>CM016618.1:35442476-35846416 GCA_005393395.2 Gossypium australe
TACACAATGGCCGAAAAAAAATACAAGGATGGAATGTCTAAGAACAAAAGAAAATTCGGCACTCACCTAACCAAGCTAAACTGAACATGCACCCCCACACCTGCTCTCGTTCGGCCAATTCAAATTGGTTGACTGATTCCATTATTTCCTCCCCCATTCACTCTCCATCCACCAATTCAAATTG
Source organism: Gossypium australe (assembly GCA_005393395.2). Classification (NCBI taxonomy): domain Eukaryota; kingdom Viridiplantae; phylum Streptophyta; class Magnoliopsida; order Malvales; family Malvaceae; genus Gossypium; species Gossypium australe. The sequence goes on from CM016618.1 coordinate 35,442,661, forward strand.
GTTGACCGATTCAAACTCCTCAAGCACCTCTCATCCACCCATTTGAATTTGTTGACTCATTCCACAACCTCCATGTAGAGTCCCAGCCGAATGCCACCTCTCTCCATCCTGAGACCAAAAATAAAGCTTCATAATGCGGTAGATGGGATTCTAACTCCTCCCCTTTTGCTCCCACAAGTGACGCCACAACCATCCCATCTCATGCTCACTTTTTGTCATCAAACATAAATATATATCCTTAAAGCCTGCTTCCCCTAGCTCCATTCCCCTTATACCCAAAAACCAAATTTTACCAAGGCTCAGGCTTGAACCCGAGCCTCCCCAAAACCCCTAAACACACCGAAACAACAAGCATAACTAGCCAAACGCATGAAGCAGTGCAAAATGCAGAACCTCTAATTCTAAGAGGTTTCAATTAGACCATTTATTAATTTTTGGACAAAAATGGACATGAAATAGGTGAAATAGAATATTTTTAAGTTAGGGGCATTTTGGTCATTTGTAATTAAAATGAATTAAAAACAAAATTAAAAGCCAATTTTTTTTCCATTTCAACCCATGGCCGAAACTTTCCTGGAGAAACCATGGTTAGGGTTTTTCAAGCTTCCAAGCTCGATTGTAAGTCCATTTAGCCCCGTTTTTTAATGATTTTTACGTTTTTGAAATCATCGTAACAAGATCTATCTATTTCTACCAATATTTGAGATATGGTTGAAGTCTAGGGCTTTACCCGTGATGAATATGTGTGTATTTTGATGTGAAAGGTAGATTATGCATGATATGGTTAGAGAAACAACTTTTACTAAGTGATTTTCAGTAAAGATGCTAAAAGGACTAATTTGGAAAAGTTAGAAAAATTTTCATAAAAGTGTGAATTAGTGGAAATTATGGGCTGTTGTAGTTATGAAAACGGTTTGGCTAGGCTTAAAATACAAATAAATTGAATGTAAATCATTTTATGAGCCTAGGGGTAAAAGTGTAAATATATGAAATTTTAGGGGCAAAAATGTAAGTTTACCATAATATGATTTTTGGATCACATTGAATAATGTGACTAATAAATAGACTAAATGTGATATTATGGATCAAAGAAAATGAGGTTCGGACTCGGAACGAAAGAAAACAAAGAATATGAGGAATAAGTCGTTTTCACCGATTGTGCCACCGAGGTAAGTTTGTATGTAAATAATTCATCGTTTTTACTTACATTTTCATATTTTGATAAATGGTATGAATTGTGGCTGAATATTTGATGTAATTGTGTAACATCCCGAATTAGGGCCTAGTCGAAACAATGGTTTCGGGACCATAAATCCGACGTAAGAAAATTTATTTTTATTATACTTTTATGGTCTAGAATTTCACGAAACATTTTCGTGAAAATTTCGTTCGAAAATTTTTGACGTTTGGCCACTCAATTTAGTCAAAGGACGAAATTGTAAAAAGTGCAAAACTTGAGTTCTAGAAGTTAGAGGTGTCAAATTGCTATGAAACTTTAAAGTAGAGGTTCTTAAATGGTAATTAGCCCATTGGTTAAATTGTTGGACAAAAATGGATATGGTATATGTTAGATAAGATTTTTTTTGTAAGGGCATTTTAGTCCTTTTGTAAATTAAATGAATAAAAAACAAATTAAAATGCCAAATTTGTCCATCTTCTTCATATGGACGAAATTTACAAAGGGAAGACATGGCTAGGGTTTTCTTAACTTTCCAATCTCATGGTAAGTCCGTTCTAGCCCCGTTTTTCAAGCTATTTACGATTTTGGAGCCCCGGTAGCTCGATTTAGCTTATGCTACCAATAATTCATGCTAGGGTTCATCTTTGGAAAATTACCCATAGGTGAAAAGTGTGTATTTTGATGTTTTATGATAGAATATGAAGCTTTAAATTATGTTAAACAACTTTTACTAAGTGATTTTAAGTGAAACGAGTAAAACTACAAAATCGGTAAAAATACCTAATGTCCATAAGTGTATGTTAGAGTAAGAATTTGAGGTTTCCAAAGAAGGAGAAAATGATCATCATGTTATATGTAACAACCCAAACCCGGCCCAAACACTATGGTCGAATCTGGATTGTTACGGGGAAAAATCTTTTGAAACCGTTTCTAAACCCATTAAGCTTTGTTGAAAAAAAAACTTTTCGGATTGGATTATCTTGATTAAATCATACTTAGTGTTTTTTAAAAAAATATTTAAGTCAAGTTATGAAACAAATTTCAACTGTGCCCGTTGGCATTTTAAAATATTTTCGTGTTTAATTGGAAAATGTGTAATCTAAGTTCAACAATAATAATATCCGAGTTTAAAATAATATCCAACATAAGAAAAAAAAAAAAAATAAATAAAGTATCAGGAGGCCTTATTACAACCAAATTAAATAAACCCAAAGTAAATAATTAAATAGAAATTAAAGTCATTTAAATTTAATTCCACTGCATGGCCACCTCGAGTCAACTCGGCTCCCCATCCGCGATCTAAGTGTCACCTGAAAAATATAAAGGAGAAGGTGAGTCACCAAGACTCAGTATGTAACCCTTCCCCCATTTTAAAGCATTTTCATACACATCAAATAACAATTAATACGCAGAATAATGTGTACCCAACCTAGCCAACCATACGCCATTGTCTACCCCGTTGTGGTACCAAACCACTGGTGGTGCCAAACCACTGGTGACATATAGTCACGTTGTGCTACCAAAGCACTGGTGTCCGTAGACACAAATCGGGTGATGGGGCCAACCCATCGTGTGATACCAAATCACTGGCAGACGATCCCGTATCTCAAGTGGGGCCAACCCACGGTGGTGTTAACCACAGGGATAAGTCGCTATTGAGGTACCAAACCTCTGGAGGTACCAAACCTCTAGTGACCGTAGTCACAGTGTGTTACCAAAACACTGGTGCCCGTCGGCACATTATCACTGCCCCCTCCACTCATCAACCCACATAATCAACAATCACACATATAGATTTATCATATGTATTATCACAACATGCTTCCCAAAAGCATAAAATAGCAATCATATGCACAGGTACTTACCTGGTTACCCCGTATACCGTTATGGTATTCAAGCCATTGCTACATACATCAAATTAGCAATCACATTACTTAGCATAATTTAATAAGTTAAATGGTGTGTATGTACACACCTGTTACCACGATAGCCTTAGTTCTTGAAGTTAGTCAATCGGCCACACTCTAAGTCCTTGCCCCTATATTCGGCCAACTATCAAGGTTAGTATATGGGCCATTCGGCCAAACCAAAAGATTTAAAGGGATCATACTTTGTACCCGAATCCTTACCCAAATCACTTTGAGTACTAGCCTCAGCGTTCGATTTAGCGAACCTGGTTTACCAACTTCACTTAGTCAATTAATAGCACTAATAACCATAGCCTTCAGCTTTTAAATACTAATATAAGCCTTACCTACACTTACCCAATTCGGTTGGTAGAAGATGGAGCCTAGATCGCCTGATTCCAAATATCTCAGAGTCCCTACAACATTTCGGTTTAGACAAAAGATAGCCAAATATCAGTCTGTGCCGGACTCCTTTTTTTCCCATGCTTAAATCGACAGAATCATAAAAGAGAACAACAAAAAAAACCATTCGGCTATGCCCTTTCTTACCTTCTTTAAATCGATTGAAGACTAACTTCCGAAGAGCCTTATATTTCCTTTAGTATTCGGTTAACAATGCTGCCAAGGAGGAGTGTGAGATTCGGTTCTTCAAGGGGGTGTATTCGGCTATTGAAGGAAAGAAAATAATGGAGATGGGAGGGAAAAGAAGTTTCGGCTTAAGGGATTTGGGAGGCTGGAATAAAAATAAAAGAAGAATGAAGAAGGAGGGCTAGGGATTTCGGCAAGTAGAAAAATGAAGAAAAGAAAGAAAGGTGCTAGGTTGCTCCTTTTATAGACATTCGGCCCCCCCTCCTAGCAGCCTTGCCGTCCACACTACTCCACCAAGGAGTTCAAAATTCGGCCATTACCTAAAATTCTCTTGGCCACACATTTGTATTAATTCAAAATAATTGAATTAATCTTCAAATAATCAATCAAATAATCCACTTAATCTAATAATATCCCTAATATACAAATAATATCCCTTTTAATAAAATCCTTAATATCCATATAATAATATCCTTTATTAATCAAATAAAACCCTTGATTATCCTTATAATATAATCCTTTTAAAAGCTCATATTATCTTCTAATAATATAAATAAAAAAAAAAAGAGTTTGAAGAGAGAAAGTCTCCCCCCTGTGCCGTCCAAATAAGTAACAAAAAGGGAACTCCGCGACTCGAACCCAGCTCCCCTTGTTCCCCCTTGTGGCGTCACATGTAGCTCTTAAGTGGGCTTACTTTGCCACTTAGTCTAGGCTCATTTTATGTCCAAATTATCCCCATTTATTCTTTTAACACCCTTCTGCTAAGGCTCCTTACCTTTTAAGTTAAAAACTAAATTTTCTACCAAATCGAACCAACACAAAGCCTTAAATTGATCATTATTATTCCATAAATAATGACACAACAGTTCATACATAAGAAAAATAATTTGTTTCCAAATAGCCCCGTTTTTGGGATGTTACAGTTCTACCCCCCTTAAAATAAATTTCGTCCCGAAATTCCTTGATCAAAACAGGTGAGGGTATTGTTGCCGCATCACATCCTCGGGCTCCCACGTGGCTTCCTCCAAACCGTGGTTCCGCCATAGTACTTTCACTAAGGGCACTGACTTCCTACGTAAAACCTTCACATCTCGATCCAAGATCTGAACTGGTTCTTCTTCGAAAGATAAGTCTGCATCCACCTTGATCTCTGCCACTGGCACAACGTGCGATGGGTCTGACCGATACCGTCTCAGCATTGATACGTGAAAGACGTCATGTATCTGACTCAGTTCTGCTGGCAACTCTAGCTGATAAGCTACCGGTCCCACTCGCTTTACAACTGTATATGGGCCAATGAACCTTGGACTCAGCTTCCCTTTTCGCCCAAATCTCAACACCTTTTTCCAAGGCGACACCTTAAGAAAAACCTTGTCACCTACCTCATACTCCATCTCCTTGCGCTTCAAGTCAGCATAAGACTTCTGTCTATCCGATGCTTCCTTAAGACGATCCCGAATCGCCCTAACCTTGTCCTCGGTTTCTGCCACCAATCTGGACCCAAGACTTGTCTTTCACCTAACTCCGTCCAACATGTAGGAGTACGGCATTTCCGTCCATACAATGCTTCGTATGGTGCCATCTGGATACTCGCTTGATAGCTATTGTTGTAGGCAAATTCCGCTAATGGTAGAAATTCTTCCCAACTACCTCGGAACTCCAAGACACAACCTCTCAGCATATCCTCCAAAATCTGTATCACTCTCTCTGATTGTCCATCGGACTGTGGATGAAAGGCTGTACTGAAATCCAACCGTGTACCCAAAGCTTGATGCAATGCTTTCCAAAACCTCGACGTGAACCTCGGATCCCTATCCGAGATAATCGATACTGGCACACCATGCAATCTGACTATCTCAGCCACATATAATCTTGCTAGCTTCTGGAGTGAATAATCCATTCTTACAGGTACGAAGTGAGCTGACTTGGTTAACCGGTCCACAATCACCCAAACTGCGTCCTTCTTGCTGGGCGTAAGGGGTAGCCCACTAACGAAATCCATAGTGATCCGTTCCCACTTCCATTGAGGGATCTTTACCGGTTGAAGTAGCCCTGATGGCAACTGATGTTCAGCCTTAACCTGTTGACATGTCAAGCATCTTCCTACAAATTCCGTTACTTCACGCTTCAACCCAGGCCACCAAAACTGCTTCCGCAAATCCCCATACATCTTGTTTCCTCCCGGATGCATAGCATATGGGCTGCTATGAGCATCTTGGAGAATTTTCCGCCTCAACTCCACATCTTTTGGCATACATGCTCGCCCTTGAAAACATAGCACTCCATCACTAGATAGACTGTACCCTTCCAAACCACCATCCTGAACTTGCATTCTCTTAGCATTTAACCCTTCGTCCACTAACTGCTTGTCCTTAATCTCCTCGATCCATGTCGGCTTAACTTGAAGTTCTGCCAAGAGACTCCCATCGTCATATAGACTCAGCCGAGCAAACATCGCTCTTAAGTCCGTCACAACCTTCCGGCTCAACGCGTCAGCTACTACGTTAGCCTTGCCTGGATGGTATTCGATTGAACAATCGTAATCCTTTAATAGTTCAATCCACCGACGTTGTCTCAGATTCAGATCCTTCTGAGTCAAAAGATACCTCAAACTCTTATGATCCGTGTAGACTATCGACTTCTCCCCATAAAGGTAGTGTCTCCATATCTTCAGTGCGAAAACGACTGCGGCTAACTCCAAGTCGTGAGTTGGGTAGTTCAATTCGTGTGGTCTTAACTGACGGGACGCATAGGCTACAACCTTTCCTTCTTGCATTAACACACATCCCAGACCAGTATGGGATGCATCGCAATAGACAGTAAACAACCTTCCCGCTTCAGGCTGTACCAAAACTGGAGCTTCCGTCAAAATTTTCCTTAGCTTATCAAAGCTTTCTTGCTGCTTCTCCGTCCATACAAATGAAACATCTTTTCTTAGCAGCTTCGTCAATGGTGCTGCGATTAAAGAAAATCCTTCTACGAATCTCCGATAGTACCCCGCTAGCCCCAGAAAACTTCGGATTTCCGCCACTGACCTAGGCGGTTTCCAATCCAATACCGCTTCAATCTTGCGAGGGTCCACCCTAATTCCTTCCGCCGACACTACGTGACCTAAGAAAGCTACTTCTCTTAGCCAAAATTCGCACTTACTGAATTTGGCATATAATTGCTTCTCCCTTAGTACTTGCAACACTATTCGTAAATGCTTGTCATGCTCTTCCTCCGTCTTAGAGTACACCAGGATGTCGTCAATGAATACTACGACGAACTGGTCCAGGTACTGCTGAAATACTCTGTTCATCAAGTCCATAAATGCCGCCGGCGCGTTGGTCAACCCGAATGGCATTACCAGAAACTCGTAATGTCCATACCGAGTTCTGAACGCCGTCTTGTGAACATCAACTTCCTTCACCTTCAATTGATGGTAACCCGACCTAAGGTCTATCTTCGAGAACACCGAGGCACCCTTCAGTTGGTCGAACAAGTCGTCAATCCGAGGCAACGGATACTTGTTTTTATCGTTAACTTGTTCAACTGACGGTAGTCGATGCACATCCGCATGGACCCGTCCTTCTTCTTGACAAACAGCACAGGTGCTCCCCACGGGGATATGCTTGGTCGAATGAACCCTCTATCCAAGAGCTCCTGAATTTGAGCCTTTAGCTCCACTAATTCCTTAGGTGCCATTCGATATGGTGCTATAGACACAGGTGCCGTTCCGGGTAGCAAGTCTATACCGAATTCGACTTCCCGATCTGGAGGCAAACCTGGAAGTTCTTCCGGGAATACGTCAGCAAATTCCCCAACCGTTCGAACCTCAACTACTGACTCCTTAGCTTCCAGAGCACAGATCCTAACCAAATATGCCTCGCAACCTTTCTTGACCATTCTTTCGGCCTTCAAGGCCGACACCACATTGGATAGGTAATTCCTTCTATCACCTATCATAACCACTTCATCACCCTCAGCCGTCTTAAGCACCATGCGCTTAGCCGTGCAATCCAAATTCGCCTGATACTTAACCAACCAGTCCATTCCAAGGATCAAATCGAACTCTCCGAAAGGTAGTTCCATCAGATCGGCTACAAATACGACCCCTTGGAGTTCTAGGGGTACACCTCTATAAAGTTTGTCTACTACTACAGAGTGTCCTAGGGGGCTTAGCACAGTCATCTTCCTAAGAGTAGTCTCAGAGTCTAGGTCCATAGTCCCTACCACACTACTAGCAATGTACGAGTGCGTCGAACCCACATCAATCAATGCAACATAAGGTAAACCAAATATTAGAAACGTACCGGTTATGACGTCCGGTGCGTCTCCCTCCTCGCGACGCCTCGCTGCATAGATTAAGCCAGGCTGCCTAGCCTCTGTGTTACCCGAACGTCTGCCCTGAATTCCACGACCTCGGTTGGAACCATTGTTTCCTCTGCCATTACCCCGACCCCTCTGCGGTGGTCCAACATTTCTGCCCTGAGCGCGATTCTGACCTTCTGGCTGATCCTTAGCTACCTTTTGAGGACAGTCCCTTACCCGATGCTCCAAAGACCCACACTCAAAACAACCTTTGTTACCGGTCCAACAACTCCCCCAATGGGTTTTTCCACAGCGGTTGCACTGAGTTGGCCTTTGATTAGTAGTCGTGGGCCTACCGGTCTGATTTGGCCCACTCTGCCTAGCCCGCTTCTGAGCATTAGCGCTACCCGATCCAGCTGACCCAAAACCTCTCTTTTGGTTATTCTTACTATAGTTTTGTCTCACAGTCTCCTTAATCCCTTCGGCCACCTTGGCCTTCTCCACTAGGGACGAGAACTCACGAACCTGCTGCGGGGCGATTAGCAATCTCAGATCATCTCTGAGCCCGTCCTCAAAGCGGACACAGCGCTCATGTTCGGTGGCTACGATTCCTCTGGCATACCTACTCAGCCTTAAAAACTCCGCCTCATACTCGGCCACCGACTTAGTTCCTTGCACTAGACCTAGGAAGGCTTTCCTTTGGGCATCAGTGTAACTAGTGCCCACATACTTCTTCTGAAAGGCCGTCTTAAAATAGTCCCACGTGAGATCATCAGCCGCGGCTCCATCCCGGACTGTCAGCCACCACTGGTACGCCTCATCCTTTAAAAGCGACACCGCCCCTTTCAGCTTCTCCTCCTCAGTCAGGTCGAGATCATCCATAACCCTTTCCGTAGATTCCAGCCAATATTCTGCAGCACTGGGCGCCACTCCTGAGACACCACGGAATACCTCGGCCCCGTTAGACCGTATTCGCTCGGGAACAGACTTCCGAGCTCCCAAATTCCCACCAGCCCCGGCCACCATCTCCAACACTCGCAAAACAGCTTGCGACTCAGCCTCACCACCGGTCTGGTCCTGCTCCTCAGCCCTGAAAGTAGGAGGTGGTGGTGGCGGTGGTACCTCGTTTTCCGAACCTTGACCTGACCTGACGGGTTCAGACACCGTCATTCTACCCCTACCGCGTCCACGACGTCCACGTCCTCTAGAACTCATTCTATCTACTGCGCTTTAATCTGATTAAGAAAATTTTATGTGTTAGCATTTGTTTCACTTTCTTATTCGCGAAGACATTTTATGAACAGAATTTAATTAGGGATTCTTTCGAGCCAACAAGGTTTCAGTCTTCTATCCTAGTTCACACAAAAAGTTCATGCATCCATTCCTTGATGCTTTCCATACCTATTCACTCTTCGGACATTTCTGCCCATTTCTAACCCAGGGGTATTTTCGTCATTTTCCCTACAGGGGTATTTTCGTAAAGAAATTTTAAAACTTTAGTAAAGTAGGTCATCTAAAATTCCCAAAACTGGAGGATATTTATAAAAATTTGTGAAATCGTAATCGTTTTAAAACCAGGGGTATTTTGGTAATTTTGTCAATCGGGGGCAATTTTGTCATTTTGATAGATCAGGAATATTTTCGACAGTTGTAAAACTTCGAGGGTTCCTTTTTGAAAATGTTCCTTTTCAAATAGTAATGTTTGTAAAAATTTCTAAAACCAGGGTCATTTCGGTAATTTTGCAACTTGAGGGCGTTTTCGTAATTTTCCAAAACCAAAATATTTTGTTGATGATTTTCAAAGCTAAGTTGTTGAATATTTGTAAAATAGTTGGAATTTTTGAGCAAAACCATTGAACTAATATTTTATGAACCGAGGGCATTTTAGTAATTTTACCCCTAAGGGTATTTTTGTAATTTTCCACAAATCAAATTTTTCGAGGAAAAAGTTGTAAAAATGATGTTCTCCGATTTGAAAGAGTTATTGCAAAAGTTTTGAAAACATTAGGGTTCTTGTTGTTTCGTTCCTTTCAAAACATGGTTAATTCCCTTTTTGGGTTTTAATCATAGTGTTTAGCCTATGACCGAGCCCTTATGGTCAGGGTGAACCAAAGCTACGCACCAGGCAGGATTCGAGTGAAGAGGAGGTGGGTCACGCGGACCGCTTAAATACCAAGCTCTCACCGACCCTTTCTAGACATGCGCACAGAGGTTGCCACACCACTGAGCCCTCTGAGTTAGGGTGAACCGAAGCTACGCACCAGGTAGGATACCTGCGAAGAGGAGGTGAGTCACGAGGACTGCTTAAATACCAGGCTCTTCCGGATCCACTCCTAGACATGCGTACAGGGGTTACCACACCCTAGCTCACTGACTAAGTCATAGGTGGGTTAAGTTCCTTAAGTCTTATGCGTTGTTGTGTGTTTGAGTAATCTAGTCCTAGGGTCAAATCCTATAAGTCTATTCTACGTTCCATGCTTCCTACCCTTCTACAGAATATAATTCACAAAGAATGTTCAGAAGTACTTACCTGGGCGGATCGGTGCCGGAGACTCGGGCCATGCTGTTCAAAATCCAAAAATTATTTCATAAGGCCTTTTAAAACATTTTTGGGCCTTGGGCCCCACAGCCGAGCTTTGAACCTGGCTCTGATACCAACTTTGTAACAACCCAAACCCGGCCCAAACACTATGGTCGAATCTGGATCGTTACGGGGAAAAATCTTTTTGAAACCGTTTCTAAACCCATTAAGCTTTGTTGAAAAAAAAAACTTTTCGGATTGGATTATCTTGATTAAATCATACTTAGTGTTTATTTTAAAAAAATATTTAAGTCAAGTTATGAAACAAATTTCAACTGTGCCCGTTGGCATTTTAAAATATTTTCGTGTTTAATTGGAAAATGTGTAATCTAAGTTCAACAATAATAATATCCGAGTTTAAAATAATATCCAACATAAGAAAATAAAAAAAAAAATAAATAAAGTATCAGGAGGCCTTATTACAACCAAATTAAATAAACCCAAAGTAAATAATTAAATAGAAATTAAAGTCATTTAAATTTAATTCCACTGCATGGCCACCTCGAGTCAACCCGGCTCCCCATCCGCGATCTAAGTGTCACCTGAAAAATATAAAGGAGAAGGTGAGTCACCAAGACTCAGTATGTAACCCTTCCCCCATTTTAAAGCATTTTCATACACATCAAATAACAATTAATACGCAGAATAATGTGTACCCAACCTAGCCAACCATACGCCATTGTCTACCCCGTTGTGGTACCAAACCACTGGTGGTGCCAAACCACTGGTGACATATAGTCACGTTGTGCTACCAAAGCACTGGTGTCCGTAGACACAAATCGGGTGATGGGGCCAACCCATCGTGTGATACCAAATCACTGGCAGACGATCCCGTATCTCAAGTGGGGCCAACCCACGGTGGTGTTAACCACAGGGATAAGTCGCTATTGAGGTACCAAACCTCTGGAGGTACCAAACCTCTGGTGACCGTAGTCACAGTGTGTTACCAAAACACTGGTGCCCGTCGGCACATTATCACTGCCCCCTCCACTCATCAACCCACATAATCAACAATCACACATATAGATTTATCATATGTATTATCACAACATGCTTCCCAAAAGCATAAAATAGCAATCATATGCACAGGTACTTACCTGGTTACCCCGTATACCGTTATGGTATTCAAGCCATTGCTACATACATCAAATTAGCAATCACATTACTTAGCATAATTTAATAAGTTAAATGGTGTGTATGTACACACCTGTTACCACGATAGCCTTAGTTCTGAAGTTAGTCAATCGGCCACACTCTAAGTCCTTGCCCCTATATTCGGCCAACTATCAAGGTTAGTATATGGGCCATTCGGCCAAACCAAAAGATTTAAAGGGATCATACTTTGTACCCGAATCCTTACCCAAATCACTTTGAGTACTAGCCTCAGCGTTCGATTTAGCGAACCTGGTTTACCAACTTCACTTAGTCAATTAATAGCACTAATAACCATAGCCTTCGGCTTTTAAATACTAATATAAGCCTTACCTACACTTACCCAATTCGGTTGGTAGAAGATGGAGCCTAGATCGCCTGATTCCAAATATCTCAGAGTCCCTACAACATTTCGGTTTAGACAAAAGATAGCCAAATATCAGTCTGTGCCGGACTCCTTTTTTTCCCATGCTTAAATCGACAGAATCATAAAAGAGAACAACAAAAAAAACCATTCGGCTATGCCCTTTCTTACCTTCTTTAAATCGATTGAAGACTAACTTCCGAAGAGCCTTATATTTCCTTTAGTATTCGGTTAACAATGCTGCAAAGGAGGAGTGTGAGATTCGGTTCTTCAAGGGGGTGTATTCGGCTATTGAAGGAAAGAAAATAATGGAGATGGGAGGGAAAAGAAGTTTCGGCTTAAGGGATTTGGGAGGCTGGAATAAAAATAAAAGAAGAATGAAGAAGGAGGGCTAGGGATTTCGGCAAGTAGAAAAATGAAGAAAAGAAAGAAAGGTGCTAGGTTGCTCCTTTTATAGACATTCGGCCCCCCTCCTAGCAGCCTTGCCGTCCACACTACTCCACCAAGGAGTTCAAAATTCGGCCATTACCTAAAATTCCTCTTGGCCACACATTTGTATTAATTCAAAATAATTGAATTAATCTTCAAATAATCAATCAAATAATCCACTTAATCTAATAATATCCCTGATATACAAATAATATCCCTTTTAATAAAATCCTTAATATCCATATAATAATATCCTTTATTAATCAAATAAAACCCTTGATTATCCTTATAATATAATCCTTTTAAAAGCTCATATTATCTTCTAATAATATAAATAATAAAAAAAAGAGTTTGAAGAGAGAAAGTCTCCCCCCCTGTGCCGTCCAAATAAGTAACGAAAAGGGAACTCCGCGACTCGAACCCAGCTCCCCTTGTTCCCCCCTTGTGGCGTCACATGTAGCTCTTAAGTGGGCTTACTTTGCCACTTAGTCTAGGCTCATTTTATGTCCAAATTATCCCCATTTATTCTTTTAACACCCTTCTGCTAAGGCTCCTTACCTTTTAAGTTAAAAACTGAATTTTCTACCAAATCGAACCAACACAAAGCCTTAAATTGATCATTATTATTCCATAAATAATGACACAACAGTTCATACATAAGAAAAATAATTTGTTTCCAAATAGCCCCGTTTTTGGGATGTTACATTATAAAACATAAGAATAAGGGATGAAGTTTAATTTTCGAGTATTGGGGCAAAAGTGTAAATATGTAAAAGTTTAGGGGCAAAATTGTAATTTTGCAAAAGTTTAAGTTAGGGACTGTTTTGAGTAGTACATTAATTAAATAAATGAAATGTGATGTTTTAGACCCCAAAAAAACAAGATTTGAACCTATAACAGGAGGAAAATCAAAAATCGAGAAAGTTGGTAAATTGTCGCTTCTGGATTCGAGGTAAGTTGGTGTGTAAATAATAATGCAATAATGTCATAATGTATGTTTGAAACCTAAATTGTGGTATTAAATTGATTTTGCTGAATTACATGTTTTGTATATTATGTTGGTGAATTGATTTAATAATAATGTTTATGATAAAAGGTGACATAGGTGACATGGGAAATGGGTCGAAATGTTGTGCTTAAAGGTGTTTTCTATGACTATGGTTATTATGTAAAATGGAAAGTTGACATGTAAATAATGCATTTATTTTACTTGTTCAATAATTATTTTTCTAGATATTATGGAAATATTGAGTGATAACTAAAATATGAAAATGTATGGAATGGGAAATTCTCAATTGAACCTTCGGAAAATCGAGAGATACGGACAATATGTAGCTAGGTCACACGAGTGATAAGGGACCTTCACCGTGTGCACAAGAAAGATACGAGATGGCAAATTTTGATATGTAGCTAGGCCACATGGATGATAAGGGACTTTCACCATGTGTGCAAGAAAGCTACGGGATAATAATTTCATATGTAACTAGGTCACATGTGTAATACTGTGTGTATACCATGTGTACAAGAAAGTTACGGGTTCTGAGTAGCTAGGTCACATGAGTGGTTCCTAGTGTCCATGTAGACAAGAAAGCTACGAGATGGAATGGCTAGGTCACATGGGTGATAAGAGACCTTCACCATGTGTACAAGAAAGTCGAGTTATGTGTAGGTGGAGCTATGTGCTGAGACCACTGAGTATCGGGTGTTTTCCGAAGGGGTTCAACGAGGTAAATTACTAATGGTGATTGGTGCGATCATGTTATGAATAAGTGCAAGAGTGAATGTGATCAATTGAGAAATGTGGCAAATGTACGTGTGAGCAAGGGTGCATGTGACTATGTGTATATGTGCATAATGTGTTTGATGTGTAATACGTGATTGAAATTGTGGTAAGGCTGATATGGTGTGACCGCCATTATGAGTACTAGTAAATATTGGTGATGATTATTCATTTGTATGGCTAGTATTGAACATGCTTGGTGTTATGTGTGCATATATGGAAGTAATATAAAGAAAACATGGGAGAGTAAAATTTTCAGTAAAATAGATTGAAACAGCAGCAGTTACGTGATTTTGAAAAATCACCATAAATAGTAGAAATTTAATTATATTTTGGATGAGATATTAATTTAAATCTTATTGAGTCTATTTTCATATAAAAGAATCAGAGAAAGCAAAGGTTTTGTATATTTTGAGATATTTAGATTTTTGTGAGACTGGTTAGAGTGATTTCGAGATCCCCTGTCCTGACTTGGAAAAATCATTAAAAATTGTAAAAAAAATAATTTTGGGACATAATTTATATGATTATATTCCTTATTGAGTATATTTTTATAAGAAACAAACTAGAACATAATTTGAATTCTGTAGAAAAAGATAATTAGATTTTAGCGAAGAATGGTCGGAACTATTGGACAGCAGAACAGGGGATACTTTGAAGAATAAACTGTACTAATTGGATAAACCAAAAATTTTGAAAATTTTATGGTAATCATATATTTGAGTCTAGTTTCAGGGAAAATTATCGGATATTATGTAATATCCGGGATTTATGGCTTATGCATTAATGCTAAATTGTATGAAGTAGCATGCCTATGTGTGTTTTGATTGTGTTGTATGAATTTTGAGAACTTTAGAGTGCAGGTGAATGCCTTAGAAATTATTTAATTTTAAGTCTTTAAGAGGAAGCTAGGCAGAGGAGGCCTTAAGAAAATTAGTAGGGGAAATATGACACAAAAATGGGCTTGTCTAAGTGGCTTGGAGGCGCCACTTAGGGCCTCAGTATGTGACGCCACAAGCAGGGTGCAAGGGCCTAGGTTCGAGCAACGTGGGAACCAAATAAAAGAGTTTTATTTTGCTGCAAGAAGCAAGAGAGGTGGACGGCAATGGGACACTAAGGGATGAGTTTAAGATGTGGTCTAATCCTTTTAAAATTCGGCTAAGGTAAGAGATAAATGTGGATTTATTTTTATTATTTTAAATAAGGTGATAAAGAGAAAAATAAGGGAGCTGATAAGGGGGGAAGTGTTGGCCGGCCTAGGGACTCCCTTAAGGTGATTGTCGGCCAAGCTAGTAAAGGGGGAATAGCCGAATTTCATTAAGCATTTTGGCCCTCTTTCAAGTACTCCTTTCTCTCCAAAATCGTCATCCTCTCTTCTTTTTCTTTAATTCTAGCCGAAATATTCTTCTCCCTAATCCACCATTGCCGATTTTCTCTAAGTCTCATACACTCTCTTCTCTTCTCCTTTTTGATTCTCCAAAAGCCGAATCTCAAGGTACCCTAGCCGATTTCTTCATAGCTTCAAATGCTGAAACTTGTTGATCACTTCTTAGCCTTCATTGCCGCACATCTCTGTGGATTTAAGCAAGGGTGCCGTCGACTACAATATTAAGGGTAAGACTGAATATTATTCAATTTCCATTCTTATTCTTTTAGCCGAAACCTAGGAACTAATCACATTGTTGCTCTATGGCCGAAACTTTGAAGGAGGGTCTCGGGATTCTGTTATTGTTGACTACAAGGGGGAGGCCTTCGGGATTTAAAGATCTAAGGTAAAGTAATGTGTGGGTTAGGCCGAAGGCCATGTATTCAAATGATGGAATCAGATCTAAAATAGTGCTTGTAGGGATACTCGACAGAAACCAAGGACAAGTGATATTTCGGGATTTAGATCCACAAGGTAAGTGAGCCATGGTATTCGGCCAAGGGCCATTTTCCATAGATTTATGCATAAGCCGATTCTAACAGTTGATAGGCAGGGATTTCGACTACTCAAGGAGCGAGTGACAGTTTCGGGATTTGATTAGTAATCAAATCGGCAGCAAGGTAAGGATTTAAGTTGTGAAAATCCTTCGGGATTTGATTATATAGCCGAATAGGCTTTTGCTAAAATATTAAGTGCTGGCCGAATGTAGGAACTAAGATCTAGAGCATTAAATCGGGATTCTTCGGGATTTCAGTGAAAGCGTTAAGTGAACCAGGTGTGTACCCCACACTGACTCTCAATAGATTTATGGCATCAATTTAATATATGTGTTTATAATAATGTGAAGTGTGGTCAAAGGTACCATGCAATGGTACAAAGTACTCAGGTACGTAATCTTAACATTATGTTAATAAATGATAAGAATATTTGGAATTTGGCACATATGTGATTATTGATAAGAATGTGAAATAAGGCATGATTTGCATAATTTGTATGACATGGGGCATATGGGTGATATGAAAAGGGGAAGTAATCCGGTGGTTTATACCACAATATCTGAATGTGGTGACTTATGTCACGAAATCTGAATGTGGTGACTTATGTCACAAAATATTATCTGGTGGCTATGCCACAAAATTTATAAGGGCGATGAGCAAGTCGTCTGCAGCGATTGCCTTCGATGATGTGTAGAGGATGGAGGGTTGACTTAGTAGTTCCCACGGTGTAATGGTTGGTACGGGTGATGTGTAGCGGATGGTTATCTAGGTTTGGGTTCGGGATTGCATCATTATTTATAATTGTTATATGTATATGTATGATCTGATATGCCTGAATCGTTGGGACTTAGTGTTGGCTGTTACACACTGAGTCTGTTTGACTCACCCCGTTGTGGGATATTTTTCAGGTGACGCTCAATGATGGACCGGGTCGGCAGGAGCTTAGTGGTGGCCATGCTCAGCACGAAATTTATTTTATTTGGATTTTCTATTTTTAAGTACTTTGAATTTATTTTGGGTTTTGTTTTTGATGTAATAAGGCCACTAGTATGAAACTGTTTATGCATGCATTTTAACTATTTTATTATGACACGATTCCTATCAAATTAAAGTTTAAGTAACTTTTCTTAAAAATAAATCTTAAAATGTTTTGACACCTAACACAAATGGTTTCCAGTTTAAATAGTAAACTCTAAGAACTGGGCAATGTTTTTAACTTAATATTTTGTAAATAAAGTTTTATTAAAGTCTAGACTTCAAGAATAAACTCGTTTACAACTCGAACACAACACAAATCAATTCTTCTTCAAAACCAACCAAAGTTTTCCAAAGAAGCAAACAAGTTTTGAACCGTTTCACTCCAGGAACATACCAGATCCGGTCAAGGCTCGTGGGCCGGGTTTGGGGTGTTTTAGCTTGGTATCAGAGCCCAGTTTTAAACTCTCGGCCTTGGGTTTAAAGCCCACAATGTTTTTAAAATAGAGCCCAAATGAATTTTGTGAAAATTTTTGTGAAATGAGCAGGTTTTCTGGCATGGCACCTGAGTCTCCGACCCGAAGTCCACCAGGTAAGTACCCCTAACTGTTGTGTGATTTACAGTATGATTTGTAGAAGGGTATAATGGGAACGTAGATTAGTATATTAAGTTCTTGCACCCTAGGATTAGTCTACCCCAACACAAGAATCACATAAAACTTTAATGCCTAATTAAACAAACCTGTGGCTAAGTCGCCGAGTTAGGGTGTGGCAACCATTGTGCGCATGTCTAGGATTGGATTCAGGAAGAGCCTAGTATTTAAGTAGTCCTAGTGACTCACCTCCTCTTCGCTCGAATCCTACCTGGTGCGTAGTGACGGTTCACCCTAACCAAGAGGACTCATTCACGGGCTAAATAACTAAAACCCAAAAGGGACTAGCCATACTATTTTATAAAAACCCTAGTTTTAAAAATCCTCAAATTACCTCTTGATTTGTAGAAAAATTATTTTTGGAAATTTTTCCAAAATATTCCCGATTTACAAAATTACCCAAATGCCCCTGGTTTGTGAATTACTAAAATGCCCCTGGTTTGGAAAAATTTTATTACCATACTACCCTCGACTTTTACTAAGATATTTTTCAAAATACTAGAAACCTCTATTTTGCAAAATACCAAGATACCTTGATTTGGAAAATTTACTAAATTACCCTTGGTTTACAAAATTACCAAAATAACCCCGGATTCCAAAATTTCCGCAATACCTTTGATTTGAAAAATTTTTCTTTCAAAAATACCCATGAGTTTTTAAAATTTAGGAGCGCCTTTTTATATTTTTGGAAATTACCCTGATTAATTACCAAAATACCCCTATAGGACAAATGACGAAAATACCCCTGGGATAGGAACAGACAAAAATGTTCGAAGAGTGAATGTGTATGGTAGATACTACTGAATGGATGTGTTTCTTTGAATTAGGGTAGAAGACTTGAAACTCTGAATGATCAAAAGAACTACTACTAAACTTCTTTTCATAAAACTTCTTCGCGGATAATCAGTGGAATAAAGGCTAATGCATAAAACTTTCTTAAATCAGATTAAAGCGCGATCGTAGAAAAGAGCTCTAGGGGACGTGGTCGTAATGTGTGAGGATGTGGTAGAGGCAGAATGACCGTATCGGAACCCGTTAGATCGGGCCAAGGGTCTGAGAATGAGGTACCACCACCACCCCCACCCCCAACTGTGGGTGTTGAACAGCAAGATCAGACGGGGGATGATGCAGTATCACAGGCGATGCTGCGAGTTCTTGAGATGGTGACTGGAGCAAGTGGAAATATGGGAGCTCGGAAATCTGTACCCGAGCGACTCCGAGCCAATAGAGCTAAGGTGTTCCGTGGTGTATCTGGTGTGGCACCCAGTACGGCTGAGTATTGGTTGGAGGCGACCGAACGAATTATGGATGAGCTCGATTTAACTGCTGAGGAGAAGCTGAAAGGGATGGTGTCGCTTCTCCGTGATGAGTCATATCAATGGTGGCTCACAGTTCGGGATGGTGCTACGGCTAAGGAACTCACTTGGGAATATGTTAAGACGGCATACCAGAAGAAGTATGTTGGTACTAACTACATTGATGCGCAGAGGAAGGAATTTCTGGGGCTGGTTCAAGGGAACAAGTTCGTAGCGGAGTACGAGGCTAAATTCTTAAGGTTGAGCCGGTATGCTCGAGGAATAGTGGCTACGGAGCATGAATGATGTGTCCGATTTGAGGACGGACTGAGAGATGATCTGAGGTTATTGATAGCCCCACAGCAAGAGCGGGAATTTGCTATGTTGGTAGAGAAGGCTAAGGTAGCCGAAGGAATTAAGGACTCTGTGAGGCAGAATACGGATCGGAATAGGCACAAGAGAGGCTTTGGATCAGCAGGGTTGTTGGGGAATGTGCAAAAGAGGCCTAGAGCGGATGGGCCGCGAGGTCAGCAAGTTGCTACAGGAGGGCAATACCGTACTTGTACTCAGTGTGGGAAGATGCATTTAGGGGAGTGTTGGAAGAAGACTGGAGGATGCTTTAAGTGCGGGTCTAAGGATCATATGATTAATGACTGTCCGATAAAGATAGACGGAAGTCGACCATCTGGTCAGGGCTACAATCAAGCTGGAAGAGGTGGACAGCAGCCTTAGCGGGGTCGTGGTCCAATTGGCAGAGGTAACGATGCTGGAAGGGGGTGAGGAACACCTGGCAGAGGTGTTGGTAATACAGAGGCAAGACAGCCGGGTCTAGTGTATGCAGTTCGCCGAAGGGAGGACGGAGACGCACCGGACGTCATAACCGGTACGTTCCTTATATTTGGCAAGCCTTACTTTGCTTTGATTGATGTGGGCTCGACCCATTCTTATGTTGCATGTAGAGTAGTGGAAACTCTAGGCATAGCCTCTGAACTATCTGATAGGGAGATGACTGTAGCAAGCCTGTTAGGTCAAACTGTAGTGGTGAATAAGATATTTCGGAGTGTACCTCTAGAGATTCAGGGAGTGATATTCCCTCTCGACTTAATGGAACTACCCTTCAGAGAATTCAATCTTATTCTTGGCATGGATTGGCTAGTGGAACATCGGGCTGTGTTGGATTGTGCAGCTAAGCGAATGGAACTAAGGACCCCGGAGGATGAGGCGATAATCATGATAGGAGAAAGAAGGAACTACTTGTCCAACGTAATTTCTGCTTTAAAGGCTGTTAAGATGGTTCGGAAAGGGTGCAAGGCATTCTTGGCCTTTGTTAGTGCATTGGATGCAAAAGAAGGGGGAGTTAGTGGAGTTTGAACAGTAAGGGACTTTTTGGATGTCTTTCTGGAGGAATTACCTGGAATACCCCGGACAGGGAGGTGGAGTTCGGAATTGATTTGCTGCCAGGAACAGCTCCTGTGTCAATTGCCCCGTACAGAATGGCACCAAAGGAGTTGGTTGAGCTCAAGGCTCAAATTCAGGAGTTACTCGATCGTGGGTTTATTCGACCCAGTGTGTCTCCATGGGGAGCACCGGTCTTGTTCGTGAAAAAGAAGGACGGAACTATGCGTATGTGCATAGATTATCGTCACTTGAATAAGCTGACCATCAAGAACAACTACCCTTTGCCAAGGATAGACGACTTGTTCGATCAGCTTAAGGGGGCTGCGGTTTTCTCGAAGATAGATTTGCGGTCTGGATATCATCAGCTTAAGGTGAAGGAAGCATATATCCATAAGACGGCTTTCCGGACAAGATACGGGCATTATGCGTTCTTAGTAATGCCGTTTGGGTTGATGAACGCCCCAGCCGCGTTCATGGATATGATGAACCGGGTTTTTCAACCCTACTTGGATAGGTTCGTCGTTGTATTCATAGACGACATCTTAGTGTACTCCAAGTCAGAGGAAGAGCATGATGAGCATCTACGGGTTGTGTTGCAAGTGTTGAGGGAGAAGAAGCTCTATGCCAAATTCAGCAAGTGTGAATTTTGGCTTAAGGAAGTTGCGTTCTTAGGACATGTAGTGTCTGCAGAAGGAATAAGGGTGGATCCTAGGAAGATTGATGCAGTGTTGGATTGGAAACCACCTAAGTCAGTGGCTGAGGTTCGTAGTTTCTTGGGATTGGCAGGCTACTACAGAAGGTTTGTGGAAGGATTCTCATCGATAGCCGCACCTTTTGACAAAGTTGTTGAGAAAGGAAGTACCTTTCGTATGGAGAGATAAGCAACAGGAGAGCTTTGAGAAGCTTAAGAGGGTTTTGACTGAAGCTCCAGTTTTGATTCAGCCTGAGGCAGGAAAGGATTTCGTGGTGTATTGTGACGCTTCTCATACATGATTGGGATGCATGTTGATACAAGATGGGAAGGTAGTTGCTTATGCGTCTCGGCAATTAAGGCCGCACGAGGTTAACTACCTGACGCATGATTTGGAGCTGGCGGCTGTGGTCTTTGCTCTTAAGGTGTGGAGGCACTATCTTTATGGAGAAAAGTCAGTGATCTACACAGACCACAAGAGCCTTAAGTATCTGCTGACTCAGAAGGAGTTGAACCTGAGACAACGAAGGTGGGTGGAATTATTGAAGGACTACGATTGTTCCATAGAGTATCACCCGGGCAAAGCAAATGTAGTGGCGAATGCCCTAAGTCGGAAAGTAGTGTCGGATCTGAGGGCGATGTTTGCACATCTGAGCTTGTATGATGATGGAAGTCTGCTGGCAGAATTGCAAGTCAAACCGACATGGTTGAAGGAGGTGAAGGAAAGTCAGTTAATGGATGAGGATCTAAGTACTAAGTTACGGCAAGTACAGAATGGAGAGTTGGAAGATTATGGTATTAATGACGAAGGAGTATTGTGTTTCAAGGGTAAGGTCTGTATGCCGAAGAATGAGGAGTTAAGGCAGGGGATTCTTCAGGAATCGCATAGTAGCCCTTATGCTATGCATCCTGGAGGAAGTAAGTTGTACAAAGATTTAAGGGAACAGTTTTGGTGGCCTGGACTTAAGCGGGAAGTTACAGAGTTTGTAGGCAAGTGCTTGACGTGTCAGCAAGTCAAGGCTGAACACCAAGTTCCGTCAGGATTGCTTCAGCCAATAAAGATTCCGCAGTGGAAGTGAGAGAGAATCACCATGGACTTCGTTAGTGGGCTTCCCCTTACGCCTACTAAGAAGGACTCGGTATGGGTGATAGTGGATCGGTTGACAAAGTCCGCGCATTTCATCCCAGTGCGAGTTGACTATTCCTTGCAGAAGTTGGCGAAGCTATATGTGGCAGAAATTGTGAGGTTGCATGGAGTGCCGGTGTCAATCATTTCGGATAGGGACCCAAGGTTTAATTCTCGGTTTTGGAAAGCACTACATCAGGATTTAGTCACCAGATTAGACTTCAGTACGGCTTTTCATCCACAGTCAAACGGGCAATCTGAACGAGTGATCCAAGTGTTAGAGGATATGCTGAGGGGATGTATGATAGACTTCAGAGGAAGTTGGGAAGAATATTTGCCTTTAGCAAAATTTGCATACAACAACAGCTATCAAGCCAGTATTCGGATGGCAGCGTATGAAGCGCTGTATGGTAGGAAGTGTCGCACTCCTACATGTTGGACAAAATTAGGGGAACGTCGAGTTTTGGGTCCAGAGATTGTGGCAGAATCTGAGGAGAAGGTTGAGGTAATTCGAGCTCGGTTGAAGGAAGCATCTGATAGACA
This sequence comes from Gossypium australe, assembly GCA_005393395.2. NCBI lineage: Eukaryota > Viridiplantae > Streptophyta > Magnoliopsida > Malvales > Malvaceae > Gossypium > Gossypium australe. The sequence continues at coordinate 35,465,539 of CM016618.1, forward strand.
GAAGTCGTACGCAGATCTCAAACAGAAAGAAATAGAATTTGCTGTAGGAGATCAAGTGTTTCTTAAAGTGTCACCTTGGAAGAAGGTGATGAGATTTGGTAGCAAAGGGGAGTTAAGTCCAAGGTTTATAGGACCTTATCGGGTATTGAAGCGGGTTGGACCAGTGGCATACCAGTTAGAGTTGCCTTCGGAATTGAAGCAGATGCACGACGTATTCCATGTTTCCATGCTACGTCGTTATCGATCGGATCCATCTCATATAGTGCCAGTTGAGGAGGTGGAATTAAGACCAGATTTGTCCTACGAGGAAGAGCCGATTCAGATTTTGGAGCGAGATGTGAAAGTGCTACGGATGAAATCAGTTCCTTTAGTCAAAGTGTTATGGCGTAATCGTGGATCGGAAGAAGCTTCGTGGGAGCCGGAAGAAGCGATGCTACAGCAATACCCTCACCTATTCTAGCCAGGTAATTTCGAGGTCGAAATTATTTTAAGGGGGTAGAACTGTAATATCCTGGATTTATGGCTTATGCATTAATGCTAAATTGTATGAAGTAGCATGCCTATGTGTGTTCTGATTGTGTTGTATGAATTTTGAGAACTTTTGAGTGTAGGTGAATGCCTTAGAAATTATTTTAATTTTAAGTCTTTAAGAGAAAGCTAGGCAGAGGAGGCCTTAAGAAAATTAGTAGGGGAAATATGACACAAAAATGGGCTTGTCTAAGTGGCTTGGAGGCACCACTTAGGGCCTCAGTATGTGACGCCACAAGCAGGGTGCAAGGGCCTAGGTTCGAGCAACGTGGGAAGCAAATAAAAGAGTTTTATTTTGCTGCAAGGAGCAAGAGAGGTGGACGACAATGGGACACTAAGGGATGAGTTTAAGATGTGGTCTAATCCTTTTAAAATTCGGCTAAGATAAGAGAAAAATGTGGATTTATTTTTATTATTTTAAATAAGGTGATAAAGAGAAAAATAAGGGAGCTGATAAGGGGGAAAGTGTTGGCCGGCCTAGGGACTCCCTTAAGGTGATTGTCGGCCAAGCTAGTAAAGAGGGAATAGCCGAATTTCATTAAGCATTTTGGCCCTCTTTCAAGTACTCCTTTCTCTCCAAAACCGTCATCTTCTCTTCTTTTTCTTTTATTCTAGCCGAAATATTCTTCTCCCTAATCCACCATTGCCGATTTTCTCTAAGTCTCATACACTCTCTTCTCTTCTCCTTTTTGATTCTCCAAAAGCCGAATCTCAAGGTACCCTAGCCGATTTCTTCATAGCTTCAAAAGCCGAAACTTGTTGATCACTTCTTAGCCTTCATTGCCGCACATCTCTGTGGATTTAAGCAAGGGTGCCGTCGACTACAATATTAAGGGTAAGACTGAATATTATTCGATTTCCTTTCTTATTCTTTTAGCCGAAACCTAGGAACTAATCACATTGTTGCTCTATGGCCGAAACTTTGAAGGAGGGTCTCGGGATTCTGTTATTGTCGACTACAAGGGGGAGGCTTCGGGATTTCAAGGCCTAAGGTAAAGTAATGTGTGGGTTAGGTCGAAGGCCATGTATTCAAATGATGGAATCGGATCTAACATAGTGCTTGTAGGGATACTCGACACAAACCAAGGACAAGTGATATTTCGGGATTTAGATCCATAAGGTAAGTGAGCAATGGTATTCAGCCAAGGGCCATTTTCTATAGATTTATGCATAAGCCGATTCTAACAGTTGATAGGCAGGGATTTCGACTACTCAAGGAGCGAGTGACAGTTTCGTGATTTGATTAGTAATCAAATCGGCAGCAAGGTAAGGATTTAAGTTGTGAAAATCCTTCGGGATTTGATTATATAGCCGAATAGGCTTTTGCTAAAATATTAAGTGCTGACTGAATGTAGGAACTAAGATCTAGAGCATTAAATTGGGATTCTTCGGGATTTCAGTGAAAGCGTTAAGTGAACCAGGTGTGTACCCCACACTGACTCTTAATAGATTTATGGCATCAATTTAATATATGTGTTTATAATAATGTGAATTGTGGTCAAAGGTACCATGCAATGGTACAAAGTACTCATGTACGTAATCTTAACATTATGTTAATAAATGATATGAATATTTGGAATTTGGCACATATGTGAATATTGATAAGAATGTGAAATAAGGCATGATTTGCATAATTTTGTATGGCATTGGGCATATGGGTGATATGAAAAGGGGAAGTAATCCGGTGGTTTATACCACAATATCTGAATGTGGTGACTTATGTCACGAAATCTGAATGTGGTGACTTATGTCACAAAATATTATCTGGTGGCTATGCCACAAAATTTATAAGGGCGATGAGCAAGTCGTCTGCAACGACTGCCTTCGATGATGTGTAGCGGATGGAGGGTCGACTTAGTAGTCCCCACGGTGTGATAGTTGGTACGGGTGATGTGTAGCGGATGGTTATCTAGGTTTGGGTTCGAGATTGCATCATTATTTATAATTGTTATATGTATATGTATGATTTGATATGCCTGAATCGTTGGGACTTAGTGTTGGCTGTTACACACTGAGTCTGTTTGACTCACCCCGTTGTGGGATATTTTTCAGGTGACGCTCAGTGATGGACCAGGTCGGCAGGAGCTTAGTGGTGGCCATGCTCAGCACGAAATTTATTTTATTTGGATTTTCTATTTTTAAGTACTTTGAATTTATTTTGGGTTTTGTTTTTGATGTAATAAGGCCACTAGTATGAAACTGTTTATGCATGCATTTTAACTGTTTTATTATGACACGATTCCTATCAAATTAAAGTTTAAGTAACTTTTCTTAAAAATAAATCTTAAAATGTTTTGACACCTAACACAAATGGTTTCCAGTTTAAATAGTAAACTCTAAGAACTGGGCAATGTTTTTAACTTAATATTTTGTAAATAAAGTTTTATTAAAGTCTAGACTTCAAGAATAAACTCGTTTACAACTCGAACACAACACAAATCAGTTCTTCTTCAAAACCAACCAAAGTTTTCCAAAGAAGCAAACAAGTTTTGAACCGTTTCACTCCAGGAACATACCAGATCTGATCAAGGCTCGTGGGCCGGGTTTGGGGTGTTTCATATTAATTTGGAGTTCCGTAGCTCAAGATATAAATAATTTAGTGATTGTGACTCGAGTAGACAGCTTGAGATGAACATGAATAAAAAGTGGAACTATGTGCAATTATGATTGTATTATTTTGAGAACATATTGTGAAGATTTATAAATGTCTGTTAATAAATCACTTATTATTTACATACTTACTTATTAAGCTTTGTAGCTTACTTTCCTTCATTTCCCATATCTTATAGGGTTGTATGCTAACTCGAGTTGGAGATCGCCGGAGATGTAATCACACTATCAAGCTATCATCGTGGGGTAAAAGTGAATACAAACCTCTTAAGTTTATGGCATGTATAGGAGACTTAGTCATTTGTATATGTTATAATTGGTTTGGCTTAAAATGTTGGCCTTTAATATTTAGCAGTTCATTTTGTATAATTTGGATGAAATTTTATGACTCAGTTTAATACGTTTACAAGTGTATGTGTTTTGGTAATGCCTCGTACCCTATTCCGTCATTGAATACGGGTAAGGGGTGTTACATTTAGTGGTATCAGAGCTATGGTTTAGTCGATTCTCAGACTAACATAGCTTATGTGAGTCTAGTTATACATGCCATATTACTACTCGTGATAGTGTGACATCTCCCGACTCTGACGAAATTGTTTTGTTAAGAAAGAGATGAGTTCCAACTGAGCTATTTTTCGATAATGCTGATAATGATATTGAAATGATTGAGACGTGCTTATGATGTGTCGAAATTTGGAAAGGTATGAATGGAAGTTCACGATATATATGTGTTAATGTACAAAATGAGATAACCACAAGTTGAGAAATGTGAGAAGTGGGATGAAATGAAAGTTTATATGGTGATAAGCCCATCCATGTTTGTTTGGCATGCATATGATGTTATGTGCCCAACATATTTGATTAAGTGAATACGATAAGTAAATTTACTCAAATTGACAGAATGTGTGTTTATATACACTTGTTTGAATAAGATAATCGAAAAAGTTCGTGTAACATGACTATGTATGTTAATTAGCTTGATGTGAATTGCGTAATTGTGATTATATGATGTTAGTGATGAATACAAAGTCATATGTGTGTATTTATGAGAGTCAAGTCAGAAGCTTTACGACATCACCCCCTTACCATTGTTGTTTTATAACGAAAATTCATGAGAACCATGAGGAATAAGTCCATAAATGTGAAACTAAAAAGTTTAGTGGTGAAATACTTAGTAATGCATATAGAGATAAGAATAGTTTGGAAAGTGGAAATAATTTTGGAAGGATATCAGAATGTTTTAAAGATTATACAGATTATGTAATGTCACGAATAAAGGAGAAGTTAGTCTCAGCTAATCGACTTATTCAGATATGATGTCTAAAGTATGTGTTTGCTGAAATTTTTCCCGAATTGATTTTCGTTAGTAAGTGGAATAATACGGGGTTCATGATGACAGAATTAGTCAAAGAAATGATATTTGAGTAGTAAAGATGTCTGTGTGTGTGACAGTTACAGTTGAAATGAATATGATGATCTTTTCTGTGTATTCTATATATTCTTTTATCCCCAGAGATATGTGTGTGATTGTTCAGTTTCTGATGGAGTTCTTACGTTGTGAGAAGCTAACTATGATGTTAGACGAATGCCCTGTTGGTCTGGTTGGTTTATGATTGGTATTTCTTTATCTCTTCGGAATTCTATTTAAATATGTTGGAATGAAGTCGATGGTAAAAATTTATGTGAGACTATTCTTATGTTTCTACTGATTATGGTTTTGTTTTATATATACGGAAAATATATTATTTCTGTTATGAAGGAAGTCCAGAGTCGGTAAGCATTGTTTTTTTTTCTGCTGGGTTTCTCTGAGGAATCATCAGGATCTCTGTTATTTTCTTGTGTGTTATGTATATTTAAACATGCCTCAACTAAGAGAATAAATTTTGTGTATTCACGAGTATGAAGACAGATAGTCTGAATGAAGAAATTATATTCTAGAAAGCATAATACAGAGATATGCCTATTGGATTATTCTAACCGGATGATGTTATTATAAGTTAAAATTGTTCTGATTGGAAATGTTATCACATTTGTGAAAGTTTGAATGGTCTGGGTATACTAACAAAGTTAAAGCAATTGAAGTTATTATTAACCGAAGCTCTAGTTCTGAGTTCAGTTGGAATTGAGTAATGAGTTTATGATTTTTTCCAGTGATGCACTAGTGAACGGATTAGAATGAGTTTTATTGCTAGAATATTTAGTGATGTTGGCAATTAAGAGAAAGATACTAAACCACTCTTCTAGTAAGATTTTTGAGGACGAAAATCCTAAAAGGGAGGGAGAAATGTAACATCCCGAATTAGGGCCTAGTCGAAACAGTGGTTTCAGGACCACAAATCCGACATAAGAAAATTTATTTTTATTATATTTTTATGGTCTAAAATTTCACGAAACGATTTTGTGAAAATTTCGTTCGAAAAATTTTGACGTTTGGCCACTCAATTTAGTCAAAAGGACTAAATTGTAAAAAGTGCAAAACTTGAGTTCTAGAAGTTAGAGGTGTCAAATTGCTATGAAATTTTAAAGTAGAGGTTCTTAAATGGTAATTAGCCCATTGGTTAAATATTTGGACAAAAATGGATATGGTATATGTTAGATAAGATATTTTATTTTTGTAAGAGCATTTTAGTCCTTTTGTAAATTAAATGAATAAAAAACAAAATTAAAATGCCAAATTTGTCCATCTTCTTCATATGGACGAAATTTACCAAGGGAAGACATGGCTAGGGTTTTCTTAACTTTCCAAGCCCATGGTAAGTCCGTTCTAGCCCCGTTTTTCAAGTTATTTACGGTTTTGGAGTCCTGGTAGCTCGATTTAGCTTATGCTACCAATAATTCATGCTAGGGTTCATCTTTGGAAAATTACCCATAAGTGAAAAGTGTGTATTTTGATGTTTTATGGTAGAATATGAAGCTTGAAATTATGTTAAGCAACTTTTACTAAGCGATTTTAAGTGAAAACGAGTAAAACGACATAATCGGTAAAAATACCTAATGTCCATAAGTGTATGTTAGAGTAAGAATTTGATGTTTCCATAGAAGGAAAAAATGATCAGCATGTTATAAAACATAAGAATAAGGGATGAAGTTTAATTTTCGAGTATTGGGGCAAAACTGTAAATATGTAAAAGTTTAGGGGCAAAATTTGAAACATTTTGAGTTAGGGGCTGCTTTGAGTAGTACATTAATTAAATAAATGAAATGTGATGTTTTAGACCCCAAAAAATGAGATTTGGACCTAGAACGGGAGGAAAATCGAAAATCGAGAAAGTTAGTAAATTACCGTTTTTGGATCCGAGGTAAGTTGGTGTGTAAATAATAATGCAATAATGTCGTAATGTATGTTTGAAACCTAAATTGTGGTATTAAATTGATTTTGCTGAATTACATGTTTTGTATATTATGTTGGTGAATTGATTTAATAATAACGTTTATGATAAAAGGTGACATAGGTGACATGGAAAATGGGTCGAAATGTTGTGCTTAAAGGTGTTTTCTATGACTATGGTTATTATATGAAATGGAAAGTTGATATGTAAATAATGCATTTATTTTACTTGTTCAATAATTATTTTTCTAGATATTATGGAAATCATTGAGTGATAACTAAAATATGAAAATGTATGGAATGAGAAATTCTCGATTGAACCTTTGGAAAATCGAGAGATACGGACAATATGTAGCTAGGTCACATGAGTGATAAGGGACCTTCACCGTGTGCACAAGAAAGCTACGAGATGGCAAAATTTGATATGTAGCTAGGCCACATGGATGATAAGGGACTTTCACCATGTGTGCAAGAAAGTTAAGGGATAATAATTTCATATGTAACTAGGTCACATGTGTAATACTGTGTGTGTACCATGTGTACAAGAAAGTTACAGGTTTTGAGTAGCTAGGTCACATGAGTGGTTCCTAGTTTTGGACACCATGTAGACAAGAAAGCTACGAGATGGAATGGCTCGGTCACATGGGTGATAAGAGACCTTCCCCATGTGTACAAGAAAGCCGAGTTATGTGTAGGTGGAGCTATGTGCTGAGACCACTGAGTATCGAGTGTTTTTCGAAGGGGTTCAACGAGATAAATTACTAATGGTGATTGGTGCGATCATGTTATGAATAAGTGCAAGAGTGAATGTGATCAATTGAGAAATGTGGCAAATGTACGTGTGAACAAGGGTGCATGTGACTATGTGTATATGTGCATAATGTGTTTGATGTGTGATATGTGATTGAAATTGTGGTAAGGCTGATATGTGAGTGCCATTATGAGTACTAGTAAATATTGGTGATGATTATTCATTTGTATGGCTAGTATTGAACATGCTTGGTGTTATGTGTGCATATATGGAAGTAATATAAAGAAAACATGGGAGAGTAAAATTTTCAGTAAAATAGATTGAAACAGCAGCAGTTACGTGATTTTGAAAAATCACCATAAATAGTAGCAATTTAATTATGTTGGATGAGATATTGATTTAAATCTTATTGAGTCTATTTTCATATAAAAGAAACATAGAAAGCAAAGGATTTGTATATTTTGAGATATTTAGATATTTGTGAGACTGGTTCAGAGTGATTTCGAGATCCCCTATTCTGGCTTGGAAAAATCAGTGAAACTTGTAAAAAAATAATTTTGGGACATAATTTATACGATTATATTCCTTATTGAGTCTATTTTTATAAGAAATAAACTAGAATATAATTTGAATTCTGTACGAAAAGATAATTAAATTGTAGCAAAGAATGGTCGGAACTATTGGACAGCAGAACAGGGGATACTTTGAAGAATAAACTGTACTAATTGGCTAAACCAAAAATTTTGAAAATTTTATGGTAATAATATATTTGAGTCTAGTTTCAGGGAAAATTTTCGGATCTTAATTTGGAGTTCTATAGCTCAAGATATAAATAATTTAGTGACTATGACTCGAGTAGACAGCTTGAGATGAATATGAATAAAAAGTGGAACTATGTGCAATTATGATTGTATTATCTTGAGAACATATTGTGAAGATTTATAAATGCCTGTTAATAAATCACTTATTATTTACATACTTACTTACTAAGCTTTGTAGCTTACTTCCCTTCATTTCCCATATCTTATAGGGTTGTATGCTAACTCGAGTTGGAGATCGCCGGAGATGTAATCACACTATCCAGCTATCATCGTGGGGTAAAAGTGAATACAAACATCTTAAGTTTATGGCATGTATAGGGGACTTAGACATTTGTATATGTTATAATTGTTTTGGCTTAAAATGTTGGCCTTTAATATTTAGCAGTTCATTTTGTATAATTTGGATGAAATTTTATGACTCAGTTTAATACGTTTACAAGTGTATGTGTTTTGGTAATGCCTCGTACCCTATTCCGGCGTTGAATACGGGTAAGGGGTGTTACAAATTGACTAAATATTGACAAGTGAGAAATTTCCTGGTTGAACCTTTGGAATAAAAATGGATACAACTGACATGTTCACTAGAAACCTATGTGAAATCTAAGTGAAATAAGTGATCCGGGTGCTAGTCCATACATTTTACCGGTGGCTGAGTTATTCGGCATGTATTACGGATACTCGATAGCTTGTGTAAGCAGCAACGTGTAGTTTCATCATGACCGATAGCTTGTGTGAGCAGACCCGAGATTGTGACTATGTGAAACGAGTGCTGGTCTTATAAGTTCTACCAGTGGCTGGGTAATTCGACATGTGTTGTGGATACCTGATAGCTTGTGTGAGCAAGACTGAGTAGTTAGGTATGACCGACAGCTTGTGTGAGCAGGCCTGCAAATGTGAATAGCTCGAAAATGAGCCTATGTGTGATAAGTGATGTGAAGTAGCTTTGGCTACAAGTGTGGCACTATGTGCAATATTTTGGTGTATCCGTTAATATTCCAATGTGTTCAACAGGAAATGACTAAGTGTAAATGATTGTGATTATGTGATGAATGAGTGCAGGTACATGTGTATATCTATATATTTATTCATGAGCAATGTGCTCGATATGTGATCGAACTTTGGTAAGATTGATGTGGAGTAAGTATGACTATGAAAACTTGCAAATATTTGATAATGACTAGCTATTGGAATTGCTAGCTATGGACATGCTTGGTGTTATGTGTGTCTAAATGAAAGTTAATACAAAGAAAACATGAAAGAGTAAAATTAGCAATGAAACAATTTTGGACAACAGCAATTGTGTGACTTTGAAAAATCACCAAAAATATGGAAATCAAATTAGAGGTTGAATAGGATATGAAATTAAAGTGAGTCTATTTTCATATAAAAGAAATGGTGTAAGCAAAGGAATTTCACATTCTGAGATATTTGAATTTTTGTAAGACAGAGTCAGAATAATTTTGACATCCCCTATTCTGACTTGGAAAAATCATTAAAAAGTTTTAAAAAATAATTATGGGTTATAATTTATATGCTTAAATTCCTTAATGAGTTTATTTTCAATATAAACAAACGAGAACATCATCTAAATCTCGTACGAGGAGATAATTAATTTTTAGTGAAGATGGGTTGGGACTGTCGGACAGCGAAACAGGGATGACTTTAATGAATAAACTATAGTTATTGGCTAAACCAAAATTTCTGAAACTTTTATGGTAAGAGGATATATAAGTCTAGTTTCAGGGAAAATTAGTGAATCTTAATTTGAAGTTTCGTAGCTCAAGATATAAATAATTTAGTGACTATGACTCGAGCAGACAGCTTCAGATGAACGTGAGTAAATAGTGGAACTATGTGCAATTATGATTGTATTATCTTGAGAACATATTGTGAGGATTGGTAAAAACATATTAATTAATTTCTTATTATTTACATGCTAACTTACTAAGCTATATAGCTTACACCCCTTCCTTTCTTTTTCCTATAGTGTCACAGATGCTAGCTCGAGTTGGATGTTGTAACACCCCAAACTCGGCCCATAAGTTTCGACCAGATCTGGTATGCTACGGGTTGTACATTCAAAACTTTTGCTTTGTTGGTTTTGGAAATCGTAAGTTAATTAGAAAATATTTGAATAAAAAAGTGACATTTGAAAAGAAACCTTGTATTATTATTATTATTAGGTATAAATAAACCCCTGACATAAATTCATAAGTTGCAAATATTAAAAAAAACTACTTAGGCGAATATAAACTATGGGGCCTTATTACCTAAATATTCCCAAAATAAAACTTAAAGGAAAAACCGAAAATAACCTATAGAAATAAAAACTTGATGGCCCCTCGAGTCTGTCTCGGCTCCCATGTCCACGATCTACTGCTCATCTGAAAAGTTAGGGAAAAAAAATAGGGTGAGTCACCAAGACTCAGTGTGTAAATCCCGAAAACACATAAAAGGCTTGGGCCCACAAACACATTATGAGCCCTGGCCCATACACAATGGCAACAATCATAATCACATGACAGATAATAAATGATGCAAAGCCCAACCCATCCTAGAATTCCATCCTCTACACACCAACCCGTACTAACCATCATACCTTGGGGATTTCTACAATCAACCCTCCATCCGCTACACACCAAAACGACAGCCATATTGCCTATTCCTATCAATCAGGAATTTTAACGTGGTTTTCTACCACCGATCACCAAGTGACCTAACATTGCATTACGTGGGTTTTCTACCACCGATCACTATGTGACCAATCATGCTCTTCCCCTTTTCATATCAAACCCATCCCATGCATACATTCATGCAAATTTCAGACAATATACTACCTAAGAGATTACAGTGTTTCACATACATCGATACACATAGAGAAGTTTCTATGGTTACATACCTGGCATCCTTTGCCGACCCTTTCTGGGTATCCCGACTGTTTACACAGCCTATTTTCCGGCTTTTAGCCCATAACATAAACATATATATATATATTCATACAGATTATTAGTGTGCTAGAGATTTACACACGACTGTTCATACAGCCTCATTTCCTGCTTTTCAGCCCCTAACAGGTATAATACAAAATAAACTTATGTGATAAGGATCTACACACCTGATTACCATTAGAACGAGACCCTCTAAGTTGACACTATCCGTAGCAAACACCACTGCTATCTGCCTAAGGTGTTGTTCAGAAGCCGGTCCACAACCAAGTGGCCAATCTCGAACGGCAGATACCGCTCGTTTCATAAAATTAGGGATTCTCTCCTTTGCCTGATCCATATTTAATTCCATCACAAGTCCTTGTCAGAACTACTATCATAATATATGATCGTTAATCCTCATCATAAAGTTAAGATCTTGTATACAATGAACGAATCTAGTAAAAATCTAGGGCAAATCTCCTTATCTTAAAATCCCGAAATTGGAGACTAACGATTTTCGGCTTTTAGATCTAGACGACCAAGTTTCCTTCAAATCCCGGAAGGCTGCCCAACATAGAACCATTAAACTATTAGCTTTTCGGCTTTTGCCTTTTAGAAACCGAAATAAAACGTGAGAAACTAACAGAAGTCGACACTTACCTTAACACAGGGGATTCGACTAGCACTAGAGAGAAGATTCGGCAATGCCAAAGAAAAAGATTTAAATGCCGGAAGAATAGAACTAACTCACAAATGGGATGAATAGAGAAAAAACTATGGAGATTTCGGCTTTTTAGAGAAATCGGCACAAGAGGAAAAGAATGAGAAGAGAGTGAAAGGAGAAGTTTCGGCTTTTGAAGAAATTAAAGAATGAAATTGTATAGGAAGAGGCTAAGAAATTCAGCACAAAGACTGAAGAGGAAATTAGGGCTTAAATGCCAGAATGTGTGAGATATCCCCCCTATTTATACAAATTTCGGCACCTACTGCTTAAAACTGAAAACGCCCTTTCTGATAATTAAAAGTCAAGCTAAATAAAAGGGAAAATTCGGCACCCCTTATCCATGAAGTAGTCGAATTCTTTACTCCTCTAGGTGGTGGATTTTCGGCTATCACCTTGCCTTGTAGATAGCTCCTATCTTTTCTCCTTTTTATCTTCTATCTTATCAATTATAAAATCCATATTAATCCTCCTATTTTTAAGCCTTGTTGCCATCCACTCCACCTAACTCAAATGCCGAAAATTAGCTAACTTAAATTAAAAGAATTGGGCTCCATGAAACTTAAATTTGGGCCCCTTACTCCCTTGTCTGGCGTCACCTCCTAAGATTGGGCCACAAGCCCACTTTGGTATTTTAAACATAGATACTGCCTTTTAAACCCTATAATGCCCAAACAGATAATTTTAATCAAGGCCTCTACCTAAGCCTGAGCCCAATTTGGACCCCTAACACTTAAATTAACACATTAAAAATATCCACCCATTAAATGCATAGGCCCAAAAATTCAGGATGTTACAGTTCTACCCCCTTAAAGAAATTTTGTCCTCGAAATTTCCAACTAACTACTAATCGTACTACCCAAGTCTCACCACTATGCTTTCGCTGCGCACTCTAATTTAATAATATATAAACATTGCACGCATACAGTTTCTATACCCAAAAATATAGCATCCACACAAAACATACCCTACTTAATGGTGATAGAACAATCCCGAGCCTTTTGCTCCTCAGACCCGCATGTTAAACACGTTCCTGACTTCCTCCAACATTCACCCAGATGACACCTTCTGCAATATTCGCAAACCCGAAAGTTTGGACGTACCTTAACATGCTCCACAGAACGAGACTGCAACCCTAAAAAACTACAATTTTTTTTCTTCTTACAGTTCACGCACCCAGCCCGAAGTGTTTCACCGATTTCTTTAACCTCCTTCAGTACCTCCCTAACCAGCTGAGTCAGCACATCAGTCCTAACACTTCCACGGCCTCTTTTTCCTCTTCTAGTGCTCATCGTTGATTCTCGTACTATCTGAATTAGAAGTTTTATGAATTATTAATTTCTTTCACTGATTAACCACGAACAATCTTATGGACAGTAGTTTCAAAAGTAGTTCTTTCGAATTTGAACCTATGTACAGTTTCAGTCTCAAGTTTATCTCCTAAATCTAGAAACGACATACATTTAACCATCACACATCAACATACATATAACATTCATGAACTCACATTCATCACATAAGGGTATTTTCGTCATTTCACTACCCAGGGGTTTTTCCGCAGTTTTGCCCTACAGGGTATTTTCCAAAATAGAGTATCTTGGTGATTTTTTTTTCGAATACTTTGGTATTTTTTTTAAAACAAGGGTATTTTGGAAAACAATTTTTTTTTCTTTTCGAAGTAGGGGTACTTTGGAAAATCTAATTTTGCAATCCGGGTTACTTTTGTAAATCTAGGGGTTTTCGGGTAAATTTGCAAAACATGGGTATTTTATAAAATCACGGTTGTTTGGAAATTTGCACAAACCAAGGGTATTTTGGAAATTTTGCCAACCAGAGTGTTTCGGTAATTTCACAAATTTTGGTAGGTTTACAATTCTGGGGTATTCTGGAAATGTTCACAAATCAAGTGTATTTTGGAAATTTTGGTTGCAAAATAGGGTGGCTGGTCCCTTTCGAGTTTTAATTATAGATTTTGGCCCGTCAACAAATCATCGTGGCTAAGGGGAACAATCACTGCGCACCAGGTAGGATTCCAGTGAAGAGGAGGTGAGTCACTAGGACTGCTTAAGTACCAAGCTCTCCCTGAATCCAATCCTAGACATGCGTATGCCTATTGCCACACCCTAACCCTGCGACTTGTTCACGGGTTTGTTTGGAGAGATTAAGTCTTATGAATTTAAAGAGTTGTTTAACTAAGCCTAAAGTCCATCAATACTATCATACTAGTCTACGTCCATAAAGCCCATCAACCCAACAAATATATCACATCAAGAGTTAGAATACTTACCTGCATGGATCGGGTGCCAGAGGACTCGAAGGCCATATCTTCTTCCAAGACATTTTTCTCAAATTCACATCAAATTTTCAAAACACTACTGGACCCATTTCACAGCCCGAGTTTTGAACTGGGCTCTGATACCAAAATGTAACACCCCAAACCCGGCCCATAAGTTTCGACCAGATCTGGTATGCTACGGGTTATACATTAAAAACTTTTGCTTTGTTGGTTTTGGAAATCGTAAGTTAAATAGAAAATATTTGAATAAATAAGTGACATTTGAAAAGAAATCTTGTATTATTATTATTAGGTATAAATAAACCCCTGACATAAATTCATAAGTTGCAAATATTAAAAAAAAAAACTGCTTAGGCGAATATAAACTTTGGGGCCTTATTACCTAAATATTCCCAAAATAAAACTTAAAGGAAAAACCGAAAATAATCTATAGAAATAAAAACTTGATGGCCCCTCGAGTCCGTCTCGGCTCCCATGTCCATGATCTACTGCTCATCTAAAAAATAAGTGAAAAATAATAGGGTGAGTCACCAAGACTCAGTGTGTAAATCTCGAAAACACATAAAAGGCTTGGGCCCACAAACACATTATGAGCCCTGGCCCATACACAATGGCAACAATCATAATCACATGACAGATAATAAATGATGCAAAGCCCAACCCATCCTAGAATTCCATCCTCTACACACTAACCCGTACCAACCATCACACCTTGGGGATTTCTACAATCAACCCTCCATCCGCTACACACCAAAACGACAGCCGTACTGCCTATTCCCATCAATCAGGAATTTTAACGTGGTTTTCTACCATCGATCACCAAGTGGCCTAACATTTCATTACGTGGGTTTTCTACCACCGATCACTATTTGACCTTAACATTTCATTACGTGGGTTTTCTACCACCGATCACCATGTGACCAATCATTTCATTACATGGGTTTTCTACCACCGATCACTATGTGACCAATCATGCTCTTCCCCTTTTCATATCAAACCCATCCCATGCATACATTCATGCAAAATCAGAGAATATACTACCTAAGAGATTACAGTCTTTCACATACATCGATACACATAGAAAAGTTTCTATGGTTACATACCTGGCATCCTTTGCCTACCCTTTCTGGGTATCGCGACTGTTTACACAGCCCATTTTTCGGCTTTTAGCCCATAACATAAACATATATATATTCATACAGATTATTAGTGTGCTAGAGATCTACACACGACTGGTCATATAGCCTCATTTTCCGGCTTTTCAGCCCCTAACAGGTATAATACAAAATAAACTTATGTGATAAGGATCTACACACCTGATTACCATTAGAACGAGACCCTCTAAGTTGATGCTATCCTAGATTTCTGGTAAAAGATTTATGGGCAAGTCACAATCATCTACTTCAAAGAAATCAAAGAAATATCATGATCGTTTTACCGCATCTGTGGGATATTCTGGAAAAGAACTAGGCTTTCAACGCTCTAATCCAAGATCTTCGTCTCCATCTATAACAACTGTTGGAAGTGTTGCTAACCCCAAACTGAGGTGTAAACATTATAATAAATTTCATTTTGGGGAGTGTCGTATGAAAAGCGGAGCCTGCTATAGATGTGGTTCACTTGACCACTATCTTAAAGATTGTCTAGAAAGGATTGAAAAAGATATTGATCAGATTCCAAAGACGAGTAACCTGCCTCCAGAGGTAAACCACCTCGTCACTCTAGAAATGTCAGTGGTAGCCTAGGCGCTACAAAAGATTCAACAGTTAAGTTTGAAGTAAGAGCATCATTAAGGACATATGCTATACGTGTAAGAGAGGATGCCTCTGCACCGACATCATTACTGGTACATTTCTCTTCTTGATACTGATATTATTGCTTTAATTGATCCCGATTCAACACATCCATATATATGCATAAATTTAGTGTCTGTTAAAAATTTACCTATTAAGTTCACTGAATTTGTGGTTAAAGTTTTGAACCCCTAGGCCAACATGTTATGATGGATAAAGTTTGTAAAAACTATCTGTTGATGGTAAAGGCTTATTGTTTCTCAGTTGATTTGATGCTACTACCTTTTGATGAATTTGATATAATTTTGGGAATGGACTAGCTAACTCAACATGATGCGGTGGTGAAATTCTAACGAAAAATACATTCTGTTGAAATGTCAGGATGGTGAATTACTTCATGTTGAATCCAATAAACTAGATGGGTTATTTAATGTTAGAAAAGGGTATGATGCTTATCTTGCATATGTGTTGGACACTAAAGTATCTGAATCAAAGATTGAGTCAGTGCTAGTTGTCTGTGAGTTTTCTAATGTGTTTTCGAAAGAATTTCCGGATTACCGCCAGTCAGGGATGTAATATCCTGAGATAGGGGTTATTTTTAATTGAATTGTGTTGCATGTGTGGAGTTGTCTATTGTGTTCATTTGTCATGTTTTGGGGCCTAGTTATAACCTAGGTTAGGCCTGAGTTAGAACTACAAATTTTGGTTCTAGTGCTTAGAGAAAGGGAGCTAAGGGAAATAGGGGTTAAAAGAATTAATTAGAATAGTTAGACACAAGAATTACCTTGGTGGAGTGGCAAGGGAGGCGCTATACAGGAGCAAGGGAAGTGACGCCACAGGGAGCAAGGAGTGCTTGTGTTCGAGTTGCAGGAATCACTTCTCTGCTCTTTCTTTTTCACGCCACAAGCTAGAGAGGTGTACTTAGGTAGGACTCTTTCAAATGGATGGAGAGGAGAGATTTGTGGAGTTTGACCTATTCAAACTGATTTGAGTTGGTGGAGGGGAGCAAATGTAGGAGTCTTGAATTAGTTCAAACTCATTTGAGGAGTGTTGGCCGAATTTTTGGACTTGGGGGGGTGCAATCAGTTTTAGGGGTTCAAGTGTGGGTGGCCGAATGTGCCTAGGTAGAGGCTAAAATCGGTAAGCTTGGGAGCCTTTCTCTTTTGCGTTTTGTGCCAAACTGAAATATTAGAGTGCATTCCCTCTTGTTTCAAATCACTTGTGCACCATTTTTCTGGGATAGCCGAAACTTTAGTAGCCTTCTCCTCTCCTCTTTTCAGTTCATTCTTTGCTAGCCTGTCATAGCCAAAACCACCTTTGTTCACCTTCTCTTCTTTTTCTTTTTGTTCAAACCGAAACCAAGAACCCCACCCCTCTCAGTTGACATCTTTTTTCTTCTTCTCTCAAAACCCTTTGCGTCGAAATTCCTTTCATGTACTTTTGCCGAATCCTCCTTTCTCATTTTTTCACTGTTTTTCTTTCTTCCCTTTTACACTTATAAGCAGTAGTCGAAATCCCTTTACTCTTTAATTCCTTCTCCTTGATTGTCACTTTGGCCGAATACTCTTATTTACTTTCTTTCTTCTCTTGCGATTTCTCATCAACACTTTTAGTGCCGAAACCCACCTCTAGTTGGTTCTCAAGACCAAATCTCAGATCTTAGTGTGGTAAGTTGTGACTACATCTCTTTTTCCCTTATTTCTTGAGTAGCCGAATACCCTTGGTGGTCTCACTTTTTCTCTTTGTCGATTCCCTCACCATTGTGCTAGTGTCGAATCATTGGAAAAGTCGAAGGAATCTCTTGTCATTAAGGTAAGGGGCGATTAACTCTTTGGTTTTGGATCCATGCTAGGGCTGAATGGCCTTTGGTCCCTAAATGAAATGTTAAAACCGATTTCAGGGAGGACCATAGCCGATTGCAGTGGGTCTTCGGGATTTGGCTAAAGCAATTTAGGTAAGGATTATAACGTATTTCGGATCTGTTTTTCCATCGTCCAAAAGCTGAAGGCTAATTGTTTATGTGCAGCAGTGTGTCGCCGATTGCAAGGAAGCTCTTGGTGTGGCTTCGGGATTTGGTTGGAAACCAAATCGGCTTAGGTAAGTGCTATATTGGAGCGGCATATCTTTCGGTATTTCTAGTTTAGTCGGATAAGGTTTTTGATTACTAACAAGTAGTGGCCGATTATAGAAAGGAGGAAAACCACGTTTCGAGATCTCGTGGTATCGCGTAGCTTTGGGACTTCTCATTAGATCTACGTATAGTTAGGTGTGTACACTCTTACACACTTTTTTAGTATAGACTGCTTATTATGTTACTGTATAACCTCTCGTGTTAGTAACTTTGCCTTGTGGGCATAAGCTTGGATTCCGGGTAAGTCCCCTATTATGTATTTTGCGATGTATGTGTGTATATTCTATCATGTACCGATAAATGCTATGTTATACATAAAATGCATGATATATGAGATTATGATAAGTATGTTATGAGCATGATGATGATGGGATTGATGAGAGGAGGGGGGATGATATATATTTGGACTGTCGCCAGTGGTTTTGACCACAAGATGGGTTGGCCCCATCAGTTGACTTGTGACTACGATCACCAGTGGTTTTGACCACACTATTGATATGATTTGTGACTAATCCCAGTGGTTTTGACCACCAGTGGTTTTGACCACACTTGTGATATTTGTGACTACGGTCACCAGTGGTTTTGACCACACATGGATTATTGTGACTCGTCCCAGTGGTTTGGTACCACAGTGGGTTGGCCCCACATGATATATTACGGGATTGTCATTAGTGGTTTTGACCACACGATGGGTGGGCCCCATCACTTAAAATTGTGACTTCGGTCACCAGTGGTTTTGGCCACCAGTGGTTTTGACCACACGGGGTAGCAAAAGGAGTTTGGATGGCTAGGTTATGGGTTGCATAATCTGCATGTTTTACTGATGATTTGTGTAAGTGCTTGTGTGACCGGGTTGGGGATTTATACACTGAGTCTTGGTGACTCACCCCTTCCCTTATATTTTACAGATGAGGCATGATTCGCGGATTCAGAGCCGGGGAGGACTCGAGGTGGCCATGCACATATTTTCGGGTTTTGATTTTATAATACTACTTCGGTTTTTTCATTTTTGCTTACTTTAAAAGTTGTTTTTGGGTTTGTAATAAGGCCGCTGGTTTTTATTTTGGTTTTATTTGGTTACGTTATTTTATTATGCATGTGCTTAATAGGTTGATATTGTCAAATAATCGGGTTTTATTTAGAGATTTCAAATTTACTTAATATCGAGTTTTCAAACGTTACCGTCGGGTAACAAAGTTCACATAGTAACTATAGGGTAACTTGGATGTTTTAAAATCAAGATGCCAACCAACCTCAACAGTAAACGTTGTTTTAACCCGATATTCTAAAGTTTACTAAAATGTTTAAGTATCAAATGTTTTCCAATTTAGTATGAACAGACGATTTCCAAACATACAAATTTTTTTTCTAAGGTTTTTGGCAACTATAAACTTATTTTAACAAATAGCTATTACTAGGTTTCTGAACATTAATTTTATTTCAAAAAAGATGTAACCGGTACTTGTGTTTTTAAAATGTTTTCACTCCGTAACATGCCAGATTTGGTCGTGGTGTGTTGACCGGGTTTGGGGTGTTACAATTGTGGTATCAGAGCCAGTTTCAACAGCTCGTCTGTGGGCCGAGGCCCAAAAATGTTTTAAAATGATTTTTATGGGAAATGTACAGTGGTGAAAGCATAGCACCGAGTCTCCGGCACCAATCCACCCAGGTAAGTACCCCAAACTATTGCTTTTGGTGATATGATTCTATGATTATGATGATGATTGAGCAGTAGTAAGAACTACTTTAGAGACATGAACTGTAGGATGTTGTGTACTCGCGACAACGAACCCTTACTAAAACTTTTTCATAAGACTGTGCTTTAAAAGACTGTGGAATAAAAGTCTAATGCATAAAACTTTTAACCAGCTTGAATATATCGGTAGAGATGAAAGTACGTGGACGTGGTCGTAACACTCGTGGACGAGGTAGGGGTAGGATAACGGTCTCGGAACCAGTGGGTCCGGACAGGGGTCAGAAAACGAGGTACCACCGCCGCCAGCTGCGGGCGCGGAATATCAGGATCAGACGGGCGGTAATGATGTAGTGTCGCAGGCTGTGCTGCGAGTGCTGGAGAGGGTTGCGAGTGCAGGGGTAGGAGGAGGAGCTCGGAAATCTGTGGCCGAGCGACTTAAAGCTAATGGTGCAGAAGTATTTAGGGGTGTGTCAGGAGTGGCACCTAGTGCGGCTGAATACTGGTTAGAGGCGACGAAACGCATCATGGACAACTTGGATTTCTCAGCTGAGGAAAAGCTGAAGGGCATAGTATCGCTGCTGCGAGATGAGTCATACCAGTGGTGGCTCACAGTTAGGGAGGGAGCTAGAGTGGACGATCTCACTTGGGAATTCTTCCGAACAGCCTATAAGAGGAAGTACATAGGGGCTAGCTATGTCGATACGCAGCACAGGGCGTTTTTAAACTTGGTTCAGGGTAATAGGATGGTAGCAGAATATGGGGCGGAGTTCCTCCGGTTGAGTCGGTATGCTCGGGGTATGGTGAGTACAGAGCATGAGCGTTGTGTCAGATTCGAGGATGGGCTGAGGGACGAGCTGAGAATGATTATAGCCCCACAGTAGGAACGAGAGTTTGCTGTTCTAATGGATAAAGCTAAGGTGGCTGAAGGGGTAAGACAGTCTGTGAGGCGGAATCAGGATAGGGGTTGGAACAAGCGAAGTTCTGGATTATCTGGGTTTTCTGGGAATCAGCAAAAGAGGGCCAGAAATAGGGGGCCGAATCAAGCTGCTAGGCCTGTTGCTACCAATACTCAGTGGCCGTCACGATGTGCTCGATGTGGAAAGTCGCACACAGGTGAATGCTGGACTGGAAACAGAGGTTGCTTTGAGTGTGGCTCGATGGGACATCGAGTTAGGGATTGTCCACAGAGATCAGCTAGACTGTAGTCTGAGGATCAGAATCGTGCACAGTATAGGAGGGATAATCAGCAGCCACAGAGAGGCCGAGGTTCAGGCAGAGGGGGTAATGGCTCTGGTAGAGGACGTGGAGCACCGGGTAGGGGTGCAGGTGGTACAGAGGCGAGACAGCCGGGGTTGGTCTACGCTACGAGGCGTCGAGAGGAGGATGACGCATCGGACGTCATAACCGGTACGTTCTTAGTTTTTGAAGTACCTTATAATGCTTTAATTGATGTGGGTTCGACGCACTCATATGTTGCTAGTAGCATAGTGGAAACTCTGAACTTAGACTATGAGATTACTTCTAAGAAAGTGACTGTGATAAGCCCTCTAGGTCACTCTGTAGAAGTAAGTAAACTGTATAGGGATGTACCCCTAAAACTTCAAGGGGTCGTGTTTCTGGCTGACTTAATGGAACTACCGTTTGGGGAATTCGATCTGATTCTCGGGATGGATTGGCTAGTAAAGTATCAGGCTAGTTTGGATTGCGCAACTAAGCGCATGGTGTTGAAGACCATGAAAGAGGTGGAGGTGGTGATGATAGGTAATAGGAGAGATTACTTATCCAATGTGGTTTCTGCAATGAAGGCTGAGAAAATGGTTAGGAGGGGTTGTGAGGCATTAATAGTGCATGTTTGTGCCTTGGAAATTAGGGAGACAGCGGTAAAGAATGTCTGAACTGTAGGGAATTCGCAGATGATTTTCCAGAGGAGCTTCCAGGTATACCTCCTGATCGCGAGGTGGAGTTTGGTATAGACTTGTTACCTAGAACTGCGCCAGTATCTATTGCTCCATATAGGATGGCGCCGAAAGAATTGGTGGAGCTGAATGCTCAAATTCAGGAATTGTTGGATAGGGGTTTCATCCGACCGAGTGTATCATCTTGGGAAGCTCCAGTGCTTTTTGTCAAAAAGATGGATGGTACGATGCGGATGTGTATAGATTACTGCTAGCTGAACAAGTTGACAATCAAGAACAAGTACCCGTTGCCTAGGATTGATGACTTGTTTAATCAACTCAAGGGTGCATCAGTTTTCTCTAAGATTGATCTTAGGTCGGGATATCATCAGCTTAAAGTGAAGGAGGCTAATATTCATAAGACGGCATTCCGTACTCGGTATGGGCACTATGAGTTTTTGGTAATGCCCTTCGGTTTGACCAATGCACCGACAGCATTCATGGACATGATGAATCGGGTGTTTCAGCCGTATCTGGATCAATTTGTCGTGGTGTTTATAGACGACATCTTGGTGTACTCAAAATCTGAGGAGGAGCATGATGCACATCTTCAAGTGGTTCTGCAGATTCTGAGAGAAAAGCAGTTGTACGCCAAGTTTAGCAAGTTCGAGTTTTGGCTTAAGGAGGTAACTTTCTTGGGGCATGTCGTGTCAGCTGAGGGAATTAGGGTAGATCCTCGTAAGATTGAGGCGGTATTGGATTGGAAACCACCTAAGTCGGTTGCAAAAATTTGAAGTTTTCTGGGTCTGGCAGGTTACTACAGGAGGTTCGTAGAGGGGTTTTCTTTAATCGCAGCACTGTTGACTAAGTTGGCTCATTTCATACCGGTGAGGGTGGATTATTTGCTTCAGAAATTAGCCAAGTTGTATGTGACAGAGATAGTGCGGTTGCATGGGGTGCCGGTGTCCATTATCTCGGATAGGGATCCCAGGTTCACGTCGAGGTTTTGAAAAGATTTGCATCAGGCTTTGGGTACCAGGTTGGATTTTAGCACGGCTTACCATCCGCAGTCTGATGGACAGTCTGAGAGGGTAATCCAGATTCTGGAAGATATGCTAAGGGGTTGTGTTCTGGATTTCAGTGGTAGTTGGGAGGAGTACCTACCTTTGGCAGAGTTCGCTTATAACAATAGTTATCAAGCGAGTATTCAGATGGCGCCATATGAGGCACTTTATGGGCGGAAATGTCGTACTCCTACGTGTTGGACAGAACTGGGTGAACGACAAATGTTGGGTCCAGAGTTAGTGGCAGAAATAGAAGATAAAGTTAAGGTGATTCGGGCTCGTCTTAAGGAAGCGTCGGACAGGCAGAAATCTTACGCCGATCTTAAGCGCAGGGATATTGAGTATGAAGTGGGCGATAAGGTTTTCCTGAAAGTATCGCCTTGAAAGAAAG
The DNA here is from genome assembly GCA_005393395.2 of Gossypium australe. Lineage (NCBI taxonomy): Eukaryota > Viridiplantae > Streptophyta > Magnoliopsida > Malvales > Malvaceae > Gossypium > Gossypium australe. The sequence goes on from CM016618.1 coordinate 35,488,491, forward strand.
TGTTGAAATTTGGTAGGAAGGGCAAGCTAAGCCCTAGGTTTATTGGGCCATATACAGTATTGAAACGAGTGGGACCGGTAGCGTATCAGCTAGAGTTGCCGGCAGAATTGAGCCAGATTTGCGATGTCTTCCATGTTTCAATGCTGAGGCGTTATTGATCAGATCCATGGCATGTTGTGCCAGTTGAGGAGATAGAAGTGAGTCCTGATATGTCTTTCGAGGAGGAACCAGTACAGATTCTGGACCGGGATGTCAAGGTTTTGCGACGGAAGTCAGTTCCCTTGGTAAAAGTATTATGGCAGAATCATGACACGGACAAAATGATTAAATGATTTAAAATAGGAAGTTTATCAAAAAGGGCATTTTGGTCATTTAGTTATTAAATGATTAAAATAGGAGAAAAGATGACAAAATTCATTCATCTTCTTTTCCAAGGCTGCCGAAAATTGCAAGAGCCGTTGTTAGGGTTCTTCAAATTTTTCAAGCTCGCTAGTAAGTGCAACTAAGTCCTGTTTTTTATATTCTTCGTATTTTTGAAGTCCTAGTTGCATGAGAAAGCTATTTTTAGCTATTTGATGAGCTAAAATGAATGTTCAAAAATGTACCCATGTATGACATGGATGTATTTTGATGCTTTATGGAAGAATATGAAAGCTTGATGTAGTAGAAACATCTTTTGCTAAGTGATTTTCCATGAAAATGCATGTAGGGACTAGTTTTTGAAAAACTTTAGTTTGGTCATACATGTGTGATTTAGTGAGAATTGATGAATGCTTTAGTTGAATAAGTGGTTCGACTGAGCATGAAAGGCTAGAAAGTTGAATAAAAATCACTTTACGAGCCTTGGGGCAAATGTGCAAATATGATAAAGTTTAAGGGCAAAATAGTAATTTTTCTAAAGTATAAGATGTGGGTCAATTTAGTCAATGTGTGTATTGAATAAGTTGATTTATTCATTATAGATCAAGAAAGATAGCCCAGATCGAAACCGAGGCAAAAGCAAGGTGGTGGACTAAATTGCATGTTTCTATACTTTTGAGTATCGAGGTAAGTCTATGCATAAACAATGCATTCATACTTAAAATATGTAATGCTAACTAGTGTGTAGCATGAATGAGAATGATTGAGAATGATTGAGAACCTATGTGGTTCAAGTAGAATGAATGTAATAGATATGTGAATGGATGAAAGATTGAGTAAGTAGACTTATGCATGTGTTGTGATAATGCTAGATGGTGGGCTAAGTGCGATACCATCTTAAGGCATATTGACGATGAGATGGCTATGTGCGATGCTATCGTTAGGCATATTGTTTAGTGGGCTATGTGCGAAACCACTATGATTACCTTTGTGGTAGGCTAAGTGCGATACTACCTTATTAATTTATTGTGGTGGTCTAAGTGCGAAACCACCGAGACATTAGATGTGTGGGTTAGCTGTGTGGTTGTATTATTGAGTACAGTAGCTGTGTGGATGTATTATCGAGAAATAATGATGTGTGGTATTTTGTGTAAATGTGATATTGAATGCAGGGGTGCATTTCAATGGTTATGAGTATGTGACTCATGATGTGTTGGAAATGTGGTAAAGGATAGAAAGAGTAAGCATAGTTGTACATTATATGTTAGTATAATGCTAATTGTTGTTTAGCTTATACTATGATGCTTAATTATTTCTGTGTAAACTTACTAAGCTCAAAGCTTACTCTCTTTTTTTTCCTTTGTGTTATAGAGTAAAAGGTGTTGAATCGAGATACGAGGATCATCGGAAGATAGCCCACATATCAGCACACTCTGGTACATGAAACTCAATGTTTTGTATATGGCATGTATAGGGGCTAGATAAGTTAGTGAATTTTGTTGTAAATGGCTAAGATATGTTGGCCTTTAGATGGATAGTGTATTTTGTACAATGCCATAGTTGTTGGCTGTTACATTATATGAAAAGATGTAGTTGTCTATGTGAGATCGCACTTCAATTTGAGTTGATTATGGATGTGTTGTATGAGTGTATGATGTGTGTAACACCCTAAAAATCCGAGTATCGATATATTGTATGTTTTGGTGTTTAGCTTATGAATAAAAATTTTTCTTTTCTTTTTTTTTTCGTGTTTATTATAGCCTTGAAAAGGGCATAGAATTATTTGGGTATAGAATAATTTTTAGTATTGAGAATTTATTGAAGTGGATCAAGTGACCCTGATACTTAAGTTAATTTAAGTGTCTAAAATTATCATAAGATGAGTAATTGGCAAGGTGGTGTTGGCGCATGAGTAATTGCATGAAGGGAGATGTTCGAATCCCTTGGATAGCAATTAGATGACTTTTATTTTTGCACTTGTATGGCAAGTGTCGGCCAAGCAATACTTATGGTAAGGATGGACTTTTTCATTTATAGAAAGTAGACTAAGGGAATAAGGTAAGTACTAACTTAAGGAATGGAATCAAGAAATTTTGGTATGATAAGGGGACATAAGGCATGAATCAAGGGCTTTGTTTTGAAAGCTTTGAATGGTCAATTTGTCCATGAACATGGACGGGTTTGTGTTCTAAGGGGGGATGGCCGAATATTTTGGTAGCATAGGTAAGGATGGTAGCATGTTTGGTCATTTTTGGGGTTTCTTTTCACAAAACTTTCTTCTCATTTCCTCTCCCTAAACCGAATGCAATTGATGCATTGTGAGCATTCTTGTTTTCTTCTTTTGGTCATTGTTTTTGCCCATTTGGCCTCAATTTTTGCCTAATCTCTCAAGCTCTTCCTCTCTAGTGCCGAAATCACCATAGCACTAAGGCCATTTTTCATCTCTTTCTTTTCTACTCTTGGGCCGAATGCTCTTTTGCCCCAAATCCCTCCCTTTGTTTCTTTTACATCCTTGAAAACCGAAACACATTTTCTCTTTTCTACTTTTCTCCATGGCCGAATGTTGCTAGCATCATTTCCATCAAAATTGTTTTCTTAGCCGAACCATCTTCTCACATATTTCTCTCTTCATAATCATTCTTTCAAGCCAAGTGGTAAGAACCCTTTTCATTTCTTTATTTTCTAGCCGAATATGCATACTGTTTAGAGGGTCTTTTGATCAAAAATAATACTGCTTATTCTTTTCTTTAAACATTCCTATTCATCTTTATAGTGTCAAAGAAGGTCGAACTCGGGGTATTCATAATCTTCGTGACTCGTTAGAAAATTGAATCGAAGTGTTAAGGTAAGGATTTCTATATTACTTGTTATATCGTTTTAGATGGACTACTAATCGATTTCGTTTTAGGGGACTCTATTGCTCGATTATTATTTTTCTATGAACGTAAGATTTTGGGGCAAACAAAATAGGTTCGAAAAGAGCGGTAAATAGTGTTTGGAAGAGGGGTGGTTCTGCTATACCCTCAAATTTCAAACGAAGGGCTGTGTCGGGAATCCGAGACTTTCCATCGGGTTGTGGACCCTCTGTCGGCGAAAATCGATTATTTGAAGTCGTACGTACCCCCGAGCCATTGTTTGTTCGTGGTTCTTCATCGGGTTATGAACCATCAATCGGAGAGAAATCGCAAATAGTTGTTGTTCGAGATTCCGAGGGTAAGTATCTAGATCGCTTATCATTAGTATAGTTTTATAAGTATTAGTGTGCTAATCAAGCATGATAAATGTTTAGGTATCGCCGAGCGGGAAAGTCTAGTTCTCACAGTAACCAGGTGTGTAACTTCACACTAATCTCTCAGGTTAGATACTAAACCGTAAGTATTGGGATAAAATCGTAAAGAGGGGAAAATCAGAAAAATACGTAGTAATTAACACTTTTGTGTAAATGCATGAAAAACTACTAGATCGTTAAATTGGGCCAAAAAACTGCTAGATCGTTAAATTGGGCCGAAAACTGCTAGATTGTTAAATTGGGATTGTTAAATTGGGCCAAAAAACTGCTAGATCGTTAAATTGGGCTAATTGCTATTTTGTCTTGTGGGCCATAATAAAAACTTGAAATATAGACCTACATGTATTATGGGTTTTCTGTTAAATTATCATATGGATATATATATATATTTATTGTTATGCATACATGTTAGGATGGGTTGGGATATTTGATGAAGAGAAGAAAGGCCTGTTGCCAAAAATCTAGTTCGGTGGCTCTGCCACAAATTTTTAATGGCTTAATGCCTCTAGTTCGGTGACTTTGTCACAATCTAGTTCGGTGGTGCACCACAATATTATTTAAAATGGCTTTATGCCTACGATTGGTGTGTTGGCGGGGTGGGTTGACTTGATCCCCACAGGTGTGTTGGTTGGTACGAGAGGTGTGTAGCGGATGGAAATTAGGTTTGGTTGGGAAATTTCATTTTACATGCATTTCATTTATTATATTGTTAAATCCGTAAATGGGCTCAAGCCCAAAATAATGTCTTGATGATCTGGCCCAAAGAATGCGGTAAGTGAGTTACACACTGAGTTCTGAGTAACTCACTCTGTTTAATTATCCATCTCAGGTAATGGCAATTGACGGAGGCTTGGGCCGAGGATGACTTCGTGGAGGCCATACTGCGGACATGGGTTTTATAAACTATGAACTTTTATTAAGTGATTTCTTTTAATTACTATTTTAGGTATGATGTAATAAGGCCTTTATTAATATTTTTATGGATATTTATATGTGGATGGATTTAATTTTGTTTTTAAGACACTTAATATGGGCTTATGTTAATTCTATAAGGTTTTCTTAAAAATTTGTTTTAAAACAGTTGAGATACTTTAACTATTCTTGATTTCAAATTCTTCTGAACTCTTTAAAAACTACTTAAAGGTTTTTGATAATTAAATACTAAATGATAAGATTTCAAACTAGTATTTCTCAATTCATTGATTTTAAATCATTTGTTTTAAATTTTTATTTATTTCACTTTCAAAAGGTTTTATAGAACTGTTTTACCTAAATCATTAGAGAATTAAATGGATGTCGATCTGTGTGACAAACCAAATCTCGTCTTAACGCATAGACCTGGTTTGGGGTGTTACATTTTATGGTATCAGAGCCAGTTTCAAAACTCGGCTGTGGTTGGGTTCAACAAATAACTTCCGTATGAAATTATTTTAATTATGTTTTAAAGTTAGTTTGGCACCACAAGCATCCGGCACCAAGTCAAGTAAGTATTCATTACTGAATGATTATTATGATGATATGATCATAGGAACACTCTAGAACTTCTAGTTTTAGATGTTGAAAATCGTAGAGATTGAGACTATAGGATGTGTTGCGAAAAACAACTTTATCTCTCGAATCTCATAAAATATCGTTAATAAAAACTGAAATAGTATTATGATTCATAAAACTTGTAATCAGATTAAATCGAATTAGTCATTATGAGCACTAGAGAACGTGGTCGTGGACGCGGTAGACGTGGTCGTGGTAGAGGACGAGGTGTTAGAGGTGCAACTGAAGCGCTGGGTCATATGCCGGAAACGGATGCACCTGCGTCACTCGAGAGTGAGACAGGATCACATGATCATATGGAAGAAGATAATGCTTTGACACGAGCAATGTTGCGAGTCCTTGAAAGGGTCACTGGAACTAGAATGGGCCAACAGCTCGTGGGTCAATATCGGAACGACTCAAGTCAAGTGGTGCAGAAGTTTTTAGAGGTGTCTCCGGTGTAGCTCCGAATGTGGCAGAATATTGGCTCGAAGCTGTGGAGCGGATTATGGATGATCTGGAATGCACCGTCGAGCAGAAACTGAGAGGAGCCGTTCCTTGCTAAGAGATGAGGCGTATCAATGGTGGCTTACTGTTCGAGAAGGCACCGAGGCTGCATTGATTACTTGGGAATTCTTTAAAGCTGCCTTTCAGGGGAAATATGTAGGAACAAGTTATGTGGATGCCGGAAGGAAGGAATTTTTGAATCTGATTCAAGGAAATAAGACGGTGGCAGCGTATGAGGCTGAGTTTTTACGCTTGAGTCGCTATGCTCGAACAATAGTGCCAACGGATCATGAGCGTTGTGTACGCTTTGAGGATGGGTTGAATGATGAGTTGCGAGTTCTGATAGCCCCGCAACAAGTTAGAACTTTTGCCACGCTTGTGGAGAAAGCCAAGATAACCGAAGAGGCTAAGAGCTCAGAACGTCAAAATCGAGAAAGAGTTAGAGGCAAGAGGGATATAAAGTATTCGGGTTCTTCAAAAAGGTTTCAGAAGAGGCCTCGGAATGATGAGCCAGCTCAAGGTAGAGCATCTGTAGCTATTAATCAGAGTCGAGATTGTACTGAATGTGGGAAATGACATTCCGGAGAGTGCTGGAGGAAAACGGGTGCTTGTTATAAATGTGGTTCAATGGATCATCAATATAGGAATTGCCCTCGACGAATGGATATGACTCAGGAAGTTCGTATTACTGATGCACAGCCGGCAAGAGGAACTCAGCAGCCACCGAGAGGCCGTGGACAAGGTGTGGTGGTAATGGGGCTGGACGTGGTCAAGGTGCACCGGGTCGAGGCAATGGTTCTAGAGGTAACACGGATGCAAGACAGCCAGGATTGGTCTATGCAGTTAGACGCCGTGAGGATGGCAATGCACCTGATGTAATAACTGGTACGTTCTTCATTTTGATGTACCTGTTACTGCTTTGATAGATATTGGTTCTACCCACTCGTATGTTGCTAGCGCCATATCAGGAAACTTGAGTTTAGAATCTAAAATTTCCGATAGTGAGATGATGGTAATTAGTCCTTTAGGACAGTCGGTAATTGTAAATAAACTGTTTAGAGACGTGCCCTTAGAAACTCAAGGAGAAATATTTTTGGCGAATTTGATGGAATTGCCTTTCGGCGAGTTCGATCTCATTCTGGGCATGGATTGGTTGGTTCAGCACCGGGCGCATTTGGATTGTGCTGAAAAGCTGATGTCAATAAGAACTTTGGATGATAAGGAAGTAGTAATGATAGGCAAATGAAGGAATTACTTGGCAAATATAGTATCTGCGTTTAAGGCAGTAAAGTTGGTGCGGAAAGGGTATGGAGCATTCCTAGCTTTTATTAGTGCTTTGGATGCCAAAGAGTTATCAGTGGAAGATGTGAGAACGGTGAAGGAATTTCCAGATGTATTTCCCGAAGAACTTTCTAGTATACCTCCAGATCGGGAAGTAGAATTTGGTATTGAGCTTTTGCCCGGAACGGCTCCAGTGTCCATTGCTCCTTATAGAATGGCACCGAAGGAGTTGGCGGAGCTTAAAGCTCAAATTCAAGAATTGCTGGATCGGGGTTTTATTCGACCGAGTGTATCTCCGTGGGGAGCACCAGTTTTGTTCGTTAAGAAGAAGGATGGGTCGATGCGTATGTGCATTGACTACAGGCAATTGAATAAATTGACAATCAAGAATAGGTATCCTTTGCCGAGAATTGATGACCTATTTGACCAATTGAAAGGAGCTTCAGTTTTCTCCAAAATTGATTTGAGATCGGGTTATCACCAACTTAAGGTGAAAGAAGCAGATATTCATAAGATGGCATTCCGAACTCGTTATGGACATTATGAGTTTTTGGTGATGCCATTTGGGTTGACCAATGCACCAGCCGCATTTATGGACATGATGAATCGGGTCTTTCAACCATATTTAGACCGGTTTGTGGTAGTGTTCATAGATGACATTTTGGTATACTCAAGGAAAGAAGAGGAGCATGACTCGCATTTGCGTATAGTATTGCAGTTACTTCGTGATAAGCAACTTTATGCCAAATTCAGTAAATGTGAATTCTAGTTAAGGGAAGTGACTTTCTTGGGTCATGTGGTATCAGCCGAAGGAATAAGGGTGGATCCCCAAAAAATTGAGGCTGTACTGGATTGGAAACCACCAAAGTCGGTAGCTGAGATTCGGAGTTTCTTGGGTTTGGTTGGTTATTATAGACGCTTTGTTGAGGGGTTTTCGTTGATTGTTGCACCCCTAACTAAACTGTTGCGGAAGGGAGTACCGTATGTATGGACTGAAAAACATCAAGAGAGTTTTGAGAAATTGAAGAAGATTCTGACGGAAGCACCAGTTTTGATTCAGCCTGAGGCTGGAAAAGAATTTATCGTTTATTATGATGCGTCTCATACGGGTTTGGGTTGTGTGCTGATGCAAACTGGAAAGGTGGTGGCTTATGCTTCTCGTCAGCTGAGACCGCACGAAGTAAACTACCCTACGCATGACTTGGAGTTAGCTGCGGTAGTGTTTGCTCTAATGATTTGGAGGCACTATCTCTACGGTGAGAAGTCTATCATCTACACGGATCATAAGAGTCTTAAGTATCTTCTTACTCAGAAGGAGTTAAACTTGAGACAAAGAAGATGGGTAGAACTGTTAAAGGATTATGATTTCTCAATCGAGTATCATCCTGGAAAGGCTAATGTGGTAGCTGACGCGTTAAGTCGTAAGGTGGTATCTAATTTGAGAGCAATGTTTGCTCATTTGAGTTTGTATGAGGATGGTAGTCTGTTAGCAGAACTTCAGGTGAAGCCTCTGTGGCTAGCACAAATCAAGGAAAAGCAAATATCAGATAGAAAGCTGGTACCCTTAATTCAGCAAGTTGAGAGTGGTGAAATAGGGGATTTTGGTATAAACACGAATGGAGTACTGTGTTTTCGTGGAAGAGTTTGTATGCCTAAGGACTCAGATTTGAGGCAAGTGATTCTATGGGAGGAGCATAATAGCCCTTATGCTATGCACCCCAGAGGAAATAAGATGTATCGAGATCTCCGTGAACACTTTTGGTGGCTAGGGTTGAAGCGTGAGACTTCTGAGTTTGTGGGAAAATGTTTGACTTGTCAACAAGTAAAGGCGGAGCATCAATTGCCGTCAGGTTTATTACAACCGGTAAAGATTCCCCTTTGGAAATGGGAGCGGATAACAATGGATTTTGTTAGTGGGTTGCCTTTAACACCTACTAAGAAAAATTCTGTATGGGTAGTAGTTGATCGATTGACGAAGACTGCTCATTTTCTTCCAGTTCGTACGGATTACTCATTACAGAAATTGGCTAAGCTGTATGTATCTGAAATCGTGAGGTTTCATGGGGTACCAATGTCTATTATATCAGACAGGGATTCTAGATTTACATCACGATTTTGGAAAGCTCTGCATGAAGCTTTGGGAACAAAGTTAAACTTCAGTACGGCTTTTCATCCTCAGTCAGATGGTCAGTTGGAAAGAGTAATTCAGATTTTGGAAGACATGTTAAGAGGTGGTGTAATTGACTTCAGAGATAGTTGGGAGGATTTTCTACCGCTGGCAGAATTTGCGTATAACAATAGTTATCAGTCTAGCATTCAGATGGCGCCCTACGAGGCATTGTATGGTCGTAGGTGTTGTACTCTTACTTGTTGGACTGAATTGGGCGAACGGCAAATGTTGGGTCCTGAGTTGATATCTGAGACAGAAGAAAAGGTAAAAGTTATTCGAGCACGGTTAAAGGAAGCTTCGGATAGACAGAAGTCGTATGCAGACCTGAAGCGTAAGGATATCGAGTTTGTTGTGGGGGAACAGGTCTTTCTGAAGGTCTCACCTTGGAAGAAAATTTTCAGATTTGGAAATAAGGGCAAGTTGAGAACTAGGTTCATTGGACCATATCGTGTGATGAAGCGTGTTGGTCCAGTGGCCTATCAGATTGAATTACCTCCGGAGTTGAGTCAAATTCATAATGTTTTCCATGTTTCCATGCTGAGGCGCTATAGATCGGATCCGTCTCACATAGTACCGGTAGAAGAAGTGGAATTGAGATTAGATTTGTCTTTTGAGGAGGAACCAATGGAAATTTTAGACCGAGATGTTAAAGTGTTAAGAAAGAAGACCGTGCCGTTGGTCAAGGTTTTATGGCGTAATCACAGAGCGGAGGAAGCTACGTGGGAGCCTGAGGATGCAATTCGGCAACAATATCCTCACCTCTTTTAACAGGTAAATTTCGAGGACGAAATTTTCTTTAAGGAGGGTAGAGTTGTAACACCCTAAAAATCTGAGTATCGATATATTGTATGTTTTGGTGTTTAGCTTATGAATAAAAATTTTTATTTTCTTTTTTTTCGTGTTTATTATAGCCTTGAAAAGGGCATAAAATTATTCGGGTATAGAATAATTTTTAGTATTGAGAATTTATTGAAGTGGATCAAGTGACCTTGATACTTAAGTTAATTTAAGTGTCTAAAATTAGCATAAGATGAGTAATTGGCAAGGTGGTGTTAGTGCATGAGTAATTGCATGAAGGGAGATGTTCGAATCCCTTGGATAGCAATTAGATGACTTTTATTTTTGCACTTGTATGGCAAGTGTCGGCCAAGCAATACTTATGGTAAGGATGGACTTTTTCATTTATGGAAAGTAGACTAAGGGAATAAGGTAAGTACTAACTTAAGGTATGGAATCAAGAAATTTTGGTATGATAAGGGGACATAAGGCATGAATCAAGGGCTTTGTTTTGGAAGCTTTGAATGGTCAATTTGTCCATGAACATCGATGGTTTTGTGGTCTAAGGGGGGATGGCCGAATATTTTGGTAGCATAGGTAAGGATGGTAGCATGTTTGGTCATTTTTGGGGTTTCTTTTCACAAAACTTTCTTCTCATTTCCTCTCCCTAAACCGAATGCAATTGGTGCATTGTGAGCATTCTTGTTTTCTTCTTTTGGTCATTGTTTTTGACCATTTGGCCTCAATTTTTGCCTAATCTCTCAAGCTCTTCCTCTCTAGTGTCGAAATCACCATAGCACTAAGGCCATTTTTCATCTCTTTCTTTTCTACTCTTGGGCCGAATGCTCTTTTGCCCCAAATCCATCCCTTTGTTTCTTTTACATCCTTGAAAACCGAAACACATTTTCTCTTTTCTACTTTTCTCCATGGTCGAATGTTGCTAGCATCATTTCTATCAAAATTGTTTTCTTAGCCGAACCATCTTCTCACATATTTCTCTCTTCATAATCATTCTTTCAAGCCAAGTGGTAAGAACCCTTTTCATTTCTTTATTTTCTAGCCGAATATGCATACTGTTTAGAGGGTCTTTTGATCGAAAATAATACTGCTTATTCTTTTTTTTAAACAATCCTATTCATCTTTATAGTGTAAAAGAAGGCCGAACTCGGGGTATTCATAATCTTCGTGACTCGTTAGAAAATTGAATCGAAGTGTTAAGGTAAGGATTTCTATATTACTTGTTATATCGTTTTAGATGGACTACTAACCGATTTCGTTTTAGGGGACTCTATTGCTCGATTATTATTTTTCCGTGAACGTAAGATTTTGGGGCAAACAAAATAGGTTCGAAAAGAGCGGTAAATAGTGTTTGGAAGAGGGGTGGTTCTGCTATACCCTCAAATTTCAAACGAAGGGCTGTGTTGGGAATCCAAGACTTTCCATCGGGTTGTGGACCCTCTGCCGGCGAAAATCGATTATTTGAAGTCGTACGTACCCCCGAGCCATTGTTTGTTCGTGGTTCTTCATCGGGTTATGAACCATCAATCGGAGAGAAATCGCAAATAGTTGTTGTTCGAGATTCCGAGGGTAAGGATCTAGATCGCTTATCATTAGTGTCAAGCATGATAAATGTTTAGGTATCGCCGAGCAGGAAAGTCTAGTTCTCACAGTAACCAGGTGTGTAACTTCACACTAATCTCTCGGGTTAGATACTAAACCGTAAGTATTGGGATAAAATCGTAAAGAGGGCAAAATCAAAAAAATACCTAGTAATTAACACTTTTGTGTAAATGCATGAAAAACTACTAGATCGTTAAATTGGGCCGAAAAACTGCTAGATCGTTAAATTGGGCCGAAAAACTGCTAGATTGTTAAATTGGGATTGTTAAATTGGGCCAAAAAACTGCTAGATCGTTAAATTAGGCTAATTGCTATTTTGTCTTATGGGCCATAATAAAAACTTGAAATATAGACCTACATGTATTATGGGTTTTCTGTTAAATTATCATATGGATATATATATTTATTGTTATGCATACATGTTAGCATGGGTTGGGATATTTGATGAAGAGAAGAAAGGCCTGTTGCCAAAAATATAGTTCGGTGGCTCTGCCACAAATTTTTAATGGCTTAATACCTCTAGTTCGGTGACTTTGTCACAATCTAGTTCGGTGGTGCACCACAATATTATTTAAAATGGCTTTATGCCTACGATTGGTGTGTTGGCGGGGTGGGTTGACTTGATCCCCACAGGTGTGTTGGTTGGTACGGGAGGTGTGTAGCGGATGGAAATTAGGTTTGGTTGGGAAATTTCATTTCACATGCATTTCATTTATTATATTGTTAAATCCGTAAATGGGCTCAAGCCCAAAATAATGTCTTGATGATCTGGCCCAAAGAATGCAGTAAGTGAGTTACACACTGAGTTCTGAGTAACTCACTCTGTTTAATTATCCATCTCAGGTAATGGCAATTGATGGAGGCTTGGGCCGAGGATGACTTCGTGGAGGCCATACTGCGGACATGGGTTTTATAAACTATGAACTTTTATTAAGTGATTTCTTTTAATTACTATTTTGGGTATGATGTAATAAGGCCTTTATTAATATTTTTATGGATATTTATGTATGGATGGATTTAATTTTGTTTTTAAGACACTTAATATGGGCTTATGTTAATTCTATAAGGTTTTCTTAAAAATTTGTTTTAAAACAGTTGAGATACTTTAACTATTCTTGATTTCAAATTCTTCTAAACTCTTTAAAAACTACTTAAAGGTTTTTGATAATTAAATACTAAATGATAAGATTTCAAACTAGTATTTCTCAATTCATCGATTTTAAATCATTTTTTTAAATTTTTATTTATTTCACTTTCAAAAGGTTTTATAGAACTATTTTACCTAAATCATTAGAGAATAAAATGGATGTCGATCTGTGTGACAAACCAAATCTCGTCGTAAACCCGGCAAACAAGCCCTGACCGGATCTGGTATGTTCCTCGAGTAAAACTTCAATTAAATCTCGTTTTGTTTTATAAGAAAATATGATGGTTTCGTATAAAATAGATCTGCTAAGTGGTCGCGTTGAAAATTGTGTTGTTAAATAAGTTTTTATCTTATTAAAACATTATATTTATGATTTTAGAAAAATTTAGAAGTTAAAAGAAAACCAAATTTAGAACTTACTATTATTTTAAAAACCGTAGGTGTTTAGATGTCAAAACAGTTTAAGTTGTTTGTCGGAAATATTTAATCATTTAGTTGAAGTTGATCGTAGCAGAATAAAAATTTAAAACGTATAAATAACACAGCTAATGGTGGCCTTATTACAAAAACATAACCCAAAATAAATCCCGAAATAATAAAAGAAAACGCAGTAATTTAATAAAAAGGAAACCCGAAATACTGAGTTGAGCATAGCCACCACCTAGTCCTCGCTGACCCGATCCATCACGCTAAGTGTCACCTGTAAAAGATATCCCACGAGGGGTGAGTCAACAGACTCAATGTGTAACTGTACACTAAAAGCCCAATCGATCATAGCTTTGACGATAACATTTTGGCAAAGCCCATTTTAATCACATTTAACCATAAGCCTATAACATAGCAAATCAAATAACAACAGATTAAATCACATATACATATGAAATAACATGCAATCCCGAGCCCACCTAGATATCCATCCGCTACACACCACCCGTACCTGCCAATCACACCGTGGGGATTACTAAATCGACCCTCCATCCGCTACACACCATCGAAGGTAGTCGCTGCAGTCAACTGCACATCGCCCTTATAAATTGTGGCATGGCCACCAGATAATCGTGACAGAGTCACCAGATTCATAATATGTGACCGAAGTCACCGGATACATAATATTGTGACATAAGTCACCGGATAATGTGGTAAAAACCACCGGAACACTTCCCCTTTATCAAAATCACCCATATGCCCATGCAACATACATATTATTCGGATTTTATGCATTATACCCCAAAATCATAACGGAGTCATACAAATTTCATATCCGTGCTTATAGCATTATAAACGAAGTATTAGGGGTTAACATACCTGAATACCATGTACCACTGAATGGTACCCGCGGCCATTATCATACATATTTCTTATTAACACATACTAACATTAATACTATCAATCTATCGAAAATTTAGTGTAGGGCTACACACCTGATAACAGTGTGTACGATACTATCGATACCGACACTCCTTCTTTTTCACGGTCGACTCCCCCTATAAGACCATAGTCAGAATCGGCCAACCTTAATAGACAATATGGCCTTTGGCCGAATATTAAGACCCCTTACCTTGATTGTCTAAATCCCGAAATATCACTTGTTCTTGGATACTCAAATCCCGAATAATCTCCCCTTAATCATCGGCTACAAAAGGATCCCGAAATCCTCCTTCAAGGTTTCGGCCAAAGAGAAAATATATAGAGATTAGATCCCTAGATTTCGACTAATCCAAAAGAAAAAGAAAGAAAATCGAATGACAGTTAACCCTTACCCCTAACGTTGAGATCGATTTCACCCTTGCCTGGAAACACAAAGAGATTCGGCTACTATAGAAAAGTGGCTAAATTTGAAGGAGAAATAGATGAAGAAATCGGCTAGACAGTAATATGTTTCGGCTTTTGGAGTTTATGAAAAAGAAGAGAGAATGAGGGACTATAAGATTCGGCTGAGACTCCCAAATGGAGATGGAATGTTCGGCCACCAAAAGAATAGGTATAGAATTGAGTTTGAGAGGAAGAAAAGTAGTATAGGAGAAGGCTAGAAGAATTCGGCAATGGTGTACTTTGAGAGAGAGAGGTTTCGGCTAGAATAAGTTAAAAGAAAAGAGAATAGAAAATGATGGGTTTGATCTTATGGAGAGCAAAGAGAAGACGAAAAAGAGGCTGAATGTGACCTTAATGGTCTTCTGAAATTCGGCTTAAGCAAATAGGTTTTGAAAGTATTCTGACTACTATTTTCGGCATAACACTTGGAAAAGAAAAGAAACCCGAAATGCACCTAAACCCCCTTAAGACATTTCGGCTACAAAAGAAAAGGTGTTTTGGAAGTACGAAAATGACCAAATGGGAATACATCCAACCACTCATCCTTACCAAAGTCTACCACAAAAATTCGGCCACCCCCTAGACCATAATGCCGTCCAAGTTCATGGACAAGTTGGCCATGCCAAGCTTTCCAAAACACACCCCATAAAGAGTGCCTTATGTCTCCTAACTTACCAAAATTTCTTGATTCCATACCTTAAGTTAGTACTTACCTTATTCCCTTAGTCTACTTTCCATAAATGAAAAAATCCATCCTTACCATAAGTATTGATTGACCGACACTTGCCATACAAGTGCAAAAATAAAAGTCATCTAATTGCTATCCAAGGGATTCGAACATCTCCCCTCATGCAATTACTCATGCGCCAACACCACCTTGCCAATAGCTCAACTTATGCTAATTTTAGACACTTAAATTAACTTAAGTATCAGGGTCACTTGATCCACTTCACTAAATTCTCAATACTAAAAATTATTCTATACCCGAATAATTCTATGCCCTTTTCAAGGCTATAATAAACACGAAAAAGAAGAAAAGAAAATTTTCATTCATAAGCTAAACACCAAAACATACAATATATCGGTACCCGGATTTTTAGGTTGTTACAACTCTACCCTCCTTAAAGAAAATTTCGTTCTCGAAATTACCTGGCTAGAACAAGTGAGGGTATTACTGTCGCATTGCCTCTTCCGGCTCCCACGAAGCCTCTTCCGATCCATGGTTATGCCATAACACTTTGATGAGAGAAACTGACTTCCTCCGTAACACCTTCACATCCCGTTCCAGAATCTGAATCGGCTCCTCCTCGTAGGACAAATCTAGTATTAGTTCCATCTCCTCAACTGGAACTACATGAGATGGATCCGACTGGTAACGACGTAGCATTGAAACATGGAACACATCGTGCAACTGCTTCAACTCCGAAGGCAACTCTAACTGATATGCCACTGGTCCAACTCGCTTCAAAACCCGATAAGGTCCTATAAACCTGGGACTTAACTTTCCTTTGCGACCAAAACCCATTACCTTCTTCCATGGCGACACTTTAAGAAATACTTGATCTCCCACAACAAACTCTATTTCCTTCCGCTTAAGATCTGCGTACGACTTTTGCTTGTTAGATGCCTCCTTTAACCGAGCCCGAATTACCTTAACCTTTTCTTTGGATTCCGCCACAATCTCTAGACCCAAAACTTGGCATTCCCCCAATTATGTCCAACACGTAGGAGTGCGACACTTCCGTCCATATAGTGCTTCGTACGGTGCCATCCGAATACTTGCTTGGTAGCTGTTGTTGTATGCAAACTCTGCTAAAGGTAAAAACTCTTCCCAGCTTCCTCTGAAGTCTATCACACAGCCCCTCAACATATCTTCTAACACTTGGATTACTCGCTCAGACTAGCCGTCTGACTGCGGATGAAATGCCGTACTCAAATCTAACCTGGTGCCCAAAGCCTGATGTAATGCTTTCCAAAACCGAGACGTAAACCTCGGATCCCTATCCGAAATAATCGACACCAGCACTCTATGCAACCTCACAATCTTTTCCACATACAACTTCGCCAATTTCTGCAAAGAGTAATCAACCCGCACTGGTATGAAATGTGCAGACTTCGTCAATCGATCCACTATCACCCATACCGAGACTTTCTTAGTAGGCGTAGGGGGAAGCCCACTAACAAAATCCATGGTGATTCGCTCCCACATCCACTGCGGAATCTTTATCGGCTGAAGCAATCCTGATGAAACTTGGTGTTCAGCCTTGACTTGCTGACACGTTAAGCACTTCCCTACAAATTCTGTAACTTCCCGCTTAAGACTAGGCCACCAAAACTTATCCCGTAGATCCCTGTACAACTTACTACCTCCAAGATGCATCGCATAAGGGCTACTATACGATTCCTGAAGAATTCTCCGCCTAAGTTCTTCATCCTTCGGCATACAGACCTTACCCTTGAAACACAACACTCCGTCACTATTAACACCATAATCTTCCAACTCCCCACTCTGCACTTGCCGTAGCTTAGCACTTAGATCATCGTCTACCAACTGTCTTTCTTTCACCTGACTTAACCATGTCGGCTTTACCTGCAACTCTGCTAACAAACTTCCGTCGTCATAAAGACTAAGATGTGCAAACATCACCCTCAAATCCGACACTACTTTCTGACTTAAGGCATCTGCCACTACATTCGCCTTGCCCGGGTGATACTCTATAGAACAATCGTAGTCTTTCAACAACTCAACCCACCTTCGCTGTCTCAGATTCAGCTCCTTCTGAGTTAGCAGATACTTCAGACTCTTGTGGTCCGTATAGATTACTGACCTTTCTCCATATAAATAATGCCTCCACACTTTAAGAGCAAAGACTACCGCTGCCAACTCCAAGTCATGCGTCGGATAGTTAACCTCGTGTGGCCTTAATTGCCGAGATGCATAAGCGACTACCTTCCCGTCTTGCATCAGAACACATCCTAATCCTGTGTGAGAAGCATCACAATACACCACAAAATCCTTCCCTGCCTCAGGCTGAATCAAAACCGGAGCTTCAGTCAAAACCCTCTTAAGCTTCTTAAAGCTCTCTTGCTGCTTATCTGCCCATACGAAAGGTACCTCCTTTCTCAACAACTTCGTCAAATGTGCAGCTATTGATGAAAACCCCTCAACAAACCTTCTGTAGTAGCCTGCTAATCCCAAGAAACTACGAACCTCAGCTACAGACTTAGGTGGTTTCCAATCTAACACTGCCTCATTCTTCCGAGGATCCACCCTTATCCCTTCTGCAGACACCACATGCCCTAAGAACGCAACTTCCTTCAGTTAAAATTCACACTTGCTGAATTTGGCATAAAGCTTCTTCTCCCTTAACACTTGCAACACTATCCGAAGATGCTCATCATGCTCTACCTCAGACTTGGAATACACTAGAATGTCGTCTATGAACACAACGACGAACTGATCCAAGTAGGGTTGGAAAATCCGGTTCATCATATCCATGAACGTAGCTAGGGCATTCGTCAATCTGAACGGCATTACTAAGAACTCATAATGCCTGTATCTTGTCCGGAAAGTTGTCTTATGGATATTCGCTTCCTTCACTTTAAGCTGAGGATACCCCGACCGTAGATCTATCTTTGAGAATACCGCCGCTCCCTTAAGCTGATCGAACAAGTCGTCTATCCTTGGCAAAGGGTACTTGTTCTTGATGGTCAGCTTATTCAACTGCCGAAAGTCTATGAACATACGCATAGTTCGTCCTTCTTCTTCACGAACAAGACCGGTGCTCCCCATAGAGACACACTGGGTCGGATAAACCCACGATCAAGAAACTCCTAGATTTGAGCCTTGAGCTCAACCAACTCTTTTGGTGCCATTCTATACGGAGCGATAGATACTGGCGCCGTTCCAGGCAATAAGTCAATCCCAAATTCCACCTCACGATCCGGAGGCAATCCTAGAAGTTCTTTCAGAAAGACATCCACGAATTCTCTTACAGTTCTGACCCCTTCAACAGCTGCCTCCTTAGCCTCCAAGGCACTAACCAACATCAGAAAAGCCAAACAACCCTTCCTTACCATCTTCTCTGCTTTAAGGGCAGATACTACATTCGACAAGTAATTTCGTCTCTCGCCCATCACTACCACTTTATTATCGTCAGCGGTTCTCAATGACAGGCGCTTAGCAACACAATCTACATTCGCATGATACTTCACTAATCAGTCCATGCCTAAGATTATATCAAATTCCCCGAATGGCAACTCCATTAAGTCAGCTGGAAACTGCGTCCCTTGCACTTCTAAAGGCACTTCCTTAAAGAGCTTATCTACTACTACAGTCTGCCCTAAAGGACTAAGTGCAGTCATCTTCCTAGGTACAGTCTTAGAGTTCACATGCAGAGTTCCAGATACTTCACTAGTGATGTATGAATGAGTTGACCCTATATCTATCAAAGCAATAAAGGGTAACCCAGAAATAAGGAACGTACTCGTTATGACATCAGGTGCATCGCTATCCTCCCTGCGACGAACCGCATATACCAGACCTGGCTGTCTAGCCTCAGTGTTACCACCACCTCTGCCCGGAGTTCCGCGACCTCTACCAGAACGATTACCTCTGCCATTTGGACCACGACCCCTTGACGGCTGCTGTCCACCTCTAACAGCCTGATTAAAACCCTGACCTGCTGAGCGATTCCTATCTGTATCCACCGGACAATCCTTAATCATATGATCCTTGGACCCACACTTAAAACATCCCCCTGTCTTTTTCCAACATTCTCCTGGGTGCATCTTTCCACATTGAGCACAAGTACGGTACTGTCCTCCCACAACAGCCTGCTGACCCCGCGGCCCATCAACTCTAGGTCTCTTTTGAAAATTCCCAGATGACCCTGAAGTCCCATAGCTCCTCTTATTCTTATTCTGACCTCTGTCCCGGTTCTGTCTCTCGGTCCGCTTAACTTCTTCAGCTATCCGTGCCCTATCTACTAAGACTGCAAAGTCCCTCTCTCGATGTAGAGCAATCAACACTCGCAGCTCATCTCGCAACCCATCCTCAAATCTAACACACCGCTCGTAATCAGTAGCTACAATCCCTCTAGCATACCGACTTAACCGTAGAAACTCCGCTTCATACTCAGCTACCGACTTATTTCCTTGTACTAAATTCAGAAACGCCTTTCTCTGAGAGTCTATGTAGCTAGCTCCAATGTATTTCCCTTCAAACTTAACCTTAAAATACCCCCAATCCATTCGATCCACAGGGGTACTCTCCTTGACAGTTAGCCACCACTGGTAGGCCTCATCTCGAAGCAGCGAAACAGCACCTTTCAGCTTTTCCTTAGCAGTGCGTCCAAATCGTCCATGATCCTCTCGACTACCTCTAACCAGTACTCTGCTACATTAGGAGCTACCCCAGATACTCCCCTAAAAACCTCAGCTCCATTTGATCTAAGTCTCTCAGCTACTGACTTTCGAGCCCCATTTCCCATACTAGCTCCTGCTACTTGCTCTAAAACTCGCAGCATAGCCTGCGATACTACGTCATCCCCTCCTGTTTGTTCTTGAAATTTCGTCCCTACAGCCGGTGGCAGTGCCTCATTTTCAGAACCCTGACCAGACCCAACTGGTTCCGACACAGCCATTCTGCCTCTGCTGCATCCACGATGACCACGTCCCCTAGAACTCATGTCTACTTCGCGTCTTATCTGTTTTTACGAAAATTTTATGCATTAGAGTCTTTTCACTTTCTTGTTTAAAGAAAATTTTATGCAACAGAGTTTTAATCAGTGGTTTTTCCGTAGAAGTACACATATACCTAGGGTCCGTGTCTCTAAAGTATAGTTTCCTTAGGCTTATCAACTAAAGTATCATACATTAACATACTCACATCAATTTATCAACAAAAGAACTTACCTGGCGGACCTGGGCCGAGGACTCGGGTACCATGCTTCCATAAAAACCAGTTTAACCAAAACTTTTCACAAAAACTCATTTGGGCTTAATTTTGAAAACGTTGTGGACTTTAAAACCCAAGCTCGAGTGTTTAAAACTGGGCTCTGATACCAAGTTGAAACACCCCAACCCGGCCCACAAGCCCTGATCGGATCAGGTATGTTCCTCGAGTAAAACTTCAATTAAATCTCATTTTGTTTTATAAGAAAATATGATGGTTTCGTATAAAATAGATCTGCTTAGTGGTCGCGTTGAAAATTGTGTTGTTAAATAAGTTTGTATCTTATTAAAACATTATATTTATGATTTTAGAAAAATTTAGAAGTTAAAAGAAAACCAAATTTAGAACTTACTATTATTTTAAAAACCGTAGGTGTTTAAATGTCAAAACAATTTAAGTTGTTTATCGGAAATATTTAATCATTTAGTTGAAGTTGATCGTAGCAGAATAAAAATTTAAAACGTATAAATAACACAGCTAATGGTGGCCTTATTACAAAAACATAACCCAAAATAAATCCCGAAATAATAAAAGAAAACGCAGTAAGTTTAATAAAAAGGAAACCCGAAATACTGAGTTGAGCATAGCCACCACCTAGTCCTCGCTGACCCGGTCCATCACGCTAAGTGTCACCTGTAAAAGATATCCCACGAGGGGTGAGTCAACAGACTCAATGTGTAACTGTACACTAAAAGCCCAATCGATCATAGCTTTAACGATAACATTTTGGCAAAGCCCATTTTAATCACATTTAACCAAAAGCCTATAACATAGCAAATCAAATAACAACAGATTAAATCACATATACATATGAAATGACATGCAATCCCGAGCCCACCTAGATATCCATCCGCTACACACCACCCGTACCTACCAATCACACCGTGGGGATTACTAAATCGACCCTCCATCCGCTACACACCATCGAAGGCAGTTGCTGCAGTCAACTGCACATCGCCCTTATAAATTATGGCATGGCCACCAGATAATCGTGACAGAGTCACCGGATTCATAATATGTGACCGAAGTCACCGGATACATAATATTGTGACATAAGGCACCGGATAATGTGGTAAAAACCACCGGAACACTTCCCCTTTATCAAAATCACCCATATGCCCATGCAACATACATATTATTCGGATTTTATGCATTATACCCCAAAATCATAACGGAGTCATACACATTTCTTATACATGCTTATAGCATTATAAACGAAGTATTAGGGGTTAACATACCTGAATACCATGTACCACTGAATGGTACCCGCGGCCATTATCATACATATTTCTTATTAACACATACTAACATTAATACTATCAATCTATCAGAAATTTAGTGTAGGGCTACACACCTGATAACAGTGAGTACGATACTATCGATACCGACACTCCTTCTTTTTCACAGTCGACTCCCCCTATAAGACCATAGTCAGAATCGGCCAACCTTAATAGACAATATGGCCTTTGGCCGAATATTAAGACCCCTTACCTTGATTGTCTAAATCCTGAAATATCACTTGTTCTTGGATACTCAAATCTCGAATAATCTCCCCTTAATCATCAGCTACAAAAGGATCTTGAAATCCTCCTTCAAGGTTTCGGCCAAAGAGAAAATATATAGAGATTAGATCCCTAGATTTCGGCTAATCCAAAAGAAAAAGAAAGAAAATCGAATGACAGATAACCCTTACCCCTAACGTTGAGATCGTTTCACCCTTGCGTGGAAACACAAAGAGATTCGGCTACTATAGAAAAGTGGCTAAATTTGAAGGAGAAATAGATGAAGAAATCGGCTAGACAGTAATATGTTTCGGCTTTTGGAGTTTACGAAAAAGAAGAGAGAATGAGGGACTATAAGATTCGACTGAGACTCCCAAATGGAGATAGAATGTTCGGCCACCAAAAGAATAGGTATAGAATTGAGTTTGAGAGGAAGAAAAGTAGTATAGGAGAAGGCTAGAAGAATACGACAATGGTGTACTTTGAGAGAGAGAGGTTTCGGCTAGAATAAGTTAAAAGAAAAGAGAATAGAAAGTGATGGGTTTGATCTTATGGAGAGCAAAGAGAAGATGAAAAAGAGGCTGAATGTGACCTTAATGGTCTTCTGAAATTCGGCTTAAGCAAATAGGTTTTGAAAGTATTCTGACTACTATTTTCGGCACAACACTTGGAAAAGAAAAGAAACCCGAAATGCACCTAAACCTCCTTAAGTCATTTCGGCTACAAAAGAAAAGGTGTTTTGGAAGTACAAAAATGACCAAATGGGAATACACCCAACCACTCATCCTTACCAAAGTCTACCACAAAAATTCGGCCACCCCCCTAGACCATAATGCCGTCCAAGTTCATGCACAAGTTGGCCATGCCAAACTTTCCAAGACACACCCCATAAAGAGTGCCTTATGTCCCCCTAACTTTCCAAAATTTCTTGATTCCATACCTTAAGTTAGTACTTACCTTATTCCCTTAGTGTACGTTCCATAAATGAAAAAGTCCATCCTTACCATAAGTATTGCTTGACCGACACTTGCCATACAAGTGCAAAAAATAAAAGTCATCTAATTGCTATCCAAGGGATTCGAACATCTCCCCTCATGTAATTACTCATGCGCCAACACCACCTTGCCAATAGCTCAATTTATGCTAATTTTAGACACTTAAATTAACTTAAGTATCAGGGTCACTTGATCCACTTCACTAAATTCTCAATACTAAAAATTATTCTATACCCGAATAATTCTATGCCCTTTTCAAGGCTATAATAAACACGAAAAAGAAGAAAAGAAAATTTTCATTCATAAGCTAAACACCAAAACATACAATATATCGATACTCAGATTTTTAGGTTGTTACAGAAAGTGTGGGCAATCCGAAGAGTAAACCGGAGTGTCCAAGTTGTGGTAGGTATCACACCGGATAGTGTTGGGGAAATAGTCGAAAATGTTATATATGTGGTTCCCCCGATCATTTTATCTGAAACTGCCCCGATAGGGATGATAAGGAAGAGAAGCAAGAGATGAGATCTAGTGATATGTCTACAAGGGGTAGACCACCAAGAAATCCAAGAGGTGGGGCTAGTGGTAGAGGTGCATCCAGAGACTCTGCTGGGAGACCGGAGGGACGGGTACCTGCGAGGACGTATGCTATTCGCGCTCGCGAAGAGGCATCCTCCCCAGATGTGATAACGGGTACTTTTTCTCTCTTTGACACCCCTCTTATTACTTTAATAGATCCAGGGTCTACTCACTCTTATATTTGCATGATATTAGCATCTAGTTTGAGTATGACTGTTGAGTCTACGGATATTGTGGTTAAGGTGTCAAACCCATTAGGAAAGCATGTGTTGGTGGACAAGGTGTGTAAAAATTGTCCTTTGTTGATTGAGAATCATTATTTTCCGGCAAACCTTATGTTCTTGCCGTTTGATGAGTTTGACTTAATCCTAGGCATGGATTAGTTGACTAGCCATAGTGTTTTAGTGAACTGTCGTAGTAAGTACATTGAATTGAAATGTGAGAATAGGGATGTGGTTCAGGTTGAATCAGGTGGATCGGATAGTCTACCAGTGATGATTTCTCCCCTTGTGGCTGAGAAATGTTTGAGAAAAGGGTGTGAGTCCTATCTCGCCTTTGTGTTGAATATGCAAGAGATTGGAATAGAGTTTGAAACAGTGCCAGTGGTACGCGAATATCTGAATGTATTCCCGAAAGAGCTACCTGGATTACCTCCAGTGAGAGAGGTCGAGTTTGGGATTGAATTGATTCCGGGAACGGCATCTATTTCTATTGCTCCATATAGAATGGCACCTTTAGAGTTGAAAGAACTGAAGGTATAGTTGCAAGAGTTGACAGATAAGGGTTTCGAAAGACCGAGCTACTCACCATGGGGTGCTCCGGTACTATTTGTGAAGAAGAAAGATGGGTCTATGAGATTGTGTATAGACTATAGGCAGCTCAATAAAGTAACAGTGAAGAATAAGTATCCTTTGCCAAGGATTGATGATCTTTTTGATCAGTTGAGAGGAGCAACAGTGTTTTCCAAGATAGACATGAGGTCAGGTTATTATCAGCTCAGAGTGAAAGAGTAAGATGTGTTGAAAACTACATTTCAAACGAGGTATGGCCATTATGAGTTTTTGGTTATGCTGTTTGGTTTAACGAATGCACCTACGATCTTTATGGATCTAATGAACCGTGTTTTCAGACCATATGTGGACAAGTTTGTGGTTGTCTTCATTGATGACATATTGATTTATTCTCGGGATGAGAATGATCATGAGGAGCATTTGAGAATTGTCTTGCAAACTTTAAGAGATAAGCAATTGTATGCTAAATTCAGCAAGAGTGAGCTTTGGCTCCGAGAAGTCAGATTTTTAGGACACGTTTGTCGGGAAATGGTGTTAGAGTTGACCCAAGTAAGATTTCAATTGGTCTAGATTGGAAACCGCCAAGGAATGTGTCAGAAATTAGAAGTTTCTTGGGATTAGCAGGATATTACCAGCGTTTCGTGAAGGGGTTCTCTGTGATTCCTACCCTGATGATGAAACTATTGCATAAAGGTGTCAAGTTTGAATGGACTGAGGCATGTCAACAGAGTTTCGAGAGGCTGCAAACAATGTTGACTGAGGCACCGATTTTGGTTCAGCCAGAATCAGGGAAAGAGTTCGTGGTTCACAGTGATGCGTCACTTAATGGTCTTGGTTGCGTGTTGATGCAAAAGGGTAAGGTAGTCGCTTACGCCTTGAGACAGCTAAAACCGCACGAGAAGAATTATCCGACCCATAATTTGGAGTTGGCTACAATTGTTTTCGCATTAAAGATTTGGCGACATTACTTGTATGGTGAGAAGTGCCGAATCTTTACGGATCACAAGAGTTTGAGATACTTGATGGATCAGAAGGATCTGAATTTGGGACAGAGACGGTGGCTTGGGTTGTTGAAAGACTATGAGTTAGTCATTGACTATCACCTGGGAAAAGCAAATGTGGTTGCGGATGCCCTGAGTAGGAAATCCCTGTATGCTCTAAGAGTTATGAGCACGAGTTTAGCATTGTCTGATGACAGTGCTATTTTAGCAGAGTTGAGAGCTAGGCCACTATTTGTTCAACAAATATGTGAGGCTCAGAGAAATGACAGTGAGATGCAAGCTAAGAGAGCTAAGCGCGGATCAGAAAGTGATTCTGATTTTTAAGTGGGCTCGAATGATTGTTTGTTGCATCGTGACAGAATTTGTGTACCTAGAAATGAGGAATTGATCCGAAAAATTTTGCTTGAGGCACATAGTGGTTATTTGTCAGTGAACCTGGGCAGTACGAAGATGTACAATGACTTGAGAAAGTCTTATTGGTGGTCAGGTATGAAAAGAGACATTTTAGAGTTTGTAGCAAAGTGTTTGATTTGTCAACAAGTGAAAGCTGAGCATCAAGCACCTTCGGGATTGCTTCAGCCAGTAATGGTTCCCGAATGGAAGTGGGATTGGGTTACTATGGATTTTGTGACGAGGTTGCCGATGACTCTGAAAAAGAGAGATGTTGTGTGGGTTGTTGTGGATAGACTTACAAAGTCGGCTCACTTTATTCCTGTACGTGTTGATTATTCACTGGATAAGTTAGCTGAGTTGTATGTTGCAGAGATAGTGAGATTGCATGGTGTGCTTATGTCCATCATACCGGATAGAGATCCAAGGTTTACTTCAAGATTTTGGAAGAAGTTGCAAGAGGCCATGTGTATGAGATTGAATTTTAGTACTGTGTTCCATCTGCAAACTGATGGTCAGTCTGAAAGAGTGATTCAAGTTCTTGAAGATATGATTCGATGCTACGTGTTAGAATTCGAGGGTAGTTGGGAGAGATATCTACCTTTAGTCGAATTCGCCTACAACAATAGTTATCAGTCGAGTATACAGATGGCATCGTATGAAGCTTTGTATGGTCGTAAGTGTCGGACTCCATTGTATTGGACTGAGCCTAGTGAAAAGCAGATCCATGGGGTCGATCTAGTGAAAGAAACGAAGGAAAAAGTGAGAGTAATCCATAATAGTCTGAAAGCTGCTCTAGACCGACAGAAGTCGTATGCGAATTTGAAAAGAAAAGAGATTGAGTTTGAGGTGGGTGACAAGGTGTTTTTTGAAAGTGTCCCCGTGGAAAAAGATTATGAGATTTGGACGAAAAGGGAAATTGAGTCCAAGATTCATAGGGCCGTATGAGATTACAGATAAAATTGGGCCTGTAGCGTACCAGTTGGATTTGCTGGTAGAGTTGGAAAAGATTCAGAATGTGTTTCATGTGTCAATGTTGTGACAGTATCACTCCGATCCTTCATATGTGATTCCTTCAACGGAAATTGAGATAAGACCGGATATGCCTTATGAGGAGGAGTCAATTAAGATCTTGGCTCGAGAGGTGAAACAGTTGAGAAATAAGAACATAGCACTAGTGAAGGTGTTGTGGCAGAAACATGGTGTGGAGGAAGCTAGGTGGGAAACAGAAGAAGCTATGTGAGAGTAACATCCAAACCTCGTTACTGGTAAGATTTTTGAGGGCGAAATCTCTAAAGGGAGAGAGTTGTAACATCTCGGTTTAGGGTCAAGTCGGAATAGTGGTGCGAGACCACAAATTCGAGAGTTACGAATGAGTTTTTGATGTTTATGCTATGTATGCATGCTAGTGTGAAAGTTTCATGAAGCAATTTTGAGAAATTGCAGTTGAATTGTCCAAAAGGACTAAATTGCAAAAGTTGCAAAATGTGAGATTCTAGATTGCTTTAGAATACATATTAGGGGTCCTTAATGAACAATTTTCCCAATTTTTAGTTTTTGGACAAAATTGGGCATGGATGAGTTAAAATAGGAAGTTTATCAAAAAAGGGAATTTTGGTCATTTGGTTATTAAATAATTAAAATAGGAGAAAAGATGGCAAAATTCATTCATCTTCTTCTCCAAGGTTGCCGAAAATAGCAAGAGCCATTGTTAGGGTTCTTCAAATTTTTCAAGCTCGCTAGTAAGTGCAACTAAGTCTCGTTTTTTATATTCTTCATATTTTTGAAGTCCTAGATGCATGAGAAAGCTATTTTTAGCTATTTGATGCGCTAAAATGAATGTTTAAAAATGTACCCATGTATGACATGCATGTATTTTGATGCTTTATGGAAGAATATGAAAGCTTGATGTAGTAGAAACATCTTTTGCTAAATGATTTTCCATGAAAATGCATGTAGGGACTAGTTTGTGAAAAACTTTATCATACATGTGTGATCTAGTGAGAATTGATGAATGCTTTAGTTGAGTAAGTGGTTCGGCTGAGCATGAAAGGCTAGAAAGTTGAATAAAAATCACTTTACGAGCCTTGAGGCAAATGTGCAAATATGATTTATTCATTATAGATCAAGAAAGACAAAGCCCGGATCAAAATCGAGGCAAAAGCAAGGTGGTGGACTAAATTGCATGTTTCTATACTTTTGAGTATCGAGGTAAGTCTATGTATAAACAATGCATTCATACTTAAATTTTGTAATGGTAGCTAGTGTGTAGCATGAATGAGAATGATTGAGAATGATTGAGAACCTATGTGGTTCAAGTATAATGAATGTAATAGATATGTGAATGGATGAAAGATTGAGTAAGTAGACTTGTGCATGTGTTGTGATAATGCTAGATGGTGGGCTAAGTGCGATACCATCTTAAGGCATATTGACTATGAGATGGCTATGTGCGATGCTATCGTTAGGCATATTGTTTAGTGGGCTATGTACGAAACCACTATGATTTGTGGTAGGCTAAGTGCGATACTACCTTAATAATTGATTGTGGTGGGCTAAGCGTGAAACCACCGAGACATTAGCTGTGTGGTTGCATTATTGAGTAAAGTAGCTGTGTGGATGTATTATCGAGAAATAATGATGTGTTGTATTTTTTGTAAATGTGATATTGAATGCAGGGGTGCATTTCAATGGTTATGAGTATGTGACTCATGATGTGTTGGAAATGTGGTAAAGGATATAAAGAGTAAGCATAGTTGTACATTATATGTTAGTATAATGCTAATTGTTGTTTAGCTTATACTATGTGTAAACTTACTAAGTTCAAAGCTTACTCTCTTTTTTTCCTTTGTGTTATAGAGTAAAAGGTGTTGAATCGAGATACGAGGATCATCGGAAGATAGCCTACATATCAGCACACTCTGGTACATGAAACTCAATGTTTTGTATATGGCATGTATAGGGGCTAGATAAGTTAGTGAATTTTATTGTAAATGGCTAAGATGTGTTGGCCTTTAGATGGATAGTGTATTTTGTATAATGCCATAGTTGTTGGCTATTACATTATATGAAAAGATGTAGTTTTCTATGTGAGATTGCACTTCAATTTGAGTTGATTATGGATGTGTTGTATGAGTGCATGTTGTGAATGCTATAGGGGTGAGAAGAGCCTAGCAAATAGCTTTGTTCTTGTCCATGTGGATAGACACATGGGCGTGTGTCTAGACCAGGTGTGACACACGGTCAGCCCACGGGTGTGTGTTTGTAACGTGCGTCCCCTGCATGTTAACATTTTAAGTTAGAATTGGCCACGAGCTAGCCACACGGGCGTATGCCTAGACTCCAGGCCATGTGAGGGAAGTTAGTGTTCACCACGATTGGGATGCACGGGAGTGGCTTAGCCGTGGGGCATTTGGCAGAATGCTTGAGTTTTAAACACGGTTTGGAAACATGGGCATTCGTGACTTCACACGGGTGTGTGAGCCTTATTCAAAAGAGAAAAATTTTAAGATTTTAAAAAGTTTCGATAGGGTCTCAAGAGTCCTCGTGTGTATGAGTGAGGTCTCGTAAGTCAAGAATGAGGTTGATGAGGTGACTTAAAAGAGTAGTCACGATGAACCTAAATGGTGATCAAGTGAATTTCAGTATGGTAACGCCTCGAGCCCGGTTCCAGCGTAGAACCCGGGTAAGGGGTGTTACATACAAACTTCACATGGCCTAGGCACACACCCATGCCCATGGCCGTGCCTCCCACACGGCTAAGACACACTGTCGTGTCTCTTCCCGTGTGTTTATTACTAAGCATACAGACTTGTAAGCCTAGCATGCTGACTTGTAAGCCTAGCATGCATGGGGACACACGGGCAATAAACATGCCCATGGGGCTGACTGTGTGTCACACACGGCCTAGACACATGCCCGTGTGTCTACCCGTGTAGACATTTGAAAGGCTATCAACCAAGCCAAATGCCACCCTATACAGCACCCATTGTAACATCCTTAAATTGGGGTCTCTGCGTTTTTATGTGTTTGCATGTGTATTGTATGGTAGGTGTGTTAGTTTGGACTACTTTAGGGTCTAGGCTCGAGTTTTGGATAGGCCAGAGCCATAGTAGAAATTTTTGTTTTGAGTGCTTGGAAGGGGAGTTGATAGAGCTAGGGGTTAAGTATATTTGGTGGCAGGTTTTGTCGCAAGAAGTGCCTTGGTAAAGTGGCAAGAAGGTGCCACTTAGAGCTCAAGGAAGTGACGCCACAAGCAGGGGGAAGGAGCCTTGGTTCGAGCTGCAGGAATCCCTCTTTGGGTATTTCTTTTTGACGCCAGAACTGATAGGAGTTGTGCTCAGGTGGAACTCTGGTGGATAGTTGTGGAACAAGTCAACAGATTCAAAATGGGTGGAGAAGAGAAATTTTAGGAGTTTGACTCATTCAAATCGGTTTCAATGAGTGGGTGAGAGGAATTCAAGGAGAAAAGAAAGGGATTAGGAAGGGGTGTGTTTAGCCGAAATTTTGAAGGTAGTGTGGGCATAGGAAGCATTCAGTTTTGGGGGCTTTAGGTGGGCCGAATGTGCCTTGGGGAGTGGCTATAATCGGCTAGTTAGGGGAGTGCACTAAAACTCTTTTCTTCCATTTTCTTTGTGCATTCCATTCTCTCAAAAGTCAAGCCGATTTCCCTCTACTCCTTTTCTCTCCATTTTGTTCTAAAGTTGAAACCATCGCCCTCCCTTTCTATTAACATCTTCTCTTCTCTTCTTTTGGATCCATAGCCGAATCACCTTACCATTCTTTTCCCTTTTTCCTTCCAATATTTTGAGGAGCCGAACCTTTCTTTCTTGTTGGGGTAAGTTTTTTCTTTTTCTCTCAAATGTGGCTTAGGGCCGAAACTCCCTAAACCTTTTCTTACTTTTCATTTCTTGTAAAATCGAATATGGTGGCTCATGTCGGTATTTTATTTTCTTTTTGCGTTTTCCCTTAATCTCCTTAGGCCGAATCTATTATTTTTTTCTCTGTTTCTCCAAGTTAAATCTCAACTCACATTTTGCAGCGGATCGTTATCACCCATCCACTCATATTCGATTTTTGGTAAGTGTTAAGGTGAGGGAGACGATTTCGTTTGTTCCTGGTTATTTCTTTCGGGATTTATGCCAAAGCCGAATGGCTATTTGATTGACAGTGTTAAGTGTGGCCGAATATAGGAAGGTGTGACGCACGTTTTGGATCTCTGGGATTTGTTGGTTTGTGGTGTAGATCTTGATCTTCGGGATTCATTAATCTAGGTAAGGGGTCTACCCAATTGGGTTAGTTTTTGATTCTCGTTTTCTCGTGATTAATCTGATGTGGTGAATAAAGGTGTTATGGACCCTAGTGCCAGCCAAACTTTAGGTGGGGTTAGATCTGAGACCCCAGCCCCTAAGTTCAAAAGAAGAGCGGTGTCTGCGGTTCGTGACTGGCCACTTGGGTGTGGACCAGCATCTGAGCAGGAGAGTAGACAGATCGTGGTGGTGTCGACTGATGACAATATCAGCGTAGATAGTGTCGTATTGCGGGTAATCAGGTGTGTAACTCTTACACACTTTGTAGGTTAATATGATTTTGTTATGTGATTTGTTAAATGCCAGAATAGTGGCGTAAAACGATGTTTTATGATGTGCTACCCTCATGGGTATAAGCGAGGACTCCGGGTAAGTCCCTTTTGATTTGTTTGATGTTAAATGCCTTGGGTAAAAGCTGTATATGCCATGATATGCGACTATTGTATGCTAAGCTTGACATTCATGCCATGAAAAGTATGTTCATTGATGAGGGTATGATGAGAGGAGGGGGAGGATGATTTCAGACTGTCATCAGTGGTTTTGACCACACAGTGGGTTGGCCCCGCTTTCTATATTTGTGACTAAGTCTCAGTGGTTTTGACCACCAGTGGTTTGGTACCACATATTGCTATCTTTGTGACTCGTCCCAGTGGTTTTGACCACAAGGTGGGTTGGCCCCACCATATTATTTTGCGACTACGGTCATCAGTGGTTTTGACCACACTTATCTAAATTGTGACTACGGTCATCAGTGGTTTTGACCACACGGGGTAGAAACAGGAGTACAGATGGTTAGGTTGGGTTGCATGACTTGCATATTGGCTTATGAAATTGTGTATAAGCATTGATATTTTCGGGATGGGGATTTACACACTGAGTCTCGATGACTCACCCCTTCCTTTACATGTTGCAGATGATTCGTAGATCGCGGATGTGGAGCCGGGACAGACTCGAGGTGGCCATGCTCATTGCTGTGTGTTTTGATTTAAATTATATTCTGGCTTTTTTCTTTACTTTTAATTTGGTTTTCGGGATTGTAATAAGGCCATTAACTTTCACTTTGAAGTTTATCGATCTGCTTAAATTATCACGAAAATGTTTGCATAAGTTAAACAAAACGGCATGCCTAAACGACCTTTAAAATGGAAGTTTTCCAAAATTCACAACTTAACGGGTTTTCTACAACATTACCATCGGGTAACGACAAACAAGTAGCATCAATAGGTTAACTCGGTTTTCTTAAAAACTGCAAACGGTTTTGACAATTGGGCTAATACTATTTCAGATTTTTACTAAAAACCAATGGTTTTCTTAAAATAAGAAACTACACACAACTTTCCGAACCATGTTTTTACTAAATCAAACAACTCGTTTTAAATAATGACCCCTCATTTCAAAATTAAATCTACAAACTGTTTTCTCAGGAATCGTTTTCTCTTATGACATACCAGATCCGGTCGTGGTGTGTTGACTGGGTTTGGGGTGTTACAATTGTGGTATCAGAGCCAAGTTCAAAAGCTCAGCTGTAGGCCCGAGGCTCAAAATGTTTTAATAATCAGTTTACAAAATGATTTTAAATAGAAATGCATGATTTTGGGAAGCATGGCACCGAGTCTCCGGCACTGATCCGCCCAGGTAAGTACCCCTAACTGCTGTGTACTTGATTATGATGTTTAGATTAATAGTCGTAGGATATTACTTTAGAGACTGAAACCCGTAGGATTGTGTGAACTTCCAAAAACAATCTCTATAACAACTGTTCATAAGACTGTGCTGTAATATCAGAGGAATAAGTCTAATGCATAAAATTCTTAAATCAGATTAATTCAGGAATCGTGGTTATGAGTACTCGAGCTCGTGGGCATAATACACGTGGACGTGGTAGAGGTAGGATGACTGTGTTGGAACCAGTAGGGCCAGGCCATGGGTCGGAGAATGAGGTACCGTCGCCACCAGCTGAGGGCACTGAGTTTCAGGATCAGACGGGTGGTGATGATGCAGTGTCACAGCGATGCTGCGGGTTTTGGAAAGAGTAGCTGGAGCAGGTGGAGGTATGGGGGCTCGAAAATATGTGTCAGAGTGACTTCGGGCTAATGGAGCAGAGGTATTCAGGGGTGTATCTATAGTGGCTCCCAATACGGCTGAGTATTGGCTAGAGGCGACAGAACATATCATGGACGACTTAGACTTTACAGCTGAAGAAAAGCTGAAGGGGATAGTATCTCTTCTCCGGGATGAATCTTATCAGTGGTGGCTCACGGTCCGAGATGGTGCGACAGCTGATGGTCTCACTTGGGATTTCTTTAAGGTAGCTTATCAAAAGAAGTACGTTGGGTCTAGTTACATTGATGCGCAGCGTAAGGCATTCTTGAATTTGGTCCAGGGGAGTAAGACAGTATCGGAGTATGAGGCAGAGTTTCTTTGGTTAAGTCGTTATGCTCGGGATATTGTGGCTACAGAACACGAGCGTTGTGTCAGATTTGAGGATGGGTTAAGAGATGAGTTGCGAATGTTGATTACACCACAGCAGGAGAAAGAATTTGCGGTCTTGGTAGAGAAGGCTAAGATTGCTGAGGAAGTGAAATAGTCAGTGAGACGAAACCAAGATAGGAATTGGTCTAAGAGGAGTTCTAGGTCATTAGGGTCTGTTAGGAATTCACAGAAAAGGGTTCGATATGGTGGGCCAAATCAAGCTGCAAGGCCTGCTGCTACTACTCAGTGGCCGCCATGGTGTGCTCGTTGTGGGAAGTTTCATAAAGGAGAATGTTGGACCGGAAACAGAGGGTGTTTCGAGTATGGGTCAATGGAACACCGGGTAAGGGATTGGCCGTGAAGATCAGCTAGGATTCAGTCTGAGGGTCAAGGTCGTATGCAATTCAGGAGGGATGGACAGCCACCTCAGAGGGGTCGAGGTTTAGTCAGGGGTGGTAATGGTAATGGACGAGGTCGCGGGGCACCGGGCAGAGGTGCCGGGAATACTGATACAAGACAGCCTGGATTGGTCTATGCAGCGAGGCATCGAGAGAAGGGTGACGCACCGGATGTCATAACCGATACGCTCTTAATTTTTGGACTACCTTATATTGCTTTAATTGATGTTGGTTCGACGCACTCGTATGTTGCCAGTAGCATAGTGGAAACTTTGAACTTAGCCTTTGAGATTTCTTCTAGGGAGATGACAGTAATTAGCCCTCTAGGTCACTCTGTAGAAGTAAACAGACTTTATAAGGATGTACCCCTAGAACTCCAAAGGGTCGTGTTTTTGGCTGATCTTATGGAACTACCATTCGGGGAGTTCAATTTGATCCTAGGATGGACTGGCTAGTGAAGTACCAAGCGAGTTTGGACTGCGCAGCTGAGCGTATGGTATTGAGAACCATTGAGGGTGAAGAGGTGGTGATGATAGGTAATAGAAGAGATTATCTATCCAATGTTGTGTCCGCTTTGAAGGCCGAGAAGATGGTGGGGAAAGGATGTGAGGCGTACATGGTTCATGCTTGTGCTTTGGAGGCTAAGGTATCAGTGGTAGAGAATGTTCGCACGGTAAAGGAATTTACCGATATATTTCCAGAAGAGCTTCTGGGTTTACCCCCAAATTGTAAGGTTGAGTTTGGGATAGATCTGTTACCGGGAACTGCGCCAGTGTCTATTGCTCCATATAGGATGGCACCCAAAGAGTTAGTAGAACTGAAAGCACAGATTCAGGAATTGTTGGACCGGGGCTTTATCCGGCCGAGTGTTTTGCCTTGGGGGGTGCCTGTGCTTTTTGTTAAGAAGAAAGATGGTACGATGCGGATGTGTATAGACTACCGACAGCTGAACAAGTTGACCATCAAGATCAAGTATCCGTTGCCAAGGATAGATGATCTGTTCGATCAGTTTAAGGGTGCATCAGTCTTTTCAAAGATTGATTTAAGGTCGGGGTATCACCAGCTCAAGGTGAAGGAGGCTGATATTCATAAGACAGTGTTTCGTACTCGGTATGGGCACTACGAGTTCTTGGTAATGCCGTTTGGGTTGACAAATGCGCTGGCAGCGTTCATAGATATGATGAATCGGGTGTTTAAGCCATACTTGGACCGGTTCGTAGTGGTATTTATAGATGACATATTGGTATACTCGAGATCCGAGGAGGAGCATGATGCGCATTTACGTGTGGTCTTGCAGATTCTGAGAGAGAAGCAGTTATTCGCAAAGTTTAGGAAATGCAATTTTTGGTTAAGGGAGGTAACTTTCTTGGGTCATGTGGTATCAGGTGAGGGGATTAGAGTGGACCCTCGGAAGATTGAGGCGGTGTTGGATTGGAAACCACCTAAGTCGGTGGCAGAAATTCGGAGTTTCCTGGGCTTGGCAGGATATTACAGAAGATTTGTGGAAGGGTTTTCTTGATAGCAGCACCGTTGACCAAGTTGCTGAGGAAAGGAGTTCCATTTGTGTGGTCAGACAAGCAACAGGAAAGTTTTGATAAGTTAAAGAGGATTCTGACAGAAGCTCCAGTTCTGATTCAGCCTGAAGGGGGGAAGGAGTTTACGGTCTACTGTGATGCGTCACATACTAGTCTTGGATGTGTGCTGATGCAAGAGGGTAAAGTAGTGGCGTATGCGTCTCGCTAGTTGAGACCTCACGAAGTGAATTACCCGACGCATGATCTGGAGTTTGCTGCAGTAGTGTTTGCCCTGAAAATTTGGAGACATTACCTGTATGGGGAGAAGTTAGTAGTCTACACGGATCACAAAAGTTTGAAGTACCTATTGACTCAGAAGGAGTTGAATTTGAGGCAGCGGAGGTGGATCGAGTTGTTGAAAGATTACGACTGCTCGATTGAATACCATCCGGGTAAGGCTAACGTAGTGGCGGATGCGTTGAGTCGCAAGGTGGTAGCGGACTTAAGAGCAATGTTTGCCCATCTTAGTCTGTATGATGACAGAAGTTTGCTAGCAGAGTTGCAAGTGAAGCCGTCATGGGTTAGTCAGGTTAAGGAGAAGCAATTGGTGGATGAAGACTTAAGTGCTTGGTGTTTACAAGTGCAGAATGGTGGATTGGAGGGTTATAGCTTGAGTGGTGATGGAGTGTTATGTTTCCAAGGGAAAGTGTGTATGCTGAAAGACATTGAGTTAAGGCAGAAGATTCTCCAGGAGGCACATAGTAGTCCATACGCTATGCATCCTGGGGGTAGCAAGATGTATCGAGACTTGAGGGAACAGTTTTGGTGGTCGGGGCTGAAGCGTGAGGTAACGGAATTTGTCGATAAGTGTCTAACGTGTCAGCAACTTAAAGCTGAACATCAGGTACCTTCGGGTCTATTGCAGCCGATCAAGATTCCGCAATGGAAATGGGAAAGGATTACGATAGATTTTGTCACTGGGTTACCTCTTACGCCTAGCAAGAGGGATTCAGTTTGGGTGATTGTTGATCGTTTGACTAAGTCAGCTCATTTTATACCGGTTAGAGTGGATTATTCGCTTCAAAGGTTGGCTAAGTTGTATGTGGCAGAAATAGTGAGGCTGCATGGTGTACCAGTATTGATTATTTCGGATAGGGACCCCAGATTCACGTCAAGGTTTTGGAAAGCGTTGCATCAGGCTTTGGGTATAAGACTGGATTTCAGCACGGCATTTCATCCGCAATCAGATGGGCAGTCGGAAAGGGTAATCCAGGTTTTAGAGGATATGCTGAGGGGTTGTGTTTTGGACTTCAGGGGTAGTTGGGAAGAATATCTACCGTTGGCGGAGTTCACGTACAACAACAGCTATCAGGCAAGTATCCAGATGGCACCGTATGAAGCACTGTATGGGCGTAAGTGTCGTACTCTTACGTGTTGGACAGAGTTGGGTGAGCGTCAGATATTGGGATCAGAGTTAGTGACTGAAACAGAAGATAAGGTTAAGTTGATTCGAGCTCGTCTGAAAGAGGCTTCAGACAGGTAGAAATCTTATGCTGATCTCAAGCGTAGGGATATAGAGTTCGCAGTGGGTGACAGGGTTTTTCTAAAGGTGTTGCCGTGGAAGAAAGTGCTGAGGTTTGGTCGGAAGGGCAAGCTGAGTCCTAGGTTCATCGGGCCGTATAAAGTGTTGAAGCGTGTGGGATCAGTAGCGTATCAGCTCGAGTTGCCCACAGAATTGAGTCAGATCCATGACATGTTTCATGCTTCCATGCTTAGGCGCTATCGATCAGATCCATCGCATGTTGTGCCAGTGGAGGAGATTGAGGTGAGTCCGGATTTGTCCTTCGAAGAAGAACCAGTGCAGATTCTGGATCGGGATGTCAAAGTTTTGCGTAAGAAGTCAGTTCCGTTAGTGAAGGTGTTATGGCGGAATCATGTAACTGAAGAGGCCACGTGGGAACCAGAGGATGTGATGCGGCAGCAATACCCTCAACTCTTTTGACCAGGTAATTTCGGGGCCAAAATTATTTTTAAGGGGGGTAGAACTGTAACATCCTTAAATTGTGGTCTCTGCGTTTTTGTGTGTTTGCATGTGTATTGTATGGTAGGTGTGTTAGTTTGGACTACTTTAGGGTCTAGGCTCGAGTTTTGGATAGGCCAGAGGCATAGTAGAAATTTTTGTTTTGAGTGCTTGGAAGGGGAGTTGATGGAGCTAGGGATTAAGCATATTTGGTGGCAGGTTTTGTCGCAAGAAGTGCCTTGGTAAAGTGGCAAGAAGGCGCCACTTAGAGCTCAAGGAAGTGACGCCACAAGCAGGGGGAAGGAGCCTTGGTTC
The DNA here is from genome assembly GCA_005393395.2 of Gossypium australe. Classification (NCBI taxonomy): domain Eukaryota; kingdom Viridiplantae; phylum Streptophyta; class Magnoliopsida; order Malvales; family Malvaceae; genus Gossypium; species Gossypium australe. Next base: position 35,526,226 of record CM016618.1, read on the forward strand.
GAGCTGCAGGAATCCCTCTTTGGGTATTTCTTTTTGATTCCAGAACTGAGAGGAGTTGTGCTCAGGTGGAACTCTGATGGATAGTTGTTGAACAAGTCAACAGATTCGAAATGGGTGGAGAAGAGAAATTTTAGGAATTTGACTCATTCAAATCGGTTTGAATGAGTGGGTGAGAGGAATTCAAGGAGAAAAGAAAGGGATTGGGAAGGGGTGTGTTTAGCCGAAATTTTGAAGGTAGTGTGGGCATGGGAAGCATTCGATTTTGGGGGCTTTAGGTGGTGGCCGAATGTGCCTTGGGGAATGGCTATAATCAGCTAGTTAGGGGAGTGCACTAAAACTCTTTTCTTCCATTTTCTTTGTGCATTCCATTCTTTCAAAAGTCAAGCCGATTTCCCTCTACTCCTTTTCTCTCCATTTTGTTCTAAAGCCGAAACCATCACCCTCCCTTTCTATTAACATCTTCTCTTCTCTTCTTTTGGATCCATAACCGAATCACCTTACCATTCTTTTCGCTTTTTCCTTCCAATATTTTGAGGAGTCGAACCTTTCTTTCTTGTTGGGGTAAGTTTATTCTTTTTCTCTCAATTGTGGCTTAGGGCCTAAACTCCCTAAACATTTTCTTACTTTTCATTTCTTGCAAACCCGAATATGGTGGCTCATGTTAGTATTTTATTTTATTTTTGCATTTTCCCTAATCTCCTTAGGCCGAATCTATTATTTTTTCTCTGGATCTCCAAGTCGAATTTCAATTCACATTTTGCAGCTGATCGTTATCACCCATCCACTCATAATCGATTTTGGTAAGTGTTAAGGTAAAGGAGACGATTTCGTTTGTTCCTGGTTATTTCTTTCGGGATTTATGCCAAAGCCGAATGGCTTTTTGATTGACAGTGTTAAGTGTGGCCGAATATAGGAAGGTGTGACACACGTTTTGGATCTCCGAGATTTGTTGGTTTGTGGTGTAGATCTTGATTTTCGGGATTCATTAATCTAGGTAAGTGATCTACCCAATCGGGTTAGTTTTTGATTCTTGTTTTTTCGTGATTAATCTGATGTGGTGACTAAAGGTGTTATGGACCCTAGTGCCAGCCAAACGTTAGGTGGGGTTAGGTTTGAGACCGCAGCCCCTAAGTTCAAAAGAAGAGCGGTGTCTGCGGTTCGTGACTGGCCACTTGGGTGTGGACCAGCATCTGAGCAGGAGAGTAGACAGATCGTGGTGGTGTCGATCGATGACAGCATCAGCGTAGATAGTGTTGTATTGCGGGTAATCAGGTGTGTAACTCTTACACACTTCGTAGGTTAATATGATTTTGTTATGTGATTTGTTAAATGCCGGAATAGTGGCGTAAAACGATGTTTTATGATGTGCTACCCTCATGGGTATAAGCGAGGACTCCGAGTAAGTCCCTTCTGATTTGTTTGATGTTAAATGCCTTGGGTAAAAGCTTTATATGCCATGATATGAGACTATTGTATGCTAAGCTTGACATTCATGCCATGAAAAGTATGTTCATTGATGAGGGTATGATGAGAGGAGGGGGAGGATGATTTCAGACTGTCATCAGTGGTTTTGACCACACAGTGGGTTGGCCCCGCTTTCTATATTTGTGACTAAGTCTCAGTGGTTTTGACCACCAGTGGTTTGGTACCACATATTGCTATCTTTTTGACTCGTCCCAGTGGTGTTGACCACAGTGGGTTGGCCCCACATATTGATATACGGGATTGTCATCAGTGGTTTTGACCACAAGGTGGGTTGGCCCCACCATATTATTTTGTGACTACGGTCATCAGTGATTTTGACCACCAGTGGTTTTGACCACACGGGGTAGAAACAGGAGTACGGATGGTTAGGTTGGGTTGCATGACTTGCATATTGGCTTATGAAATTGTGTATGAGCATTGATATTTTCGGGATAGGGATTTACACACTGAGTCTCGATGACTCACCCTTCCTTTACATGTGGCCATGCTCATTGCTGTGTGTTTTGATTTAAATTATATTCTGGATTTTGCTTTACTTTTAATTTGGTTTTCGGGATTGTAATAAGGCCATTAACTTTCACTTTGAAGTTTATCGATCTGCTTAAATTATCACGGAAATGTTTGCATAAGTTAAACAAAACGGCATGCCTAAACCACCTTTAAAATGGAAGTTTTCCAAAATTCACAACTTAACGGGTTTTCTAAAAATTTACCATCGGGTAACGACAAACAAGTAGCATCAACAGGTTAACTCGGTTTTCTTAAAAACTGCAAACGGTTTTGACAACTGGGCTAAAACTATTTCAGATTTTTACTAAAAACCAATGGTTTTCTTAAAATAAGAAACTACACACAACTTTCCGAACCATGTTTTTACTAAATCAAACAACTCGTTTAAATAATGACCCCTTCTTTCAAAATTAAATCTACAAACTGTTTTCTCAGGAATCGTTTTCTCCTGTGACATACCAGATTCAGTCGTGATGTGTTGACCGGGTTTGGGGTGTTACACCCATACTAACACCAATTCAATCCAACATATATCAGGACTATAAAGCACTTTTAGAGACTCAAAATCAAGACATTTACACAAGCATACACTTAATGAATTTCGTTCATCATTGGATATATAAATAAACTTGTCAAGTATTGGCCCAATTCTAATGACCACTTACAAATTGGATTTGATAACATAAATAGCCAACACTTTGGCTAACAAATATGACATGACAAAATAACCAATTCCTATACATGCCATACTCAAAATGAATCCAACTTTGTTATACCAAAGAGTAGTTGATAGTGTGATTTCGAACTCTGACGTCCCACGATCCTTCAGTTATATTGGCAATACTACAAGGAAAAGGAAAATGAGAGGGGTAAGCATAAAGCTTAGTAAGTTTGCATGAAATAAATAACAACATAAGGCTCATAATGTCATCCATCCAAGGCATTAAATAAAACAAAAAGTCTTAGGCACATTGCCATAACTTACTCATGCTTACTCTTACCAATTGCATATCATAACACATATCATAACTTTTCTCGTGAATTACTCACATGTACATGTACCTCTTCATCACACGAATTTAGCACTAATCTCATTTCTATTTCAAGGTTAACTATTTATCCCACTAGATCACTTGGGATATGTGATGATACCTGTTCATCGTCATTACCATAATACGTCGCCAATGCCACATCCCAGATGTGGTCTTACATGGGGTCACCTCTGAGTACTGATGCCATATCCCAGATTTGATCTTATACAGGATCTCATATTAATTATCGGTGCCACATCCCGGATATGGTCTTATATGATTTTTCTTATTCAATGCCGATGCCATATCCCATATATGGTCTTATACGGGAACTCAACTCGGTGCCTAGGTCATGTCCTCGACATGGTCTTACATGGGACCTTACCCATCTCCTATCTCGTTAATAATGTTATCACATTCATTATAGTCCAACTGGGACTTCAACAACACAATTTTCATCATTTTTTTCATCCAACATCATAACTCAAATTCATAGAAATATTGTACAACATTACTAGTATCAATCATTTAGAAACTCAATAACATGATGTTGAATTTATTGCACACAAACTTACCTCGATTTTCAAAATAGGCTAGATTGTAGATCTAGTCCGATACTTTGTTCTTTCCCCGGTCGAGGTTAATTCGTTGTTCTTCTTGGTCTATAATAGAAAATTAGCTCATTTACTTATCACATTAACCAATTCATTTCAATAATCATGCTTTGGCAAAATTACAATTTTGCCCTTAGGCTTTCACAAAATGACCATTTTACCCCTAGTCTCGAAAATCAATTCTAATCAAATTTCTTTCTTTAACGAGCCTAGGTGAACATTTATTACTCTTATGGCAACCATCAAAACTCATTATTTCACACACTTACCTCTTATTTTACAACCTTTACAAAAATGTCCTTTTAGGTGTTTTCATGGTAACACCCTTCACAAAAGTTGTTTATTAAACATATATGACTCATTTTCTTCCATAAAAAATGCAGCAAACAACATACATGCTCACATGGTAAAACTCTAAACTTTCCATCATTTTGCAAAATAGTCCCCTCCTTAGCTAGATTAAGCTTTGGGATTCCAGAAGTACAAATATCATCAAGAAAATCCATTAAAATCACTTACTTGTAGGGAGAAGAGTTTGCTGAAATTTTTGAGCTTTCAGACCCCTATTTTTCTTGTATTTTTTCGTGAAAGAAGATGAGTGAAGAGAAGGATATATTCTTTTCTTTATTTTAATATAAAACAATCAATTTAGTCACCAAATCCTTACCAACTTTGACTAATTTTGACTTTCTTGTCCCCTATGGCCAGCCACCTTATGTCTAAGGGTCTATTTGCACATTAAAGACCTCCAGTTAATATTCTCTGGCTGTTTGGCACCTTTAACTTATAAAATAGAACTTTCATACTTTATGCGATTTAGTCCTTTTTCACAATTGAGCATACAATCGCTGAAATTAAAGCATCAAAATTTTCATGCACTTATATAATCATTCTCTAACTCTTAAAATAATATAACAATAATTTTCTTCGACCTCAGATTAGTGATTTCGAAACCACTGTTCTGACTAGCCCCTAAATCAGGCTGTTACATCATCAGACCATATGAAGTTACAGAAAGAATTGGACCTGTTGCATATCGATTGGCATTGCCACCAGAACTTGACAGAATTCATAATGTATTTCACGTGTCCATGTTACGACGGAATCTGTCAGATCCTTCACATGTTATATCTCCGTCAGAAGTTGAGATTCAGCCTAACATGACCTACGGTGAGGAACCGATCAAAATTTTGGCATGTGAGACAAAAGAGTTAAGAAATAAAAACGTAACTTTAGTAAAAGTTCTCTGGCAACAACATAGTATATAAGAGGCTACATGGAAATCGGATGATAGGCAATATTTGAACCTCTTTACTGGTAAGATCTTTGAGGATGAAATTTCTTTAAGGGGGAGAGTTGTAACAACCCGTTTTCAGTGAAATCAAAACAGTGGTTATGGGCCCACAAATCTGAGTCAGAAAGAAAAATTATTTTAATAATATTTCATGCTTTGTATTATGATAGGAAAGACGTATGAAAATTTCGATAAGAAAATTTTACCAATTACATGTTTAATTGTGGAAAGGACCGAATTGCATAAAATGCTAAAGTTGAGTTCTAGTAACTATAAGTATCAAATAGCTATGGAATTCAAAACTTGAGGTCCTTATATGGTAATTAGACCATTAAGAAAAGTTAGTAGATATTTTTGATGATTCATTCATGAAAAATTAGAAAAAGAAAAGGACTAAATTGGAAATGGAAATAAATAAAAGATGATAAATTAAATAAATGTTTAATATCATAATATTGTATCATCTTCTTCCCCAAAAATACAAGGAAACCCTAGGAAAGAGAAATCAAGCTTTCTTGGCTTAATTGGATCCGAAAAACTCAAATACGAAGTTAGATCGAGGAAAAGAAAAAGTGTCAGATTAGTAGATTTCTGTATACGAACAAGTACCGAGGTAAGTTCGTGTAACTTAATTGTAACAGTCCGAATTTGACCCTAGTCGGAACGGTGGTTTCGGGACCACGAATCTGAGTCTGAAATATTTTTAAATATTATATTTTGTGTTTATTATATGTGAATTAATGTGTGTGAAAGTTTCGTAGAAAAATTTAATCGTTTGCGTGCTTAATTAAATAAAATGACTTAATCGCGTAAAGTGTAAAAGTTTCAAACTATAGCAAAATGTGCCAAATTGATAGTGGCTTCTTAATTTGAGGCATTAAAAGGGCAATTAGCCCATTTTTGATGATAGTGGACGGTCATGGTCTTAAATGACCTTATAATTTATGTTATGAATATTATTATTAAAAGGTTAGTACAGTAATTTGTTAAATAATAATATATGTTATAATTTACTAAAACAAAGCCACTATCATCTTTATTTTCTCTCATGGCCGAATGTTAGCAAAATAAAAAGGGGTTGAAGAAGCTTTGATTTTCGGCAACCATTTGGTTTAATTAGGTATGAATTTTAGCTCGATTTTGGTTGTTTTTTACGTTTTTGAGATCGTTGTTTAGAGTATTAGCTGACCCATGTTGAAATTTTGATATAAACTCATGAATGATGTTCGGCCATTAATAAGTTCTTGAAGTTTTTGGTGTTTGATGATTTTATATTAATGATATGTTAAAGATTAGCTTGTTTTGTATTGGAAATTTTAGTGAGTTTGAGTATTTAGGACTTTATTGCAAAGAATAAATTTATGAGGGATTAAAATGAAAAATGAATGAAAGAAATGGACTTGTATGGTCCTTATGAACATTCGGCCCTAAGGTACTATTGTGAAATTTTGTGTATTTTGTGTTTTGTGCAAATAGGACTAAATTGTAAAAATGTGAAATATTAGCGGTAAAATGGTAATTTGTCCATGTATGTGTTTTGGGACTAAACTGAGATGAAATGTGCTTGAATGAGCTAGATTTTAATGTGTTTAGATCAAGAACAAAGAAAAACGGATTTGGATCGAGGAAAGGCGAAAGTTATCGAGCAGCTGGTCTACGCTGTCCGTCGATAGTCGAGGTAAGTCTTTAAGCAAATTAATTTCGTAAGAATTGATTATGACTTAGTATACATATTGAATTAAGAAATTGTGGAATTAATCATGTTAAAGTCGAATATGAGAAAGAAATTTAGCCATATACATAATCGAATTCATTGAGTTAATTATGTGATAGTATAGGAATTATATGTGATATTTGTGATATTGCTAATGTGTAATGTGAATGAGTTGATTTGGAAATAAATGTTTCGGGCTTATTTCCTAGCAGGCCTTGTGCCGGTGAAATGTTTCGGGCTTATTGCCTAGCAGGCTGAATGCCGGTGATCAAAATTCAGACCTCTGGTCTAGCGGGCTTAATGCTGGTGTATATTTCGGGCTTTGTTGCCTAGCAGGCTTAATGCCGGTGATGTGTTATAAATGGGGAAATTGTGAATCATACAAAGCGAAACATATTTAATGCAATGAGCTAAAGGCTCAGGTAAGTATAAGCCTTTTCTTTTATACTTATAAAGAGTAAGGTGAGTTGGTATAGTATTATTTGAATTAAGCATGATATGATATGGTTGATGATTCGATAAGAATTATGATATGTGTTATTGAGTTTACTATTGATGTGTATGAAAACTTTATAATAGAATTGAGTTTAAATGCGCTATCTTGGGGAATCGTTTATAAGTGAAAGTGTTAAGGATGAAATAATTTGAGTGTTTGCGTACGTGCAAAAATAAGGTCATAAGGTTGATAAGAATATTATGCTCACATGAATTGGAGTATGCGAATATATGTAGTATATCTCTTTAGTTTCGATAAATTACATGTTTATGGAAATAAAGTATAAACACTTAGGTTAATAAATTGATAATAATCAGCTATGTTTAAATTCATATAATGAAATGTTTATACTCAATGCCATAAGCTTAAAGATTAAAGGTTTAAGTATTTAATTGTTATATTATTCTTTGCTTGAGACTTACTAAGCTAGTAAGCTTACTTTGTGTATATTAAATTTTCTGTTTTATAGATTTTGATCAAGCTACGGGCTCAGAGGATCATCTGTGAAGTCATCCACACTATCGACTTGTTTTGGTATTTTCGAAGTTTAGATTCTGAACTTAAGGCATGTATAGGCTAACTCTATGGTTGAATATCATTTTGATGATGTATAGTAGCCATGCGAAAATGGCTTAAATTTTCATATAAAGTTCGGCTCTATTTACCCTTGTCTATGTGATTAATATGTTTGGTTTCATTTATTCGGTTAGGGTTGTTCTTTTAATTATATCTTGTGAATTATGCGTAATATATGATTGCTTGTTGTAATGTCAATGTTTGTGTTAAATTAGCCAAGAGTTTCGACTTTTAACTTAATGTTGGCTAGTACAATTCAAAGTAGGTATGTGTAGTTGAGCGTTATTCGGAATTTAGGTATGTATGTCAACTTTAGTTGATTAACGAAGTATAAATTATATTGAGTAATACAGGTATGTGTATTCGGCCAAGCCTTTGTAACATATTCAAATGTGGTTAACATGCTTAAGAGAATTAGGTATGGTTAATGAATGAGTCTTATATGCTAGTAAATAATAATGTATATTCGATGATGACTTATATTGTTTTAAGGTATGTTTTATGAATTCTATACATGAAATGATTGGCTTGTAAGTAGTTATTGAGAAGTGAATGGAAATGAGGTTATACGGTTATGAAATCAACGTATTTGGAAGTGCACTTTTATGTTATAATTTGAGTGTGAAGATGAACTTATGTTCGGCTTGAGTAGCATGATATTGCGTTTGTATTGTATGTTTGACTAGGCTATTTGAACAATTAGGTTCGATTTATAAATGCATGAAAGCATATATTTTTGGATTGTTATAAAATGAAAATGAAATAAATAGGTTGGTATAATGTCCAATTTGTATAATGTGCATAAAATTTTATATGCATGTCCTTGTATATTCGGCCATGTAAATAAATGTGTGCATGATATTGAAATGAGCTTATACATATATGTTTATGGAATTGTCTGTTTATAATTAAATCATTTTATAGGGATGTTCAATTAGGACCTAATTGATTTAATAAAGGTTTTGATTTATCTGGTAATGCCTGTAACCCTAATCCGGCGACGGACACGGGTTAGGGGTGTTACATTTGATTGGTATCAGAGCTTACGGTTTAGTCAATTCTAGGACTACCGTAGCACGTGTGAGTCTAGCTATACATGCCTTAATTGTATATACGATAATGTGGTGACTTTTGACATTTTAATTGTGTTTTATATAGTAAATGGATTCCGATCCTGACAGAGCCGTAGCAGATGATGTAGAGAGTGTAGCACCTGATCGCGCACGTGGGTCAGTGATACGGACCGGCTCAGGATGAGTCGAAACGTATGCGGGTTGCCCAATCATCTACGAGGAGAAATCAAGCCTTTGGAAAATGATCGGAAAATATAAATGAGCTTGCGGAAGCTTAAGTGAATAAAATAGGGGATGGTTCGGTTTGGTGGACCAAAATAAAAAAAAAAATAGATAAAGGATAATTTAATGGAGATGGATAAAAGAACTTAAACAGGTAGCGATTCAACACTAAAGAGTGTCACCCCGGGTTCTATAAACAAGATGGATAAATGGAATCGATGATGGAAATGGAAATACGAACTTAACTTAAGAAAGATTCAACACTATATAACAGTGTCACCCCGTTTCTTATATCGTTAAGGTGAAAAGATGGAGTTCGATGATGGACCAAGACCCGTTATCTAAAGAGATAAGAACCGTTGGTATAAATAAATGGATGAGAAACGACTGACGCCACAAGCAAAGCTTGATAAGTCAGAATCGAAACTCATACGAAAGATGGAGAGGAGATAAACTCACTCAAATGAACAATGTTCATAAAATTTCATTCATAAAAATTCTGTATTCTTCCAAATGAAATAACCAAACTATTTATAGCCGAATGGCTAAAATACCACACTTGAAAAAAATTAGATTCCCATAAAATAAATCAAAGCATTGCCGTCCAAAGTGGTTGTCCTTCTAAGCCATACACATGCTAATTATTTATTCCAAGCCGCCCACATGTTTCCTTCACTCTTGTTTTTAAAAAATTCCAAGGCCCTCCCATAATATTCCTTCCATAGTTGCCGTCCATCACTTATGGTGCCATCAATTCATTTGTTTATTCAATATTAGAACAAAACTCCCCTTGTCCAATATTCACGCATGCTTCCATATATTCCTTCATTAAATCTTTATTTAATTCATCCATGGCCGTTCATCACTAGTTTCATGATGCCTTCAATTTCAATTGTTTAATCCACCATTATCTTGCCGTCCACATGATGAATGTTGCTTTGTATTATTTAATTCCATCCATTGCTTGTGCCATGCATAAAATATTCCTTCATTGTCGTCCATTACTAAGCTCACATTACCTTGATTTTAAAAATTGTTTTTGCAGATGCTCAATGTTCCCATTAAATTTTTCCCAAGCATGTTTTAAAGGATTTAAATTTCAGCCCATGCTTCAATTGCCATCCACTTTTTTTTACCCATCATGGTTTTGTATTCCAATTATTTATTCCGAAGCACTACACCAATAGTCCCCCATTAGCTTTCTTTTTGGCTTTCCTGCTCCAATCTCTATTGCCGTCCATCATCCAATGCTCCACTTGATTTTATCTTCTTGCTCTATGCATTTAAAAGTCAAACTCCCTTGTTTATTCATTCAATCTCCATGCGTCAACTTGCCAAATTAAAAATCAAAATCTTCCATGCAATTGCCGCATGCTAATGGTCTGCCTCTCACTTTCAATTTCCATTTTTTTGTGCTTTGATATGCATTGTGAATATCTCTCATGGCTTTATTATTTCCTTAGTGTTTGGCTGTCCTTCATGCATCATGCCTTTCATCCAATTGATGTGTCGTCCCATGGTCGATGTACCTACAAAGAAAAATACGAGAACCAATTTAATTCAAATGTATGTTCAGCCGAAATAAATTTAATAAAAACTTAGACACCCTAATTATTTCATAAACTAAGCTAAAACAAATTTAATAAAGTCTTAAACAAGACATATTAAATTTGGCTATGGCTAACACAAACATATTAAAACACGTAATAACTAGGACATATCAAGCTAAATTATTTAATTAACTTAAACTAAATTAATTAAATTTCATTCCAGCAATTTAATTAACTTAAACTAAGTTAATTAATTTTATTTTTTATTCCATTTATTAAATAATTAAAATGAGCTAAGAAACGAGCTCCATAAATTTGAAGATTGTTGGTGCCCCGGGTGTGCTCGTATCTTCCCCTCCCTCTTCAAGACGATTCGTCCTCGAATCGACCCGTTGGTTGTCCGAACAAAACTCCTTGTTCGTCTTTCCTCGATCAAACGGGACGGATGATAACCGCAATACCTGAAAAGAAAATTCAAGAATTAGCAAGAAATGTCTTAAACATACTTACAACCCGAATAAAAACAACACCAAACAAATAAATCGCATGCGGATAGGTATAAGAACTTTATCATACAAAAGGATCAAAGCCTTGTCAAAATTTCGGAACAAAAGCGGGTAAGCTTTAAGGCATGCATACAATCTAATTGGATTCCACAATTTAAAATAAACATGCGAATAACACATCAAGTGATAGATATAGTCGTCACAAGCAAGTAATGAAGAAAACACACATGGCACTTGAAATTGAACATTCAAATCTTGCTTTGTACTCGCACATGAATAAAAATTATCAAACATAAAATTCTTTTTGTCTTCTTTTAAAACAAATAGACCATCAATAAACAAAATAGGGCATTCAAATAATTCATGATCTAAATGCTTTACAAAATGGCAATCATCATTATGAGCTCTTTCAACATCTGATATGAAGAAAATTGTTTCAACAAATGCTTCATGACACTTATCGAAAAAAATTATCCTTTTGTCAAGAGCCAAAACATATAGTTCATTATCAAACAAGATAGAACAATGAAGAACATCACATTTTAAAGACTTTACAAGAAAGGATTCAGCAACGTGGTTCTTGTCAACATCCGAAGAAAACAAAATGGGCTCATAGGTTTCAAGAGTCTTACCTTTGGGTGTTGAAAGACAGAAATTGACTTTACCTTTACGCGTGGTATGGCAAAAGTCATTCTTACCTTGCTTGTCTTCACAAGCTGAAAATCGAAGATCAAATTTACCTTGCTTGATCAAGACGAACCTTCTCTCCCCGGGCATGTGATGTAGTCGATGCTTTATTCGCGAATCAACATTTTTCAAACAAAATGGGAGCTCCATGTACACGAATTGCATATACAAACACAAAATTTGCTTAAGGAACGAATAAAAATTGAAAACAAGGTTGACAAAATTCGTTACCTTATTTAGAAACCAAGTATCGAATCGATGGGAATTTTTCACACACGACTGTTGAGACTTGATTTTTCCACAAAATATATCGGATGATACAGAACATATTCCTAGTTTAAAAACATGGGTTTGATTGTTTAAGTTAAAATGTAACAATGGTTTCACTAAATCAAACATGTTAAACCAATAGGAATTGTGCAAACTCAAGATCGAACAATCAGAATTCTTGACGAGCTTCAAAACTGATTTACAAAAACTCAAAGATTTCGTATTAGACAATGAACAAATCTCGTAATAACCACAGTCAAACAAATTGGGATTAAAAGAAAAATCATCATCGTACATGAACGAATCTTGTATTAGCTGGACACACATTACTCCACCTTCATACTTTGCATCACAAGGATTTTTATTAGACAAACTCGACTTAACATCATTTAAAACATCACAATGAATGTTATTAGAAAAACTTGCCTTACCATCATTTAGAACATCACCAAGAATCGAGGGATGGCATATGACGGTATTATCCACATTGTTACATTCATTGAAAAAATTTGGTGGAGTCGAAATTGTTTCAAAACACTTACCTTCCTTACCTTTCGACTCGGGAGGTTCAACTTCACCTTCAACTTTACCTCTTTCAATCAAAGAAAAACATTGCTCTTCCGGGAGGTATTAAAGTTGTAGGCTCTTGTGCGATACGTCGGGAACCTGAAATGAAGAAGCAGAAGAAGAACAAACTTCAAATGAGTTAGTTAAATCAACACTCACTTCTACTTGCTCATCTCGTTTTCTCGTTTCTTTTTCACACACTTTTTCGTTTTCTCTCTTTTTTTCTTGTTCTTTTTCAATCTTCTTTTCTTTTCTCTTATTTTCATTTTCCTTTTTCTCAAGTTCGTCCCATATTCGCTCATTTTCTCTCATGATCTTCTCTTGCCTTTCTTTTCTTTTTTGTTCTTTTTCTCTCATCTTTACATTGCTACATGAAAAGGATACAAAAGAATCAAAATGAGTAAAATTTTGTTCAAGAGAAGGGATAGCGTTCTCATAGGTATCTCGATAAGTTCTTCGGGAACGTTTCTCCAATGGAGACTCCGTTGAAGCAAAAGAGGAATAACTTGTTCCTTCTCGTTCGTCGCCTCGAAAGGATTCAAGCTCATATCTTTCTTCTCTCCGTCTCGAAGACCGCGTTGAGTAAGAGTCTTGGTAATAATCTCTTCTAGAATAGTCCTTGGTCGGGAATTGTCGTGCTATTCTTAACTCCGTCCTTTGTGTTGAAGAATCGCCCTCGATGATAGGAAGATGGGAGGTACCGCTTGCGCATCACATCTTTCATTTCAGACCACGTTAATATTGGGTGCTCTCCATTTCATTTTTGGCTCTTGGTGAATTGATCCCACCAAGGCATGGCATAATCGGTGAAACTATTTTCCGTCAGCCTTACTTTCTTGCTTTCCAAATAATCGTGGTACCCAAAAACCATTTCTACTCGCATTTCCCATTCAAGGTATGCATCCGGATCGGCTCTACCTTGAAACGGTGGAATGTTTGAATTGTTATTCTTCTTGACGTCATTAAAACATCCTTGATCTCTAAAGCTTCAGTTTCTTTGTTCGCGTCGCCTTTCGCTTTGGTTGCATGATGGATCGAATTGATCACCATCTACAGTACTTCTTCTTTCAAAATATAAAGACATGCTATCGTTGCTGAAAGAAATATGTTATCAAGAAAAAAAAATAAACATAAAAAGTTAAAAATACCTTACCACAAAACTCACAAGTCACTCACAAAAAAGAAAAAATTGCTCACACTCATATTTTCACTCGTATAAGGCTTTTTTTTAATGAATCACTCGTGCCTTTTACCACTCAATCTCGTCTCACAAATTCGTACTTTGTTTTGAAAGACTTATTTGCGGCTTGAGGGTCGGCTTCAAAATTGGTACAAGGGAAAATGATGTTATGGGGTGGAGGCCGGCTAAAGAAAATTTTCGGTATAGTGGCGTTGGGGTGAAGAAGGGTGGCTTGAAGATCTGGAAAGAAGTAATGAAACAAAACTTGCAAAGTTTCAAAAAAATTTCCACACACCTTTTTTTAAACTCTTTTTTTTTACTTCCCTTTTTTTTGTATTCGTATATTTTTTTTATACGAATCTTTTTTATTTGAACTTTTTTTTGTATCTCTTTTTTTTTGACCTTTCTCTTTTTTTTATATATATATACGTATTTTTTTTTCCAAATTTTCGCCTTTTTTTTTCAAACACAATATATGCTAAATACAATGAAAATAAAATACAACTTTTTTTTATTTTTTTTTGACACGAATTTTTTAATTTTTTTTCAACTTACGAACTTATTCCGGCTTCACGTACTTTGTCATCGGAACTCCTCGTTTTGTAGCTCTGGTACCAGTTGATACGGACCGGCTCGGGATGAGTCGAAACGTATGCGGGTTGTCCAATCGTCTACGAGGAGTAATCAAGCCTTTGGAAAGTAATCGGAAAATATAAATGAGTTTGCGGAAGCTTAAGTGAATAAAATAGGGGATGGTTCGGTTTGGTGGAACAAAATAAAAAAATAAAATAGATAAAGGATAATTTAATGGAGATGGATAAAAGAACTTAAACAAGAAGTGATTCAACACTAAAGAGTGTCACCCCGGGTTCTATAATGTTTAAGGTGGATAAATGGAATTGATGATGGAAATGGAAATACGAACTTAACTTAAGAAAGATTCAACACTATATAACAGTGTCACCCCATTTCTTATATCGTTAAGGTGAAAAGATGGAATTTGATGATGGACCAATACCTGTTATCTAAAAAGATAAGAACCGTTGGTATAAATAAATGGATGAGAAACGACTGACGCCACAAGTAAAGCTTGATAAGTCGGAATCGAAACTCGTACCAAAGATAGAGAGGAGATAAACTCACTCAAATGAACAATGTTCATAAAATTTCATTCATAAAAATTCTGTATTCTTCCAAATGAAATAACCAAACTATTTATAGCCGGATGGCTAAAATACCACACTTGAAAAAAATTAAATTCCCATAAAAAAAATCAAAGCATTGCCGTCCAAAGTGGTTGTCCTTCTAAGCCATACACATGTTAATTATTTATTCCAAGCCGTCCACATGTTTCCTTCACTCTTGTTTTTAAAAAACTCCAAGGCCCTCCCATAATACTCCTTCCATAGTTGCCGTCCATCACTTATGGTGCCATCAATTCATTTGTTTATTCAATATAAGAACAAAACTCCCCTTGTCCAATATTCACGCATGCTTCCATATATTCCTTCATTAAATCTTTATTTAATTCATCCATGGCCGTTCATCACTAGTTTCATGATGCCTTCAATTTCAATTGTTTAATCCACCATTATCTTGCCGTCCACATGATGAATGTTGCTTTGTATTATTTAATTCCATCCATTGCTTGTGCCATGCATAAAATATTCCTTCATTGCTGTCCATTACTAAGCTCACATTATCTTGATTTTAAAATTTGTTTTTGCACATGCTCAATGTTCCCATTAAATTTGTCCCAAGCATGTTTTAAAGGATTTAAATGTCAGCCCATGCTTCAATTGCCATCCATGTTTTTTGTACCCATCATGGTTTTGCATTCCAATTAGTTATTCCAAAGCACCACACCAATATTCCCCCATTAGCTTTCTTTTTGGCTTTCCTGCTCCACTCTCTATTGCCGTCCATCATCCAATGCTCCACTTGATTTTATCTTCATTTGCTCTATGCATTTAAAAGTAAAACTCCATTGTTTATTCATTCAATCTCCATGCGTCAACATGCCAAATTAAAAATCAAAATCTTCCATGCAATTACCGCATGCTAGTGGTCTACCTCTCACTTTCAGTTTCCATTTGTTTGTGCTTTGATATGCATTGTGAATATCTCTCATGGCTTTATTATTTCCTTAGTGTTTGGCTGTCCTTCATCCATCATGCCTTTCATCCAATTGATGTGTCGTCCCATGGTCAATGTACCTACAAAGAAAAATACGAGAACCAATTTAATTCAAATGTATGTTCAGCCGAAATAAATTTAATAAAAACTTAGACACCCTAATTATTTCATAAACTAAGCTAAAACAAATTTAATAAAGTCTTAAACAAGACATATTAAATTTGGCTATGGCTAACACAAACATATTAAAACACGTAATAACTAGGACATATCAAGCTAAATTATTTAATTAACTTAAACTAAATTAATTAAATTTCATTCCAACAATTTAATTAAATTAAACTAAGTTAATTAATTTTATTTTTTATTCCAGTTATTAAATAATTAAATGAGCTAAGAAACGAGCTCCATAAATTTGAAGATTGTTGGTACCCCGGGCGTGCTCGTATCAGTCAGCGCCGGTAGACTCTCGACCTATCTCGGGTAACCATGAGAGGGAGGCTAAGCAAGCCTTCTACCAGATGATGACCGAATGGTTTACCTAGTTTGTTCAGAATAACCCAGCTTTACAACAAACTCCACCCCCAAATAATCAAACTCCGATACCTTCAGAACCCCCGATGATAGATCCGATGAGATCTAGTAGGCCTCCCGTTGATAAAATTAGGAAATATGGGGCCGAAGAATTCAAGGCCAATGATGATGATGACGCAGAGCAAGCCGAAATGTGGCTTGATAACACTATTCGGGTACTTGATGAGCTAGCTTGTACTCCAGATGAATGCCTGAAGTGTGCTATATCTCTACTTCGGGACACTGCATATCACTGGTGGAATACACTAGTATCAGTGGTTTCGAAAGAAAAAGTGACTTGGGATTTCTTCCAGACCGAGTTTCGTAAGAAATATATCAGTCAGAGATTCATCGATCAGAAGCGAAAAGAATTTCTGGAATTAAAACAGGGTCGTATGACTGTGACGGAATATGAGCGGAAGTTTGTCAGATTGAGTCGTTATGCCCAATAGTGTATATCAACTGAAGCCATTATGTGCAAAAGATTTGAAGACAGTCTGAATGAAGACATAAATTTGCTTGTTGGCATTCTTGAAATCAAAGAATTCGTGGTACTAATCGAGCGAGCTTGCAAAGCTGAAGAGCTCGGAAAAGAGAAAAGAAAGGCTGAAATAGAAGCTAGAGACACTCGTAAAAGATCATCGAGTAAGACTTTCCATTCAGTGCCTAAAAAGTTTAGAGATGACTTCAGCCGACATAAAGCTACTTCAGACCTGCCTAGACGAGGTCGGCCTCCAGTGAGTTCCAGAACCAGTTTGATGGCTAGTGTTGGTAATGTTCAGCAGAACCGGGCTGAGTGTAAACATTGTGGAAAATGGCATTCTGGGAGTTGTAGATTCCGTGATCGATCCTGTTTTAAATGTGGATCGTCGGACCATTTCATTCGAGAGTGTCCGATGCTAGCCGAGCAAAATACAGCTCAGAACACTAAACTAAGTAGCGCGCCAGCACGGGGCAGACCACCCAGACATTCAGGCAATGTAGGTGGCAGTCAGAGAGGGACAAAGGACACTGTAGTTCAATCAGAGGCTAGAGCTCCAGCTAGAGCTTATGCTATACGAGCCAGAGAGGATGCTTCTTCCCTAGATGTCATTACTGGTACTTTTACACTTTATGATACTACTGTGATTGCATTGATTGATCCTGGTTCGACTCATTCATATGTGTGTAAAACTCTAGTATCCAGTAAGACTCTGCCCGTTGAGTCTACTGAGTTTGTGATCCGTGTGTCCAACCCTTTGGGTAGATGTGTTCTCATTGATAAAGTGTGTAAAGGTTGCCCGCTGATGATTCGGGATTCCTGCTTTCCAGCTGACTTAATGTTGTTGCCTTTTGACGAGTTCGATATAATTTTGGGAATGGACTGGTTAACTTTGCATGATGCAGTGGTGAATTGCAAAAGAGAGATTAATGATTTGAAATGTCAGAATGAAGAAATCATACGGGTTGAATCTAATGATTTGAGCGGGTTGCCTACCGTTATATCCTCGATGTTAGCTCGAAAGTATGTGAGAAAAGGATGTGAAGCTTATTTGGCTTATGTGTTGGATAATAAAGTGTCCGAAAATCAGATTGAATCTGTACCAGTTGTGTGTGAATACTCAGATGTGTTTCCCGAAGAATTACCGGGTTTGCCGCCAGTTCGAGAGATAGAGTTTGGTATTGAATTAGTATCGGGGATGACTCCGATTTTGATAGCTCCGTATCGGATGGCACCTACTGAGTTGAAAGAGTTGAAAGCACAGTTGCAAGAGTTGACAGATAGGGGCTTTGCACGACCGAGCTTCTCTCCTTGGGGTGCACCAGTTCTATTTGTGAAAAAGAAAGATGGAACTATGCGAATGTGTATTGATTATCGGTAGCTGAATAAGGTGACTATAAAGAATAAATACCCGTTGCCTCGGATTGATGACTTGTTTGATCATTTGAAAGGGGCTTTAGTGTTTTCGAAGATAGATTTGAGATCGGGTTATTATTAGTTGCGAGTCAGAGATTTCGATGTGCCAAAGACTGCTTTCCGAACGAGGTACGGACGTTTTGAGTTCCTAGTCATGCCTTTTGAACTTACTAATGAACCTGCTATCTTTATGGATTTGATGAATCGGGTTTTTAGATAGTATTTGGATCGGTTTGTGGTAGTGTTTATAGACGATATCCTGATCTACTCCAGAGATGAAACCGAACATGTCGAACATTTGAGATTGGTGCTACAAACTTTGCGAGATCAACAGTTGTATGCAAAATTTAGTAAGTGTGAATTCTGGATGAAAGAAGTCAGCTTTTTGGGTCATGTCGTTTCAGCATCACGTATTCGGGTTGATCCGAACAAAATATTGGCTATACTTGATTGGAAGCCACCAAAGAATATTTCAGAAATTCGAAGCTTTCTGGGACTCACGGGATACTATAGACGATTCGTCAAAGGTTTTTCCATGATAGCTACGCCTTTGACAAAGCTACTACAGAAAGATGTCAAGTTCGAGTGGTCGAAAAAGTGTCAGAAAAGTTTCGATCAGTTGAAAGCCCTTTTGACCGAAGCTCCAGTGTTAGCTCAGCCTGAATCGGGTAAAGAATTTATTGTTTATAGTGATGCTTCTTTAAATGGTTTGGGTTACGTTTTGATGCAGGAGGGCAAAGTCATAGCCTACGCTTCGAGACAATTGAAGCCTCATGAAAGAAATTATCCGACTCATGATCTGAAATTAGCAGCTATTGTGTTTGCATTGAAAATTTGGCGTCATTACTTATTCGGTGAGAAATGTCATGTTTATTTAGATCACAAAAGTTTGAAGTACTTGATGACTCAGAAAGATTTGAACTTGAGACAACGCAGATGGTTAGAGCTGTTGAAAGACTATGAATTAGTGATTGACTATCATCCGGGAAAAGCTAACATTGTTGCAGATGCCTTAAGTCGAAAATCATTGTTTGCTCTTCGTGCGTTGAACGCAAATATGGTTATGTCTGGGGATGGTTCGATCATAGCCGAGTTGAAAACAAGACCGATGTTTATTCAGCAAATTTGTGATGCACAGAAAATTGACAAAGATATGATTGCTAGACGAATTCAGTGTGAAAATGATGCAGAGTCAGAGTTTCAAATTGACGCAAATGATTGTCTGAACTTCAAAGGCCGAATATGTGTTTCGAGGAATGTGGAATTGATTTAGATGATTTTGAATGAGACCCATAATAGTCGCCAATCGGTACATCCGGGTAGCACTAAAATGTATAATGATTTGAAACAGTTCTATTGGTGGTCTGCCATGAAACGGGATATATCTGAATTTGTTTCAAAGTGTTTAATTTGTCAGCAAGTAAAAGCCGAGCATCAAGTGCCTTCAGGGTTACTTCAGCCGATCATGATACCTGAATGGAAATGGGATAGAATCACTATAGATTTTGTATCCGGTTTGCCTACGACACCGAGCAAGAAAGACGCAGCCTGGGTTATTGTGGATAGACTGACTAAATCAGCTCACTTTGTGCCAGTTCATACAGACTATTCGTTCGATAAACTTGCTGAATTGTATGTGTCACAAATTGTGAAATTACATGGTGTGCCCAGTTCCATTGTTTCAGACAGAGACCCGAGATTCACATCGCGGTTTTGAGAGAAGTTACAAGATGCTTTGGGTACTAAACTCCACTTTAGCACAGCCTTTCATCCGCAGACAGACGGTCAGTCTGAATGAACCATTCAGATACTTGAGGACATGTTGAGATGTTGCGTCCTTGAGTTTGAAGGTACGTGGGAAAGATACTTACCTTTGATTGAATTTGCTTATAATAACAGTTTTCAATCAAGTATAAAAATAGCACCTTACGAAGCTCTTTATGGCCGCAAATGTCGTACACCGTTGTATTGGACTGAGCTTAGTGAAAGCAAGATACACGGGGTTGATTTGATTAAAGAGACTGAGCAGAAAGTGGTGTGATCAGAGATACTTTGAAAGCTGCCTCGAATCGACAAAAGTCTTATGCTGATTTAAAACGTAAAGATGTTGAATTTCAAGTCGGAGACCGAGTGTTTTTGAAAGTTTCCCCGTGGAAGAAAGTACTCCGATTTGGTCGGAAAGGCAAACTAAGCCCAAGGTTTATCGAACCGTACGAGATTATCGAACGTATTGGACTTATTTCTTATAGATTGAAGTTGCCCTCTGAATTATAAAATATACATAACGTATTTCATGTTTCGATGCTTCGTAAATATAGATCAGATCCGTCACACGTGATCGCTCCGTCTGAGATTGAAATCCGATCCGATATGACGTATGAGGAAGAATCGATCCGTATTTTAGCTCGGGAAATGAAAGAGTTGAGAAACAAGAGAATTCCATTAGTGAAAGTACTATGGCATCGGCACGGAGTTGAAGAGGCTACGTGGGAGCCTGAGGATTCAATAAGGCAACAATATCCGACTTTATTTAACGGTAAGATTTTCGAGGACGAAAATCCCTAAGGGGGGAGAGTTGTAACAGTCCGAATTTGACCCTAGTCGGAACGGTGGTTTCGGGACCACGAATCCGAGTTTGAAATATTTTTAAATATTATATTTTGTGTTTATTATATGTGAATTAATGTGTGTGAAAGTTTCGTAGAAAAATTTAATCGTTTGTGTGCTTAATTAAATAAAAGGACTTAACCGCTTAAAGTGTAAAAGTTTCAAACTACAGTAAAATGTGCCAAATTGATAGTGGCTTCTTAATTTGAGGCATTAAAAGGGCAATTAGCCCATTTTTGATGATAGTGGACGGTCATGGTCTTAAATGACCTTATAATTTATGTTATGAATATTATTATTAAAAGGTTAGTACAGTAATTTGTTAAATAATAATATATGTTATAATTTACTAAAACAAAGCCACTATCATCTTTATTTTCTCTCATGGCCGAATGTTAGCAAAAGAAAAAGGGGTTGAAGAAGCTTTGATTTTCGGCAACCATTTGGTTTAATTAGGTATGAATTTTAGCTCGATTTTTGTTCATTTTTACGTTTTTGAGATCGTTGCTTAGAGTATTAGCTGACCCATGTTGAAATTTTGATATAAACTCATGAATGATGTTCAAACATCGATATGTTCTTGAAGTTTTTGGTGTTTGATGATTTTTTATTAATGATATGTTAAAGATTAGCTTGTTTTGTATTGGAAATTTTAGTGATTTTGAGTATTTAGACTTTATTGCAAAGAATAAATTTATGAGGGGTTAAAATGCAAAATGAATGAAAGAAATGGACTTGTATGGTCCTTATGAACATTCGGCCCTAAGGTACTATTGTGAATTTTTGTGTATTTTGTGTTTTGTGCAAATAAGACTAAATTGTAAAAATGTGAAATATTAGCGGTAAAATGGTAATTTGTCCATGTATGTGTTTTGGGACTAAACTGAGATGAAATGTGCTTGAATGAGCTAAATTTTAATGTGTTTAGATCAAGAACAAAGAAAAACGGATTTGGATCGAGGAAAGGCGAAAGTTATCGAGTAGCTGGTCTACGTTGTCCGTCGATAGTCGAGGTAAGTCTTTAAGCAAATTAATTTCGTAAGAATTGATTATGACTTAGTATACATATTGAATTATGAAATTGTGGAATTAATCATGTTAAAGCCGAATATGAGAAAGAAATTTAGCCATGTACATAATCGAATTCATTGAGTTAATTATGTGATAGTATAGGAATTATATGTGATATTTGTGATATTGCTAATGTGTAATGTGAATGAGTTGATTTGGAAATAAATGTTTCGGGCTTATTGCCTAGCAGGCTGAATGCCGGTGATCAAAATTCAGACCTCTGGTCTAGCGGGCTTAATGCCGGTGTATATTTCGGGCTTTGATGCCTAGCAGGCTTAATGCTAGTGATGTGTTATAAATGGGGAAATTGTGAATCATACAAAGCGAAACATATTTAATGCAATGAGCTAAAGGCTCAGGTAAGTATAAGCCTTTTCTTTTATATTTATAAAGAGTAAGGTGAGTTGGTATAGTATTATTTGAATTAAGCATGATATGATATGGTTGATGATTCGATAAGAATTATGATATGTGTTATTGAGTTTACTATTGATGTGTATGAAAACTTTATAATAGAATTTGAGTTTAAATGCGCTATTTTGGGGAATCGTTTATAAGTGAAAGTGTTAAGGATGAAATAATTTGAGTGTTTGCGTACGTGCAAAAATAAGGTCATAAGGTTGATAAGAATATTATGCTCACATGAATTGGAGTATGCGAATATATGTAGTATATCTCTTTAGTTTCGATAAATTACATGTTTATGGAAATAAAGTATAAACACTTAGGTTAATAAATTGATAGTAATCAGCTATGTTTAAATTCATATAATGAAATGTTTATACTCAATGCCATATGCTTAAAGATTAAAGGTTTAAGTATTTAATTGTTATATTATTCTTTGCTTGAGACTTACTAAGCTAGTAAGCTTACTCTGTGTATGTTAAATGTTCTGTTTTGTAGATTTTGATCAAGCTACGGGCTTAGAGGATCATCTGTGAAGTCATCCACACTATCGACTTGTTTTGGTATTTTCGAAGTTTAGATTCTGAACTTAAGGCATGTATAGGCTAACTCTATGGTTGAATATCATTTTGATGATGTATAGTAGCCATGTGAAAATGGCTTAAATTTTCATATCAAGTTTGGCTCTATTTACCCTTGTCTATGTGATTAATATGTTTGGTTTCATTTATTCGGTTAGGGCTGTTCTTTTAATTATATCTTGTGAATTATGCGTAATATATGATTGCTTGTTGTAATGTCAATGTTTGTGTTAAATTAGCTGTAACACCCCAACCCGGTCAACACACCACGACCGAATCTAGCATGTTACAGGAAAATATTTTGAAGAAAATCGAATCAAGTTTTTGAGTAAAAATCTCTCTTAGTTTTATTTTTGTAGAAAGCAGGTGCATGATGAGTTAAAAACTGCTCTTGTTGTTTTTGAAAACCCGAACTTAGATCTTCGAAACTTAGTTTGTCGATGTCAAAAGTAAAACAATTATGTATCATTTAAAAACATTGTATAGTTCCTTTTTAGTTGCTTAAAACATTCAAATTGAGTGTGTAAAACTTTAAGTTCGAAAAAAACCATTGGAGTTGAAGTTATCTTCAGTTGTAACGTGATACCCGATGGTAAAGTTTAAAACACGTCGTTTTGTGGTTTAGAAAACCTTATTATTCATCTTTTGTCGATTATTACTCAATAATTTGTTAAGTCATATTTGAAATCACATCCAATCACATAAATAATCAAAACATAACTTAAAAAGGCCTTTTTACAATCCCAACAAAACCAAATCGAAATAAAAGAAATAAAGTACCAAGTTCAAATCCGTGAAAGACCGTATTTATTCATAGCATGGTCACCTCGAGTCCGCCCGGCTCCACATCCGCGATCTAAGTGTCACCTGAAATGATAAGGGAGAAGGTGAGTCACAAGACTCAGTGCATAAATCCCCCTCCCGATTAATGCAACATTCTTACACACAACATAATTAAGCAATATAATTAATGCACCCAATCCTAGCCATCCATAACACCTTTTCTACCCCGTATGGTACCAAACCACTGGTGGTGCCAAACCACTGGTGACCCAAAGTCACGATATCCAATATTGTGGTGCCAAACCACTGGTGACCCAAAGTCACGAATAATCCATCTGTGGGGCCAACCCACGTGTGATACCAAATCACTGGCGACGATCCCGTAATATCAACTGTGGGGCCAACCCACTGTGGTGCTAAGCCACTGGGACAAGTCGCTATGAGGTACCAAACCTCTGGTGACCCAAAGTCACGAATATCAATAATCCAAGTGTGGGGCCAACCCACATGTGATACCAAATCACTGGCGACGATCCCGTAATGTCAACTGTGGGGCCAACCCACCGTGGTGCTAAGCCACTGGGACAAGTCGCTATGAGGTGACAAACCTCTGGTGACCCAAAGTCACTAAATCAATCTGTGGTACCAAACCACTGGAGGTGCCAAACCTCTGGTGTCCCAAAGACACAGATATCATCTTCCCCCTCCTCTCATATTACCCATCATCATACCATACTCATGTAAATCATATACATCATGCAAATCATGCCAACATGACTAGTTACCCATCACATAACGTATATGTCATAAATCATGATATCATATATCACATAACAGAACTCATATTGAAACGGACTTACCCGAATCCGTGCACACACCCATAGGGTATCGTATCACATCCGTACTGTTTCGGCTTTACTTAACAATCAGGTTATTAAAATATATTACCAAGTATAGAGTGTGTAAGTTTACACACCTGTTATAACGCAAGCCCCAAATCTCGGAGAATCGATCTAAGACACTAGATTTCCTTGTTCCTATATTCGGCCAAACATAAAGATTAGCACCAAGGCCATTCGGCCAAACCAAATAAACCCAAAGGGTTAACACTTGAAACCCGAGACCTTACCTAAACGCCCCTTGAATACTAGCCACCGCACGTTGTACTTCTGCTTCACTTCCCTACAAACAGCAATCATTAACACCTGCATCGATAGCCTTCGGATTTTGAATACTTAAAGGAATAACTTACTAAAATGAATCCTTACCACCTCTTACCGAAACCAATTGACAGAGAAAGGAGGCTTGGAATGAATACTTCAAAACCCCTGAGTACCTACAATAAATCGGTTCCAAAACAAGTGATTAACACCCTTACTCCCAAATGCCGAAATCGGCTCTTACCCTCATAGATGTCGACAAAGAAACAGAGAGAAGAAGAAATAGCATTCGGCCTAGCACTTACCTTCTCCAAACGATTGAAAAAGAATTCCCGAAGAGATCAACACCACTCTTAATATTCGGCCAAGGTGAACTAATAGGAGAGGAGAGGTTTCGGCAACAAGAGTGGAGGGGATTCGGCTATGGTTGCTTAACACCAACAATTATGGTTCGGCCTGAGTGGAAGAAGAGAAAGAAATGAAGTAAAAAGGAAGATAGGGTTTCAGCAAAAGTGTTTGAGCAGAGAAAGGAAAAGATAGATGTGAGGAGGGTGTTTTCGGTTTGGAAAGAAAGCAAAAGAAAGAGGGAGAAAGAAGAGTAGAAGATTCGGCCACCAAAAAGAATTAAGAGGGAACAAAAGCAAGTTTTGGCAAGGGCATGTGTTGCTTGAGACTTTCGGTTACCAAGAAGAAAAAGTGTGCACTTACTTGAGGGTTCGGCTAGGAGCAAAAACAAAAAAGAAACACCTAAAGAATTTCGGCAATCACCTAAGGAAGTTTCGGCTTTGACACAAGCTGACCGAAAATGACCCCAAATGCCTAAGAGAATTCGGCACTCTCCCCTTACTCACCTACCAAAACCGGCCACTCCTCCCCAAGAGGAGTTCAAGATTCGGCCAACACCCAAAATCACTCCTGGCCACCAATTCAAACCATTTTGAATCAGTCAAATGCCTACTTTTTCTCTCTGCCAACCATTTCAATATTTGACTTGGTCCATGGCAGAGTTTGAACTGCACACAACTCCTCCCCCTCCTTGGCGTCAAAATAGAAGACAAAAGGTGGGATTTCTGCAGCTCGAACCTGAGACCTCCTTCCCCTGCAAGTGGCGTCAAACACAAGGCTTTAAGTGGCGCCTTCCTGCCACTTTGCCAAGCCTTTTTCTTGTGCTAAAACCCACTTAAAATACTTATAACTCTTAGCTCCTTCAGCTCCTTCCACTTAAACTTAAAACTAAAATTTTTCCTACTACTCAGGCCTACACTAGACTTACAACTAAGTCTCAAAACATCACAAATAACAACATTGCAGTCCAAACACAAGCAAACAATGCAGTTACAAAATAACCCCTATCTCAGGATATTACAGCTCTACCCCCTTAAAATAATTTCGGCCTCGAAATTACCTGGTCAAAAGAGTTGAGGGTATTGCTGTCTCATCATATCCTCTGGTTCCCACGTAGCTTCTTCCACGCCATGGTTCCGCCATAGCACCTTCACCAAAGGAACTGACTTCCTACGCAACACTTTCACATCCCGATCTAGAGTCTGAACTGGTTCCTCCTCCATGGTCAAATCCGGGTTCACCTCGATCTCTTCCACTGCTACGACATGCGATGGATCTGAATGATAACGCCTACGCATGGAGACATGAAATACATCGTGAATCTGACTTAACTCTGCTGGCAACTCAAGCTGATAAGCTACTGGTCCCACTCGCCTCAGTACCTTATACGGTCTAATGAACCTTGGACTTAACTTGCCTTTCCTTCCGAACCTCAATACCTTCTTCCATGGCGAGACCTTCAAAAAGACCTTATCACCCACAGCAAACTCTATATCTCTCCGCTTGAGATCGGCATAAGATTTCTATCGGTCCGAAGCTTCTTTCAATCGAGCCTGAATCAACTTAACCTTGTCTTCTGTCTTTGCAACTAACTCTGGTCCCAACATCTGACGTTCACCCAACTCCGTCCAACAAGTAGGTGAGCGACGCTTCCTACCATACAACGCCTCATATGGTGCCATCTTGATACTTGCTTGGTAACTATTGTTGTAGGCGAACTTAGCTAACGGCAGAAACTCTACCCAGCTACCTC
Organism: Gossypium australe; assembly: GCA_005393395.2. NCBI lineage: Eukaryota > Viridiplantae > Streptophyta > Magnoliopsida > Malvales > Malvaceae > Gossypium > Gossypium australe. The sequence goes on from CM016618.1 coordinate 35,553,312, forward strand.
TGAAGTCCAGAACACAACCTCTCAGCATGTCCTCTAAGATCTGTATAACCCTTTCCGATTGCCCATCCGACTGTGGATGAAAAGCAGTACTGAAATCCAAGCGCGTACCCAAAGCCTGATGCAACGCTTTCCAAAACCTTGACGTAAATCTGGGATCCCTATCCGAGATGATCGATACTGGCACACCATGCAATCTCACTATCTCTGACACATACAGCTTAGCTAGCTTCTGAAGAGAGTAATCAACCCTTACCGATATGAAGTGAGCTGATTTAGTCAGACGATCAACAATCACCCAAACTGAATCCTTCTTGCTAGGCGTAAGAGGTAATCCACTGACGAAATCCATAGTGATCCTATCCCACTTCCACTGTGGAATTTTCACTGGCTGAAGCAACCCTGACGGCAACTGATGTTCAGCCTTGACCTGCTGACACGTCAGACACTTACCTACAAACTCTGTCACTTCCCGCTTCAGACCCGGCCACCAAAACTGCTCTCTTAGATCCCGATACATCTTGCTACCTCCAGGATGCATAGCGTATGGGCTGCTACGTGCGTCCTGAAGAATCATCTGCCTTAACTCGACATCCTTCGGCATACAAGCTCTCCCTTGAAAACACAGCACTCCATCACTAGACAAGCTGAAACCCTCCAAACCACTATCCTGCACTTGCAACCTCCGCGCACTCAAAACATCATCCTCTAACTGTTTCTCCTTGATCTGCTCAACCCAAGTCGGCTTAACCTGCAATTCTGCCAGAATACTTCCGTCGTCGAACAAACTCAAATGGGCAAACATCGCTCTTAAGTCTGATACAACCTTACGGCTCAACGCGTCTACCACAACGTTAGCCTTGCCCGGGTGATACTCGATCGAACAGTCGTAGTCCTTGAGCAACTCAATCCACCTACGCTGCCTCAAATTCAAATCCTTCTGAGTCAAAAGGTATTTCAGACTCTTGTGATCAGTGTAGACTATCGATCTCTCTCCGTGCAAGTAGTGCCTCCAAATCTTCAAGGCGAAGACTACTGCCGCTAACTCCAAGTCGTGCGTCGGATAATTGACCACATGTAGCCTCAGCTGTCGAGATGCATAAGCCACTACCTTCCCTTCCTGGATCAGCACACAACCTAAACCCGTATGAGATGCATCACAATATACCGTGAATTCCTTTCCTGCCTCAGGCTGAATCAGAACCGGAGCTTCAGTCAAAATCTTCTTTAGCTTGTCGAAACTCTCTTGCTGCTTCTCAGTCCAAACAAACGGAACACCTTTTCTTAACAACTTGGTCATCGGTGCTGCGATCAACGAAAATCCCTCTACTAATCTTCGGTAGTACCCTGCCAAACTCAGGAAACTCCGAATCTCAGCCACTGACTTAGGCGGCTTCCAATCCAACACTGCCTCAATCTTCCGAGGATCCACTCTAATCCCCTCAGTTGACACTACCTCTTCTACCATTACCACGACCCCTCTGCGGTGGCGGTCCATTATTCCTGAACTGAGTACAGCCCTGACCCTCAGACTGAGTCCTAGCCATCTTACGCGGACAGTCTCTCACACGGTGATCCAGCGAACCACACTCAAAACATCCTTTTCCACCGGTCCAACATCCTCCCCAATGAGATTTCCCACAACGGTTACACTGTGCTGGTCCCTGATTAGCAGCAACAGATCTACCAGACTGATTCAGCCCACTCTGTCTAGCCCTTTTCGGAGAATTTCCAGCCGACCCAGATGACCCAAAGCTTCTCTTATGTCTGTTCCTATCCATATTCTACCTCACAGACTCTTTAACCCCTTCGGCTACCTTAGCCTTTTCTACCAGGACAGCAAACTCACGCTCCTGCTGTGGAGCAATCAACAATCTCAGCTCATCTCTCAGACCATCCTCGAATCGAACACACCGCTCGTGCTCAGTAGCCACAATGCCTCTAGCATACCGACTCAGCTTTAAGAACTCTGCCTCATACTCTGATACAGACTTACTCCCCTGAACCAACCTCAGAAATGCCTTCTGTTGTGCATCGATGTAGCTAGCTCCAATGTACTTTTTCTGATATGCGGCCTTAAAATAATGCCAAGTAATATCTTCCGCTGCAGCACTGTCTCGAACCGTGAGCCACCACTGATACGACTCATCTCGTAAAAGCGATACTATTCCTTTCAGTTTTTCTTCAGCAGTCAGGTCCAGATCATCCATGATCCGCTCTGTCGCCTCCAGCCAATACTCAGCCGTGCTGGGAGCCACACTAGAAACACCTCGAAATACTTCAGCCCCATTGGCTCGGAGTCGCTCGGGTACAGATTTTTGAGCTCCTGCGCCTCCACCTACTCCAGCTACCCTTTCCAGAACTCGCAGCATCGCCTACGACACTGCATCATCCCCAGTCTGATCCTGAAACTCACCACCTGCAGCTGGTGGTGGTACCGATATCTCATTCTCTGACCCCTGACCAGGCCCTACAGGTTCAGAAACTGTCATCCTACCCCGACCACGTCCACGACCACGTCCACCTCGAGTGCTCATGACTAATACCTCGACTTATCTGATTTAGAAGTTTTATGCATTAGTAATTATTCCACTGTCTTTAAAGGCAAAGTCTTATGAATATTTCTTATTAAAGAAGTTTCATTTTCGCAGTCCATAGAGTCCTATCAGTTTCAGTTTCTAAAGTAGTCTACTATTGCTAGTCATTCAATCACATCACATCAAAAATCACAAGCAATAGTAAGGGGTACTTACCTGGGCAGATTGGTGCCGGAGACTCGGTGCCATGCCTTTCAAACCATATATTTTGAAAAAAACACTTATAACCAACTTTTAAAACATTTTTGGGCCTCGAGCCCACAGCTGAGCCTTTGAACTTGGCTCTGATACCACAATTGTAACACCCCAACCCGGTCAACACACCACGACCGAATCTAGCATATTATAGGAAAACATTTTGAAGAAAATCGAATCAAGTTTTTGAGTAAAAATCTCTCTTAGTTTCATTTTTGTAGAAAGCAGGTGCATGATGAGTTAAAAACTGCTCTTGTTGTTTTTGAAAACTCGAACTTAGATCTTTGAAACTTAGTTTGTCAATTTCAAAAGTAAAACAATTACGTATCATTTAAAAACATTGTATAGTTCCTTTTTAGTTGCTTAAAACATTCAACTTGAGTGTGTAAAACTTTAAGTTCGAAAAAAACCATTGGAGTTGAAGTTATCTTCAGTTGTAACGTGATACCCGATGGTAAAGTTTAAAACACGTCGTTTTGTGGTTTAGAAAACTTTATTATTCATCTTTTGTCGATTATTAATCAATAATTTGTTAAGTCATATTTGAAATCACATCCAATCACATAAATAATCAAAACATAACTTAAAAAGGCCTTTTTACAATCCCAACAAAACCAAATCGAAATAAAAGAAATAAAGTACCAAGTTCAAATCCGTGAAAGACCCTATTTATTCATAGCATGGTCATCTCGAGTCCGCCCGGCTCCACATCCGCGATCTAAGTGTCACCTGAAATGATAAGGGAGAAGGTGAGTCACAAGACTCAGTGCAAAAATCCCCCTCCCGATTAATGCAACATTCTTACACACAACATAATTAAGCAATATAATTAATGCACCCAATCCTAGCCATCCATAACACCTTTTCTACCCCGTGTGGTACCAAACCACTGGTGGTGCCAAACCACTGGTGACCCAAAGTCACGAATAATCCATCTGTGGGGCCAACCCACGTGTGATACCAAATCACTGGCGACGATCCCGTAATATCAACTGTGGGGCCAACCCACTGTGGTGCTAAGCCACTGGGACAAATCGCTATGTGGTGCCAAACCTCTGGTGACCCAAAGTCACGAATATCAATAATCCAAGTGTGGGGCCAACCCACATGTGATACCAAATCACTGGCGACGATCCCGTAATGTCAACTGTGGGGCCAACCCACCGTGGTGCTAAGCCACTGGGACAAGTCGCTATGAGGTGCCAAACCTCTGGTGACCCAAAGTCACTAAATCAATCTGTGGTACCAAACCACTGGAGGTGCCAAACCTCTGGTGTCCCAAAGACATGGATATCATCTTCCCCCTCCTCTCATATTACCCATCATCATGCCATACTCATGTAAATCATATACATCATGCAAATCATGCCAACATGACTAGTTACCCATCACATAACGTATATGTCATAAATCATGATATCATATATCACATAACAGAACTCATATTGAAACGGACTTACCCGAATCCGTACACATACCCATAGGGTATCGTATCACATCCGTACTGTTTCGGCTTTACTTAACAATCAGGTTATTAAAATATATTACCAAGTATATAGTGTGTAAGTTTACACACCTGTTATAATGCAAGCCCCAAATCCCGGAGAACCGATCTAAGACACTAGATTTCCTTGTTCCTATATTCGGCCAAACATAAAGATTAGCACCAAGGCCATTCGGCCAAACCAAATAAACCCAAAGGGTTAACACTTGAAACCCGAGACCTTACCTAAACGCCCCTTGAATACTAGCCACCGCACGTTGTACTTCTGCTTCACTTCACTACAAACGGCAATCATTAACACCTACATCGATAGCCTTTGGCTTTTGAATACTTAAAGGAATAACTTACTAAAATGAATCCTTACCACCTCTTACCGAAACCAATTGACAGAAAAAGGAGGCTTGGAATGAATACTTCAAAACCCCTGAGTACCTACAATAAATCGGTTCCAAAACAAGTGATTAACACCCTTACTCCCAAATGCCGAAATCGGCTCTTACCCTTATAGATGTCGACAAAAAAACAGAAAGAAGAAGAAATAGCATTCAGCATAGCACTTACCTTCTCCAAACGATTGAAAAAGAATTCCCGAAGAGATCAACACCGCTCTTAATATTCGGCCAAGGTGAACTAATAGGAGAGGAGAGGTTTCGGCAACAAGAGTGGAGGGGATTCGGCTATGGTTGCTTAACACCAACAATTATGGTTCGGCCTGAGTGGAAGAAGGGAAACAAATGAAGTAAAAAGGAAGATAGGGTTTCGGCAAAAGTGTTTGAGCAGAGAAAAGAAAAGATGGATGTGAGGAGGGTGTTTTCGGTTTGGAAGGAAAGCAAAGGAAAGAGGGAGAAAGAAGAGTAGAAGATTCAGCCACCAAAGATAATTAAGAGAGAACAAAAGCAAGTTTTGGCAAGGGCATGTGTTGCTTGAGACTTTCGGTTACCAAGAAGAAAAAGTGTGCACTTACTTGAGGGTTCGGCTAGGAGAAAAAACAAAAAAAGAAACACCTAAAGAATTTCGGCAATCACCTAAGGAAGTTTTGGCTTTGACACAAGCTGATCGAAAATGACCCCAAATGCCTAAGAGAATTCAGCACTCTCCCCTTACTCACCTACCAAAACCGGCCACTCCTCCCCAAGAGGAGTTTAAGATTCGGCCAACACCCAAAATCACTCCTGGCCACCAATTCAAACCATTTTGAATCAGTCAAATGCCTACTTTTTCTCTCTACTAACCATTTGAATATTTGACTTGGTCCATGGCTGAGTTTGAACTGCACACAACTCCTCCCCCTCCTTGGCGTCAAAATAGAAGACAAAAGGTGGGATTTCTGCAGCTCGAACCTGAGACCTCGTTCCCCTGCAAGTGGCGTCAAACACAAGGGTTTAAGTGGCGCCTTCCTGCCACTTTGCCAAGCCTTTTTCTTGTGCTAAAACTCACTTAAAATACTTATAACTCTTAGCTCCTTCAGCTCCTTCCACTTAAACTTAAAACTAAAATTTTTCCTACTACTCAGGCCTACACTAGACTTACAACTAAGTCTCAAAACATCACAAATAACAACATTGCAGTCCAAACACAAGCAAACAATGCAGTTACAAAATAACCCCTATCTCAGGATATTACATTAGCCAAGAGTTTCGACTTTTAACTTAACATTGGCTAGTATAATTCAAAGTAGGTATGTGTAGTTGAGCATTATTCAGAATTTAGGTATGTATGTCAACTTTAGTTGATTAACAAAGTATAAATTATATTGAGTAATGCGGGTATGTGTATTCGGCCAAGCCTTTGTAACATATTCAAATGTAGTTAACATGCTTAAGAGAATTAGGTATGGTTAATGAATGAGTCTTATGTGCTAGTAAATAATAATGTATATTCAATGATGACTTATATTGTTTTAAGGTATGTTTTATGAATTATATACATGAAATGATTGGCTTGTAAGTAGTTATTGAGAAGTGAATGGAAATGAGGTTATACGGTTATGAAATCAATGTATTTGGAAGTGCACTTTTATGTTATAATTTGAGTGCGAAGATGAACTTATGTTTTGCTTGAGTAGCATGATATTCCGTTTGTATTGTATGTTTGACTAGGCTATTTGAACAATTAGGTTCGGTTTATAAATGCATGAAAGCATATATTTTTGGATTGTTATAAAATGAAAGTGAAATAAATAGGTTGGTATAATGTTCAATTTGTATAATGTGCATAAAATTTTATATGCATGTCCTTATATATTCGGCCATGTAAATAAATGTGTGCATGATATTGAAATGAGCTTATACATATATGTTTATGGAATTGTCTATTTATAATTAAATCATTTTATAGGGATGTTCAATTAGGATCTAATTGATTTAATAAAAGTTTTGATTTATCTGGTAATGCATGTAACCCTAATCCGACGACGGACACGGGTTAGGGGTGTTATATTAATTATGTATATTAATATGTTTGAAGCAAATGTTGTATTTGTGTGAATTGCATAAATGTTTAATGTATGAAATTAATCACATACCTGATATTGTTCGAGAATTGATAAATCCCGTTTGAATAATGAAATGCGATGGATACAACATTTGGGTACCGCTTGAACTCCTTGTTATGCTGCCCGGAGCTCCCTGTTAATAACTCGTCAGAGTTTCCTGTTAAGCTCAATGAGCTTCCTGTTCTAAACTCTTATGAGTTTCCTGTTTAGCCCGGATAAGTTCCTGATACATGGCTCGAGAGAGTGCTTCCTGATTATGTGCCCTATTTGGGTACCACTGGATATGAATTGATGGATTTAAGTTTTGTATACTTTAAGTGTACTGCATGAGCATATCTATTGATATTTCAAATAAATTCAACGGGTAAAGTTCTGACATGACTAAAATGAACTTGAAATGATTTGTCATGGAAATGTACATGTAATATGAAATAATGATATGGAAAGCATATGTATATGAAAATCATTAAACGATGATCTCATCCATGTTCTTAGTATTATGTGAATTACTTGACTAATATGATTGATGAAGTTGTGTTTTAGGCTATTAGCCATGTAACAGCCCAATTTTGGTGAAATCAGGACAATAGTTTCGGAACCACAAATCCGAGTCTAAAATAAAATTTATTTTAATTTCTTATATGGTTCGCATTATGTTAGAAATGTCATGTGAAAATTATGATAAGAAGAATTTTACCAATTATGTGCTTAATTACAGGAAGGACTAAATCACATAAAATGCAAAAGCTGAATTCTAGTAGCTAGAAGGATTAAATTGTTATGGAATTCAAAACTTGAGGTACTTATTTGGTAATTAGACCATTAAAGAAAAGTATGTAGATATTTTTGGTGACTCATCCATGAAAAATTAGAAAAAGGCTAAGGACTAAATTGGAAATTAAAATAATTTAATTAATTAAAAGATGATAAAAGAATTATCATATTATTTTCTCATCTTCTTCCCCAAAATATTCCACGAAAACCCTAGGAAAGAGAAAGCAAGTTTTCTTAGCCAAATTGGGTAAGTTTTCTTGTCCCGTTTTTAGTAATTTTGATATTTTTGAAATCGAAATAGCTTAATCTATCTATTTGGGGGATTAATTTGAAAAGTTATCAAGATATGGAAATTAGGTCATGGATGAATATGCTGAAAAATTGAAATTTATGGTAGAAAATGAAAGGTTTTTGATAGATAAACAACTTTTTCAAAGTGATTTTTGATGAAAACATGATTTAAGGACTAAAATATAAAGTTGTGAAATTTGATGAAAAATTCTAAATTTTTATGAATACATGTGCTGTAAATTTTGTGATGGAATTTTGGTTAGGCTTGGAATAGGGAGTAAATTGCACAAATTTCATTTTCCGAGCCTAGGGACGAAACTGGAATTTACGAAAAAGTTAGGGGCAAAATGGTAATTTTGCCTAGGATGTAAATTGAGTCCACTTGAATATGAAATGTTATAAATTGATGTTAAATTTACTCATATAGATCCAGATAGACCAAATTCGGAGTTAGAACGAGGAAAAGAGGGAAATGTCGGATTAGTAGATTTTATGTACACAAACATTTGTCGAGGTAAGTTCGTGTAACTAAATTGTGTATATTTATATGCTTGAATTGGATGTTGTATTTTTGAATTGTATAAATGCCATAATTATGTGAAAGATTATATATTCGTTAAAGCCTGATAAATGAAAGAGCTTGATCAATAATAATGCCCGATAATTGATAAAAACGTTACTTATATGCTTGAAATGAATGTGGAATGTGTTTATTTGAATTATATGAATGTTATAGATGTATGAAATAGTCACATGCTTGATAATGCTTGAGAAAAGTTATACCCCATTTGAATAAATGAAAAATCAATGGATATGTGATTTCCCGAAATGAATGAGGTCCTGCATTTGTTGCGGACGGGTAATCCTGATATCAGTCCTCTCGAGCATATGTTATGGATTGGATTTAGCCCGGACAGGTAATCCAGATCAAGCTCTTTAAAGCATATGTCACAAAAAGGATTTAGCCTGGACTGGTAATCCTGACTAAGCTCTATTGAGTATATATTGGAGACATGATTTAGCCTAGACTGGTAATCCTGATGTTTATGTATATGTGTGGCTTGAAAGTGTACTCTCTGAAATAATACCTTATAGGTACCATTGGACATGAATTAAAGGATTCTGATTTGTACACCTCGAGTATACTACATGTGTATCTATCGATATTCCGAATAAATTCAACAGGTAAAAATCTTGACATGAGTAGATATGAATAAGAAATGAGTTATTACACGTATTCGTCTGAAATACATGAAAATGATGATGCATGACAATTGATATAAGAAAAAATGAGATACTGATACTTCTACATGGAATTCATTGATAAAACTAAGTAAGCATAAACGAGATAACGCTGGTGTGGCCCATTTAGCCAAAATCTAGCCATAGATATGAGATTCACATAGACCAGTCCAATATCTACTACACAATCATACAATTTATTCATATGGGCCCATTGGGCCCACTAGGCCCCTTCTGGCCCATCGTGGCCCAAATAGCCTAAACCCACAAGAACACTCATGATGGCCTAAACTATCGCGTCGAAGCTCCCACACGTGCGCTCGCACGCTCGTGTGGCTACCATCGCCGTGTGACCGGCATTTCAGCATTTGCCGCTCTACAGCTAGAGTAGTGCGAAAATACACACCTAATAGGAATCTAAAGCTAATCCGTGCTCCGAACACTCCTATGCCCAAACACCAACCAAGGTATGCTTACACTCCTCATAGACCACTCTATTTAAAGAGAGTTTCACGCCTACTCTCACGCTAGCTTCCCGATGTGGGATCCCTCCTTCAGTAGAGTTTAATTTCATCACAACCACCTGTTGCCCCAACTTAGCAAAATAACTTTCCTTTTTTGATTGCAATGGGATTCGAACCCTTGCCCTCTCCTATGCTCCAGACGCTACATTCCACCACAACACAAGCTCCTTTTGTGACTTAAAGCATGCGCAACTAAATATAAGCCTATGGGCCAAAGTCTAAGTTCGCTTAAAACGAAATCAAAATGAATTGCAAGTGCCAAGACTTGAACCTTGGACCCCTTGCTTCTTCTATGGCGTTACTTCATTGTCTCCCATGTGGTGCAATTCTCCACTAGACCACAACTCCTTTTGTGTCAATTTTCTCCGCATTTTATTCTTAAAGCCTACTCACTAACTCCAGCGTTTTATTCACCTAAAACCAAAATTTTTCCTAAAGCCCAGGTTTAAACCGGGGACTTCATGGAAGCCCCTTAGCCTTCCAAAATCACTCGCCTAATAGATCCAACTTGCATTCGTGCCATTCTCTTATTCTCAAAAATTTTAAACGCTCTCATGCCCAAGGCCCAATAGGCCCAATTCTTCCCCAAATTTAGGGTGTTACAAATCTACCCCCTTAAAAAAACTTCGTCCTCGAAATTTCCAACTATATAATAGCCGCACAACATAGGTTACACCACTACGCTCTCGCTGCGCACTCTAATTTTAATATTCCTATCATATTTTAACTAGAACTTGGAACTCCCTACACATACTCAAAACACCTAACCACAGAAACAAACAGATATTTATCACACTTGCATGCAATTTCTATATTCAAACATCACGTCCAAACAAAACACATTCAGAATAAATACCAAAAATATAGTCCAATATCTAAAGAAACCACTGTATTTCTAACTTACTGTATTTGAATTTCTAAACGGACAAAAGTATTTAGAAAACTTACGGATTCGGTGCCGGAGACTCGGTGCACCACACTTTCAGTAATTACTTTCCAAACCAAAATTTAAACAGATTAGAAAATTTTCAAAACCCATCCCACAGTCGAGCTTTACAACCCAAGCTCTGATACCATTAAATGTAACACCCCAAACCCTACATAGAAGTTAGGCCCGAATCTGGCGTGTCACATTGAAGTGTTTTTCGAAAACCATGTTCTCATTGGATACCCTTCTTACAACTTAAAATTTCCTACCATTTAAAACCTCCGATTTGTGCTTACTTCCAAAACACGATTTACTCAAAGACCTTCTCTCACAAATTGTTATTATTATTTTTAAAACCTTGTGTGTTGCGGAAGTTTAATTCAAAACAGTTGCAGTTACGTGATATTTTGAAAACAGTAGTTATTGTTTTAAAAACCCATATTTATTAGACTATCCGGTTGAAATTAACCGGAAACACAAAATAAAAGTTAAAAATCCCAAATTGCCTTATTACAGAGTTAATAACCCAATAAATTAAACTAAAATAAAATAAAGTCGCTAGGTTTAACTTTAAAGCATATCGGACGTGTGGCCACCTCCGAGTCCCTCGTAGCTCCAAATCCTATAAGGCTGGGGACTACCTGCACATTTAAAGAAAAGGGTGAGTTACGAGAACTCAGCGTGTAATCCCCTATTACGGTCACAGTCTGGGCCCGAGCCCATACGGTGTCGGTTTGGGCCTAAGCCCTATTCGGTCATAGTCTGGGCGTAAGCCCTGAATCATATCAAATGCAAGCATACATGTAACCCAACCCTTAACCACCAAACTCTCCACGCGTACCAACCAATCTCTCCATGTGGGGACCATGTCGACCCACCCAGCCAAACTCTCTAATGGTGCAGCCTAGCTGCTAACAATGGTATAGTGGCTGAGCCACTAAAATTAGAATACGTGGCGATGCCACTATAACGGTACTTCCTCCAAATCAGAAAAATCCAACCTAATGCAATATGTTATGTATGCAGTGTATCACGATCATATACAGTTATATAAAAATCACATAAACATCATTTAACTACCACTAAGGATATAACGGTCATTTTAACGGGTAGGGGTAAAACGTCTGTAATTTTACCCGTGAAGGGTATTTCGGCAATTTTACCCCTATAACGGCCTTTCCGTAGGCCTATTGTCACCTCGAGTGACACGGATACCCTTTTTTATCAAAATGATGCATATGGGCCAAAGCCCAATTTTTGGCCCAGCAGGGCCCATTACGACCTAAGCCCACGAGAAAAATCATGGCACTCCCAAAGGTCTATCGCCAACGTTCGTGGCTCAGTTTATCACTACGAGTGCTCGCCCGCTCGAGTGATCTCAGATGTCAATATTCCGGCTTTTCGGTATTTCGGCTTTTAGCCGATTCACAGATCATAGCATTAACAGAATAAATAGACGTGTGAGATTACACACCTTATCACTTAGAGTACTAAATAATCACAAGCGCCTTCACCTATATAAAACATAACACCCATTTAACTCAATTAGCAAAAGAATTGGGAGATCTCTATTCCAAACACCTAACCATGAGATTTACTATCACTTGCCTTCATTAGAATGATCAACTGCGATTTGCCTAGTTAAACCAAAGTTTGATGCGGACACCCTTCCACATCTAGGAGAAAAGTCCTGAATCACTGACACCCTACACCGCTTAAACTTAGGAGTGGAGGCTATGTGCACGGTCTCGGCTGGCACATTTGCCGCCCCTATTGCTAGAATCCCCTTTGATCATCAAAAACACGATCTTACAAAACCGGAGTCAACACGAATGCTTAAATCACAACCACAAAGTAACCAATCACCCTAACAAGAAGAAATGAGATAACGATGCGATTGGGCCTAGGGCCCATACTCGGCCCAAATGGGCCAACACGCTCGTGTGGCCCATTTAGGCCAAATCTAGCCAGATATATGAGATTCACATAGACCAGTCCAATATCTACTACAAAATCATACAATTTATTCATATAGGCCCACAAGCCCATTGGGCACACTTGGCCCAAATAGCCTAAACCCACAAGAACACTCATGATGGCCTCACCTATCACGTCGAAGTTCACACACGTGCGCTCGCACGCTCGTGTGGCTACCATCACTGTGTGACCGGTGTTTCAGCATTTGCCGCTCTACAGCTAGAGTAGTGCGAAAATACACACCTGATAGGAATCTGAAGCTAATCCGCGCTCCGAACACTCCTATGCCCAAACACCAACCAAGGTATGCTTACACTCCTCATAGATCGCTCTATTTAAAGCCAACTTCACGCCTACGCTCATGCTAGCTTCCCAATGTGGGATCCCTCCTTCAGTAGAGTTTAATTCCATCACAACCACCTGTCGCCCCAACTTAGCAAAATAAATATCCCTTTTTGCTTGCAATGGGATTCGAACCCTTGCCCTCTCCTATGCTCCAGACGCTACATGCCACCACAACACAAGCTCCTTTTGTGACCTAAAGCATGCGCAACTAAATATAAGCCTATGGGCTAAAGTCTAAGTTCATTTAAAAAGAAATCAAAATGAATTGCAAGCGCTAAGACTTGAATCTTGGACCCCTTGCTTCCTCTATGGCGTCACTTCCTTGTCCCACAGTGGCGCCATTTGCCACTAGACCACAACTCCTTTTGTGTCATTTTTCTCCACATTTTATTCTTAAAGCCTACTTACTAACTCCCATAGTTTTATTCACCTAAAACAAATTTTTTTCCTAAAGCCCAGGTTTGAACCCGGGAATACATGGAAGCCCCCTAGCCTTCCAAAATCACTCACCTAATAGATCCAACTTGCACTAGTGCCATTCTCTTATTCTCAAAAATTTCAAACGCTCCCATGCCCAAGGTCCAATAGGCCCAATTCTTCTAGGCCCAAGTTCAGGGTGTTACACCACAGCAAAAGAATATCTTTAACCTGAAGGAAACCTCCTGTACCTTTTCCAAAGCGATTCCGCAAATGTAAACAAGAGGCCCAGTTGAAAAGATTTTTGAAGGTTTTGAAGTAACTCCATATTAACATACCGCTAGTCGAAGCATTGGAGCAAATGCCCAATTACGTGAAATTCATGAAAGATATACTACCAAAGAAACATAGCTTGGGAGACTGTTGCTCTTACTAAAGGGTGCACAACAATGTTGAAGAATAAGTTTCCTCCAAAGTTGAAGGACCTAAGGAGTTTCACTAACTCATGTTCAATTGGAAATCATTATGTAGGAAAAGCATTATGTGATCTTGGCACAAGTATAAATCTAATGCCTATGTCTATTTTCAAGAAGCTAGGATTTGGGAAAGCGAGACCTACCACAAAAACATTGTAATTGGCTAACTGATCTTACGTCCATCCTTAAGGTAAAATTGAATAAGTATTGGTAAAGGGGGATAAAATTATCTTTCCTATAAATTTTCTTATTTTAGAATGTAAAGCTGACCATGATGTACTAATTATTCTTGGAAGACCGTTTCTTACAACTTACAGGACCTTAATTGATCTGTAGAAAGGTGAGCTATCCATGAGAGTGAATGATCAGTAGGTCACTTTTAATGTGTTTGATGTGTTAAAATGCACAGATGAGAATGAGGAATGTCACGTCATTAACAGTAGTGGACGAATTCACAAAATTTTTCTTCAGCAATTTTGACAGTGAAGACAATTTGATAGAGCAAGGTGACACAATAAGTTTTGAAGAGCTCGGTGAATTTATGGAAGCCAACATATAGTGGATATGTCAGGGAAGAAATTTGAATCCCTGGATTTATCAGATCGATCTTTTAAGCCTCTTAAACCATCTGTAGAGGAATCTCCCATTCTAGAGTTAAAGCTTTTACCACAAAATTTGAATTATGTGTATTTGGGAAATAGCAGTACTTTTTTAGTTGTAATTTGTGCTAAGCTAAAACCTGAGCAAGAGGACAGGTTGTTAAAAGTGTTACGGTGATCTAAAAGAGCACTGAGTTGGACCTTTGCTGATATAAAGGGAATTAGCCCTACATTTTATATACCCAAAATTTTGCTGAAGGATTGCCATAGCAAATCCATTGAACAACAGAGATGACTGAATCCAATTATGAAGGAAGTTGTCAAGAAACAAGTTATCAAGTGGCTTGATGCTGACATCATTTACCCAATTTCAGACAGCTTGTGAGTACTGTGCAATGTGTACCAAAAAAAGGGGGTGTCATGGTAGTAAGTAATGACAACAATAAGTTCATACTGACTCGTACTGTTATGGGATGGAGAGTGTGTACGGACTACAATAGGTTTAACAAGACAACTAGGAAGGATCATTTCCCTTTATCATTCATCGATCAAATGTTGGACAGATTAGCTAGTAATGTTTTTTATTGATTCCTAGATGGTTATTTAGGATATAATCAGATTGCCATAGCACTTAAAGATCAAGAGAAGACAACTTTCACGTGTCCATATGGTACATTTGCATTTAGGAAGATGTCATTTGGGTTATACAATGCCACGACAACTTTCTAGTGTTGCATGATGGCCATATTCTCAGACATGGTGGAAAATTTCCTTGAAGTTTTTATGGATGACTTCTCTGTGTTTGGAAATGATTTTGAAGATTACTTAAGGAATTTGAAGATGGTTTTATGCCACTGTGAATAAATGAATCTAGAATTAAACTGGGAGAAATGCCATTTCATGGTCTGTGAAGGCATTGTCTTGGGACATAGGGTGTCACAGCGAAGAATTGAAGTAAACAGAATGAAAATAGAAGTGATCAAAAAATTTCCACTGCCAACCAGTGTTAAGGGTATTAGAAGTTTTCTAGGACACGCAGTGATTTTTCGAAAATCTCTAAACCCTTGTGTACTTTACTTGAATGGAATAAACCTTTTAATTTTGATGATTAATGCTTGTAGGTTTTCAAGGATTTTAAGAAGCGACTTGTAGCGACATCGATTGTGGTTGCTTTAGAATGGACATTGCCCTTTGAACTCATGTGCGACGCCAGTGATTATGATGTGGGAGTAGTGTTGGGTCAAAGGAGAAACAAGGTATTACATGTAATATATTATGCTAGTAGGACGTTGATAGAGGCTCAGCTTAATTATACCACTACGGAGAAGGAATTACTGGCAGTGGTCCTTGCATTCGACAAATTTTGTTCCTATTTAGTAGGAACAAAGATCAAAGTCTACATAGATCACTCGGCTATCAAGTACTTGGTACGGAAGAAAGATGCCAAGCCGAGATTAATTAGGTGGATACTCTTATTACAAGAGTTTGATTTGGAAATTAGAGATCGAAAGGGAATCGAGAATTAAGTGGCTGACCATTTGTCAAGAATAGAATCGGGAAATGAATATGAAAGCATTAAACTTATTAAGGAAGAATTCCTAGATGAATAGTTGCTCATTGCCAAGGCATTACCTTGGTATGCCAACATAGTAAACTTCTTAATAAGTGGTGTAATACCACCTGAATTCAATGCTCATAAAAGACGAAAATTTCTTCACGATGCCAAATAATATTATTGGGATGAACCATTCCTATTCAACCATTATGTAGATCAAATAATTCAGAAGTACGTCCCCAAAGATGAGATGCATAGTATCTTACAACACTGTCACTTAGCCCCATATAGAGGACATTTTGGAGGAATGAAAATAACTTCCAATATACTCCAATCAAGATTCTATTGGCCAAGTTTATTTAAAGATGCTCATGAATTTTATAGGACGTGTGTCTGTTGTTAGAGAACAAGAAATGTGTCTAGGAGACAGAAAATGCTGTTGCAAAGTATATTGAAGATTGGATTGTTTGATGTATGAGAAATAAACTTTATGGGCCCGTTTCCACCATCCATGGGCAGTAGAATATGTTTCTAAATAGGTAGATGTAATATCCCTAGCCTCTAATAATGCTAAGCAGGTATTAAAAATTTTGCATAAGAACATTTTCACACGATTTGGTACATCGAGAACCATTATTAGTGACGAGAGATCCCATTTTGATTGCAAACTAATGGCCAATGCCATGTGCAAGTATAGGGGAAACATAGAATTTCCATGACATATCACCCTCAGAGGAATGGCCAAGCTAAAATCTCTAATAAAGAAATTAAACAAATTCTGGAAAAAGTGGTGAATCCATCCCGAAATGACTTGTCTACTAGATTGGATGAAGCTCTATGAACATACTGAACTACATTTAAAACACCATTAGGGATGTCACCTTTTAAACTTGTTTATGGTAAGCCATGTCATTTACCTGTTGAACTTGAACATAAAGCATTTTGGGCGATTAAGAAGATGAACATGGATTGGGCTACTGCTGGTGACAAGAGATTACTAGAATTGAATAAGATAGAAGAATTTTGAACACAAGCATATGAGAATGCTCATTTGTATAAGGAAAAGACCAAGAAATGGCATGATACCAGAATTTTGCCAAGGCAATTTGTACCTGGACAGCAGGTATTATTGTTCAATTCCAGGCTCAAATTATTTCTTGGTAAGTTAAAATCTCAATGGTCATGACCTTTTGAAGTAATTAAAGTGTATTCGCATGGTGCTGTTATTGTTAAAGACCTAAGAACAGGGGCTACATTCAAGTTTAATGGACAACACTTGAAGCATTATCGGGATGCTACTATAGAGAGTGACAAGCAAAGCGTTAGCCTTCATGATGTTTGAATTTTTTGTTTTCATTTATAGTTTTTTTTTGTTTTATTTCCCATTGTTATTTCTATTTTTATTATCTTTATTTTTAATACAATTTCATTTCTTTTTTTTTATGAGCAAGACCAGAATAAAAGAAATAGGATTTGTTAGTGTGTACTAAGCAGCAGTTTGCCGCAGCACTGCAGAGAAACATTATGTCATGAAAAACTGAATGATGAGGTGTTAATAAATGAGTTGACCGATTAGAAAATTTCAAAGTAAAGATTTTTAGGTTGTTGCATTTAGTGAATATTGGGAAACCTAAAGTATGGAACCCACAATGTAGGGCTTGGTTATTTATTTGTCCCTCAAAAAGTCTTTCCATTTTTAACTTTTCCTCCATGCCATAACCCTTCTTCCTCTCATTCCCTAAAAACTGTCATCATTATCCTTTTTTATTTTCTTCAAACTATTCACGTTTCCCACTTCTCACAAAGTAGTCATTTCTAGGATTTTCTCATCTTCAACCTCTCTGCTATTTGTTGTGTAGTCCATTATTTTTCTTTTCTATTTCCCTAATTTTCTCTTCATGGCTCATGTAAAGAGTACTTCTAAAATAATAGAATCTTCATGCGTTGGCGCCTCGGAACTGAAGATATTATTCAATGCTACTACTGCCACAAGGTATTCAACTAATATTCTAAAGTAGACATTTTTCTTTGAACAGGGATATTTATTGAAGGATTAACCCCACATGTGGTACAATGAATCGGTATCGTCAATTGTAGAAAAGCACAACTATAGCAGATTTTGTCTACACCTAGGGGATTTTGTAGGTAAAATGGTAAAAGAGTTTAACGCTAATGTAAATTCCCCATATTCTCCCTTCATTTATGTGAAGGGTAAATCTGTGCCATTCGACAAAGACCATATTAATTCCCAGTTTGGCATCTAAGAGGTTAGAGATGAGCATTATGAATTTGCTGAGAATATTACATCGGAGAGGTTGGCAAAAGTATTGGAAGATTTATGCGTTGAAGGAACAAAGTGGGTTATTTCAAGCCAAGAGTGTACACAGTTGAAAGAGTTGCATCAAACCCAATTGGGAAGGTGTGGTGCCAATTTTTAAGGAGTTGTCTTATGCCGTTTACACATAACATGACTGTTTTGAAAGAAAGAATGTTGTTGTTGCATTCTATTTACAAGGAAGACGTATAAATGTAGGGAAGATTATCTTTCAATAGGTCCATAGTTGTGCTGATAAAAATGTTAGGAGTTTGAATTTTCCTTCCCTTATTTTTGCCCTATGTAAGACAACAAATGTGCCTTTAGTTGATGTTAAGGACGTTACCCCAATAAGGTTGGGATAACGCGAGCAATTTTTCCCAAACTACGAGGAACCGAGTTTGTCGTAACATCCCAGCAAAATCAAGCTTTCCATACCACTCGTGTTCCCACAGCAACATCTTCTGCCTCTCATGACCAAAAAATCTTAACTTCTCTAAAGCAGTTAGAACATAGGTTGTCTCTGATTGAGATACAGTAATACCAGATAATGGAAGAGTTGGAACAAAGCAATGAATGCCAGGCTCAGTACTAGTCGTATTTAAAAGATAGGGATTTGGAATTAAGAAGATCGCTCCAAAAAAAATTTCCGACACCTATGCTAGAATTTCCTACTTTCCCAGCAACTTTGCTTTCGTCTAATAAGTGCAGAGAAAATCCAGTTCCATCCGCTGCTAAAATTGACTTCATGACTAAATGAGCCATTGTAGATAAAAGAAAAGCTATTGAAGAGGAGTTAGAAAATTCATCCTCTACCGAACTAAATAAGGATGTAGAAGAAGGAAAGGAACAAACAAATGTCCACCAGCTACTACCACTGAAAAAGATAAAACTTCTGTACTGACACCTTCACCTACCTCTATGACTGTACAGGATCAAGCAATCGTTCAACTGATCAATGAACAAATAGAGACTAACAAGAAAGGTTAGGACGTTGACCTACGGAAAAGGAAGATGCGATACAAAAGTCAGTGCTCACAAGTCCACAAAAAAAGAATTGAATGAAGTGCCAATGTTCCAGTCAAAGAAAGTTAAGTTTTTTTTGTTTTTTTTCCATGCACTGCATAATTTTGTTTATCATTTGTGTGCATATTCATAGTTGTTATATACTGTTCATGATTTTACATGCATTGAGGACAATGAATCCCTTAAGTTTGGGGGTGTATTGTGTGCATCTAGGTTGCATTTTGTATTTGGTATGTTCATTTTGGTATATAGGATATTTATCCAGGGCATAATAACAATTGAAATATTGTTTTGTCTATAAGTACATTTTTTCTATATGATGTTCGATGATGAGCTTAAAAAAAATTTTGATATACCTCGAACAGGTAACAATGGATTGAGTAAAGTTAGATAGGCTAAGTTTCTTGGAATTTGATTTTTTAAAATGGGATGCCCTATACTCTATTTTTTTGGGGGGGTGGGGTTTCAAAAGATAGTAAGTATCTTTTAATGCCCTTAGGGCTTTTTAAAACCAAACAATAGTTAAATTGCTACGCCATTTTATTTAAATAAGCATGCACCCCAATGCTTAAAGTTGCTAAATAGGTCAGCATCACTTTGTTTCCTTCATCTTGTTGTTGATTAGAAAGGAGGGTCTAAGTAAGATTGTGTGATATAATTTTGGGGGCATTCCACTGTAGCAAAGGACTCAGTAACTAAGAAGTAGTTATGCTCCATCCATCTTTTCAGTTACAAGCCTGAGGTTCATGATTGACTTTTTGTTTAAATTGTGACATGATGAGGTACTCGGCAATTCAGTGTATGCTCCATTGTGATTGTCAAGTCAAAAACATTTTTGTGACATGACTAAATCCCTTAATATGGTTTCCATTAAGAAAAGGGAAAAAGGAAAAAAAAAGAATAAAGAAAAGAATAAATATAAGGAAATGTGAAATATATATTTTGATATAGGCGTAAAGCAAGTTGCTTCTAATGAACGAACTAAGTGAATAAAAAGATATTTGTTATAGGACGAAAGAAATAATGCATCGGTACTTACGAAATTTTGTTTTTAGGGACAAATTTTTGCACTGCCTTTGCTAAACTAACCAAACATTCGAATTAGTTTTAGGAAAATAGAATATTGCTAAGAACGAAGGTATAAATTGTTTTTCGAATAGCTAGGTAGTACAAGAAGGTTTTTTTTGCCAAGGAAAAATAGGTCCATTCATGCATTTAGGTGTATTTTGCTTGAGGAAAAGTAATAAATCAGGTTTGGGGGTGTGATAACTCTTGAAAAGGGTTATATTTCATGCCTCTAGACCTAGCTAATTTCATGTACTTAAGTACATTATGTGGCATTTTTGGACATTTTACTTAGCATTTTTAATATTGCATTAGGACTTGGATTGTGTTGGAATTATGTTCTTTTAATCACTTGCTGTGGAGTTTTTTGTGTGTTGGTGTGGTAGGAACAAGTTTTGGAACAAGAAAATACAGGAGTGAAGTTTTGTCAGGGCAAAGTGAAGGCAGTTTGCCGGCACGAATGTCATGGCAATGCCAGGAAGACCAAGTCAACATTTTTCGCTCAATAGTCCCAGCTCAAATTCAAACTTGTACCAGATAAATCCCCCTAAAAGAGGAGAAGATATTCATGAGTTGTTAGCCGACCCTAGCCTAATCTATCTATAAAATCCGATGAAGGGGACCTCAAAAATGACGAACAAAAAAAGTACAAAACATCCTTAGACGTGAATAAGGGTTCGAATGCACAAAGGAAAGGTAGTCAAAGGCAGTCCTTCTTAGCCATCACAGGACGTTATGCTGTCGAAGTGTGGACTGGGCAAGTGAAAGATGTTTCTCGAAGTTCTTTCATTATTTCCATTAGTGTTCCTTCAAAATATTGAATTGAAGTAGTTGAACACAATGTCGGATAATATTTTGGTTTGGAATTGTATTTATTAGCCTATGAGCTAAATCTCATTAGGTTGGGATTACTTTCGATGAAACCTTAAACTATTTTTATTGATGTAGTATATCTCTAATTTACTTTACTATTTCATTTGATTATTTTTATCTCTTAACTAAAATGCAAAAGGTCTCTAAACATAGAAGACTATTCGCATACTTATAAATAGATTCTAATACCGAAAGGGTTGGATTGGTTGGATTGAAATTAAATGAAATGATCAAGTATTTGATAAACACTTGTAGGCGACTCTAGACATAGAGCCACAATCATACAGAAGGAACCCATGGAAGATACCTAAAAAGCCTATAGACACGGGCAAGGTAACTTAAGGTTTTGCTTTCGTGAGAGGCAAGCTATTTTAGAACTCCTCTATGCAGTAAAGTAGATACGATTTTGCCAAAGCATTATTGGTAGTAAGGGTCGATTGTGGGTAATCTCGACTGTAACACCCCTAACCCGTAACCATCGTCAGTTTAGGGTTAAGAGGCATTACCAGACAAACGAAAACTTTTACAAATAATTCATAAATTAATTTGACAAATCACATTAAAATGTCCCTTAAATAGGTCTTTGAGACCTTAATCATACTTTAAAATAGGGTCGGGACCAAACCAAACACATACAAAAATTCTCAGAAATTTTAATTTTTTTTCTAAGTTACAGAGGTCACACGCCTGTGTGGGCAGGCCATGTGCATCCCACTGCCTCAAACACGCCCGTGTGTCTAAGCCGTGTCAAAACAGGGCATACATACTGACTTGTCCATACAGTCATGGACACGCCTGTGTACCTCACCCGTGGTTGCTACTGACTTGCGCCACACGCCCAGTCACAAACCCTTGTGTTCAACCCGTGGTCGAATCTAACTTGCTTTTGAAATGCAACCACGAGGGACACGGTCGAGCCACACGCCCGTGTGTGCTCAACCGTGTGGGCATTTATAGGCCATTTGCAAGGCCAAAATGCCACCCACACTTTGGGTCATCCTTACAAGTACATACAAGCATCATACCAAACACAATTTGCAACCAAAAACATACCAAATGGTCATCCCTTTCAACTCATTAAAGTACACATCAAACATACCAACTTATATGCCATTCAGCTCAACTTATTCACAAATATTTCTAATCATAAATCATCCACAACTTATCATTACAATATGACATCTACTCATCAATAATATACCAACTCTGCATCATCAAGCTTACCATAATTTTGATCATCTTAATAGCCATCATACCATACCAAAATATGCATCATATATCATGACCACTCATACATATCACCAACATATATATAGCCATATCACATGGCTATTTACATATCATAAACATAATCCTTTTCAACTAGACTATACATGCCATACTAAATATATACATGATCATAAGGTACCAAATGTGATTTGAGTAGTGTGGTGACAATCCTTGACGATTTCCTAGCCTTCTGTAGCTTTGACGATCTATAAATAAAGCAAACACACAAAGTAAGCTTTCAAAAGCTTAGTAAGCCATATACAAATAAACTTAACATGAATTGCACATAATCATATTAAAACAATGTCATTTAAGTTTCTCAATGGCAAATTCACAAAATTTTCATTGGCTCATTTGTTAGCCATAGTTCACCGACATATATTATCTCAAAACACCTCTTTTACTCATATCAAGGTCATATATATACCACTTTTCATATACACAAAACTATGCACAAATCTCACTTAGGTAAGTTCACATAAATATACGTACCTTCCATACACATACATAATGTTTAATTCAAATGTACCTATTTCACTTGTACATTTTACATAGTCTCTCGTTTCTCGGATTTGCCCGTTGAACCGTTCGGAATCAAATAGAAAGCTCAGAATACTCAGAATGGTCGTACAATGCCAACGTCCTAGACGTGGTCTTACATGTAACCATATTTCGATGCCACTGTCCCAGACAGGGTCTTACACGAATCAATACGATGCCAATGTCCCAGACATGGTCTTACACGTAAATCTCAAATCGATGCCAATGTCCTAGACGTGGTCTTACACGATATCACATATTGAACACATATGTCATGACATATGCAATCCTATCTATTCCTGGGTTTGTATGGGACTTTTCGGATGTTGACACTATGTCGATACTGTCTCGGATTTCATGTACTTATCATCTCATACACATTCATTATTATGAATTTTCATATAAACATACATATATCAATGTAAATACGTTTATTTGTATATAGACTTACCTTAGATTTGGATAATGTACGGACTCGATTATTCGATCACTTTCGACTTTCCACGATCTAAATTTGTTTTCTTCAATTCTTGATCTAATCCAGCGACGGATACGGGTTAGGGGTGTTACAATCTTTCACAATTATGTCCTTTTATCCAATTAAGCACACAAACGGATAAATTAATTCACATAGATTTCACACATGCTTAATTATATACTGCAGACACAGAAAATAATATTAAAAATATTTTTCTGACTCGGATTTGTGGTCCCAAAACCACTATTTCGACTAGGGTCTAAACTGGACTGTTACAATTCTCCCCCTTAGGGATTTTTGTCCCTGAAAATCTTACCGTTAAACAGATTCGGATATTGTTGCCTCATTGTATCTTCAGGCTCCCATGTAGCCTCTTCAACTCCGTGTCGATGCCATAGTACTTTAACTAATGGAATTTTCTTGTTTCGCAATTCTTTCACTTCACGACCTAAGATACGGATCAGTTCTTCCTCATAGGTCATATCAAATCGGATTTCAATCACAGACAGAGTAATCATATGTGTTAGATCAGATCTATATCGACAAAGCATTGATACGTGAAATACATTATGAATCTTTTCCAACTCTGGTGGCAATAATAATCTGTAAGCTACAGGTCCAATTCGTTTAACGATCTCATATGGCCCGATAAATCTTGGACTCAATTTGCCTTTACATCCAAATCAGAGTACTTTCTTCCACAGAGATACTTTCAAGAACGTTTTATCACCAATCTCAAATTCAATATCTTTTTGTTTCAAATCTGTATAGGACTTCTGACGATCTGATGCAGCTTTCAAACCATCACGGATTACTTTCACTTTTTGTTCAGTGTCTTTTATCAAATCAACTCCGTGTATCTTATTTCCACTGAGCTCAGTCCAATACAGAGGTGTCCGACATTTATGTCCATACAAAGCTTCATAAGGTGCCATTTTGATGCTCAATTGAAAACTATTATTGTATGCAAATTCAATCAATGACAGATATTGTTCCTATGACCTATTAAACTCAAGAATGCAACATCTCAACATATCTTTGAGTATCTGAATGATTCACATGGATTGACCATCCGTTTATGGGTGAAAAGCCATACTGAAATGCAATTTTGTACCTAAAGCTTCTTATCATTTCTTCCAGAATCATGATGTACATCTCGAATCGCTATCAGACACAATAGACAATGGCACTCCGTGCAATCTCACAATATCAGAAATGCAAAGCTCAACTAACTTTTCAAGTGAGTAATCAGATCGTATTGGAATAAAATGGGCAGTTTTCGTCAATCAATCAACTATAACCCAAATTGCATCTTTCTTTCTCGGAGTCAATGGCAAACTAGATACAAAATCCATTGTGACTCTGTCCCACTTCCACTCGGGTATCATAATCAGTTGTAGCAAACTAAATGATACCTGATGTTTAGCTTTAACTTACTGATAGACTAAACATTTCGACACAAAATCATAGATATCCCTTTTCATACCAGATCACCAATAGTGTTGCTTGAAGTCATAGTACATCTTTGTACTTCCTGGATGAACAGATAGGTGACTATTATGAGCTTCATTCAAAATTAACTGTCTTAACTCTGTATTTCTCGGAACACAAATTTGATCTCGAAATCTCAAGCAATCATCATCATCAACTCTAAATTAAAAATTAGAATTTGAATCACACTGAGCTCGTTTCTCTAGCATTTCGTTATCAATATTCTGAGCATCACATATTTGTTGTAGGAACAACGGTTTTGCTTTCAATTTTGCCAAAACCGAACCATCATCCGACAGGTCCAAATGAGCATTCATAGCACACAACGCAAACAGTGATTTTCGGCTCAGTGCATCAGCAACAACATTTGTCTTATCCGGATGGTAATCTATCATAAGCTCGTAATCTTTCAACAGCTCTAAGCATCTTCTCTATCACAGATTCAAGTCTTTCTAAGTCATTAGGTACTTCAAACTTTTATGATCTAAAAACACGTGGCATTTCTCACCAAAAAGATAATGACACCAAATCTTTAATGCAAAAAATTGCAGCTAGTTCAAGATCGTGTGTCAAATAGTTCTTTTCCTGCATCAAAACACATCCCAGACCATTCAATGAAGCATCACTGTAAATCACGAATTCTTTACCCGATTTAGGTTGTACCAAAACTGGACCTTCAGTCAATAGAGTTTTCAACTGATCAAAACTTTTCTAACATTTATCAGACCATTCAAACCTCACATCTTTCTGAAGTAATCTAGTCAATGGAGAAGCTATCATAATAGTCACCTATTCGTTGTCATAGTTAGTTTCTAAGCTCGATCATTCATTATATAAATTTTTAAGACTCTAACATACGATTAAGTTTTTGGCGTCGTTGCCGGGGAACTCAAATATTAAGAACGCTCAATTTTTTTTTACTTTAGCCATTTTTTTTTGCAATTAAAGCTTATTTTTATTTTTACTTTTCTAAATTTTCTTCTTTTCTTTTGGCAGGTATTCTAGTTTATGACTAGAAGAAACCCGTCAGGACCTCTACTCTACTATTGTGAAATTGAAAGCACAATTCACAGAAACTGAAGAGAAATAAGGAGAAGCCTACAGTACATACAAGAAGAGCAAGAAAACGAAATTAATACTATTGAAGAGATGGCTGAGAATAATCTGCTACCTCCAGAGGTGGCCGAAAATCATGCTCCTCGAACTATGTATGATTATGCTAAACCTAATTTAATAGGAACTGAGTCAAGTATTGTTAGACCTGCTATTGCTGCAAATAATTTTGAACTGAAACCTAACACAATTCAGATGATACAATAGTTTGTTCAGTTTGATGGTTTGCAGGATGAAGATCCAAATATTCACTTGGCGAATTTCCTAGAACTTTGCGATACTTTCAAAATAAATGGCGTTTTTGATGATGCCATCTGTCTTTGGTTATTTCCCTTTTCTTTGAGGAATAAAGCTAAATAGTGGTTGAACTCGTTACCACGAAGATCAATCACTACATGGGAACAAATGACCGAAAAATTTTTATTGAAATATTTTCCGCCGACTAAAATGGCTAAGTTGAGGAATGATATCTCTTCTTTTGTGCAAATGGATTTAGAGACACTTTACGATGCATGGGAGAGATACAAGGATCTATTGAGAAGGTGCCCACACCTTGGATTACCCTTGTGGCTACAGGTCCAAACTTTTTATAATGGTGTGAACCCTTCAACCAAGAAGTTGATCAATTCAGTCGCTGGCGGAACCTTGAATAACAAAACACCTGAGGCTACATATGGATTCATTAAACTAATGGCACTGAATAACTATCAGTGGCAAGTCACAAGGATAAGGTCAGTGAAAGCAGCCAGTGTTTTCAACCTCGACGCAGTAACCATGCTATTAAACCAGGTAGAACTTTTAAATAAAAAGATTGATGGTTTATGTGGTTCTTCACAGGTACATCCAGTTATGCAGTGCGATATAAATGGAGGAAGGATGAACAACAAAGGATATTCGCCTTACAACCCGAGCGCTGAAAACGAGCAATGTCACTATATGGGTAATAATTCTAGACCTCAAAATAACCCTTATAGTAACACTTATAATCCAGGCTGGAGGAACCGCCCCAATTTTCATGGGGTGGTCAAGGAAATCAGAGACAACAGCCCCCTCTGAACTTCCAGCAACAGCCCTACCCAGAGGAAAAGAAGTAGAACCTTGAAGAGATACTGACAAAATTCATCACGGTGTCAGAAACTCGTTTTCAAAACATCGAGACAACACTTAAAAATCAACAAGCATTGATTTAAGGGATCGAGAATCAGTTAGGACAACTTGCTAAGATCATATCAGAACGACCACAAGGAAGCTTACCAAGCAACACTAAAACTAACCGAAAGGAGCAACTTCAAGCCATAACAGCTCATGACAGTGAAGGGCTAGATAATCCCAAATTAAGGCAAGAGAAAGTGGTAGAGGAAGGAAAGGTTGAGGTAAACCATGACAAGCCAAAACCAGTAATTAAAGAGTACCAAACTCGTATACCATATCCAGATGCGATGAAGAAAGACAACACAGACGAACAATTCGGTAAATTTCTAAAAACTTTTAAAGAAATTATATATTAACTTACCATTTCTTGAAGCTCTTTCGCAGATGCCAGATTCAAGGAAATTCTTAAAAAGAGCTTTTGACAAACAAATGGAAGTTAGACGAGGAATCGCATGTGGAATTAAATGTAGTGTGCTCAGCAATGTTGCAAAATAAACCACCACGAAAATTAAAAGATCTAGGGAGTTTTACAATTCCATGCTTAATTGGTAGTTTATCTGTTGATAATGCTTTAGCTTATTTAGGGGCAAGCATAAATGTTACGCCTTATAAAATGTTTAAACAACTTGGTCTAGGGAAACCCAAACAAACTAGGATGAGCAGTCAATTAGCTGATAAAACTATTAGAATTCCTAGGGGTATAATCGAAGTTGTTCTCGTGAAAATTGATAAATTCGTATTCCCAGTAGACTTTGTCATTTTAGACATGTATGAGGACAATAATATTCCTTTAATTTTAGGAAGACCTGAGGACAATAATATTCCTTTAATTTTAGGAAGACCTTTTTTAGCAACTGCTAGAACTAAAATTGATGTCGACGTAGGTGAACTCATACTCTGTGTAGGTGACGAAACAATCACACTTCAAGCTATTGATTTGGCTAGGACATTGAGTAATCAAGGTGAGAACATAAATTCTATTAATGACCATTTGGTTAAACCTTCTTTTCAGGAAGCACTACAGAACTACACAACTAAGCCAGATCCTAGGCCTCATGCCAACAAGGAAATAACTCATGAGGAACGAAGGCTTGGGATCGATGAATTAGACGAGTGGAAGCCACGCATTAAGGAGAAACCAAGAACACACGAAGCAGAACCAACGCCATTCCGTGGGACAAACGAATTTAAGATCGGAGATCAAGTTTTGTTAGATAAGACGGACCCTCGAATATCTCATCCTGACCCTAATATAAACGAAGAAATCCCTTTTAGGGTACTCAAGGTTTTCCCATATGGAACAGTTGAGGTAAGTAATCCTACCTTCGGCACTTTTAAAGTAAACGCTACTCGACTCAAATTATATACTGATAATAGAACTGATAGCATGAGAAAGGATTTTCAACTCCTCAAACCACCATGATTATGCGAATGAGAGGTAAGTCTAGCTTAAGACTATAAACGAGCGCTTCTCGGGAGGCAACCTGAGCATTAATCCCATTAATTTTACATTTTTATTTTTACTTTTATTCTTCCTTTTTAGCATCTAACTATAAACTAACCAAAGTGCAGATTTCCATACCACACGGCCTTGTACACGGCCGTGGTCGTGGCCGTGTGAACACTACAGATTTTCGTACTGGCATGGCAGAATAGTACGAAATAGGACGAAAAATATCTTCAAGCCACAGGTTTCGACTAAACACCATGGTCCTGCGACGCGGCCGTGGTCGACACTGCTTTATCAATACGGGCATGGCGACCTGCACACAGGCGTGGGAGAAATGAAGGAAGCACAACACGGCCGTGCGATACAGCCGTGTGACTCAACACACCCACGGTACACGGGCGTGGGGATGTACCAGAATTGAGATTTCTAATTAAAACATCCCTCTCTCCTTCTCACCTACTCCCTATTCCCCTCTCTTCCATACCCTTTACACCCCCTCCCTTTTTATTTTCATTTTTTCTTCATTCTTCTAACTCTTGATCTAACCATATCTAGGTCGAAGAAACGGAAGGATCGTAGCACAGCCTCCCTCTACGAGACCGATCTACATAAGTTCATGACGGCCGCTTCATTAACTCGACAAGACAAGGACTTTTGAGTCTATTTTAGTTTTCTTTTTCTTTTCCCTTCTCCTTTATTTTCTTTTTCTTTATTTTTCTTTTACTTATTTTAATATATTTTATTTAGTTTTCTTTGATTTAGGTTCTAAAGGCTGCTTCGGAATCACCGACCACGGCCTTAGAAATCACACCCACCTCACTAACCATTTAACAATAAAGACTTTTCAGTCCATTAATCTTTTCTTTTAATTTTATTTTACTTTCTATTTTCTTTATTTTTATCTTTCTTTTCTTTAAATATATATTTAGTTTATTTTGAATTATTCTTATTATTTCCTGGCTAAGTCTCCACGAGCTTCCCAATTTCTTCATCTAGCGCAGAGATTGTCGGTGGCCACCACACCACGACCACTCCCAACTTAAGGAAGCCATCCAAAATTCAGGAAGTTTCACCTCTCATTATCTCTAAAAATTTCATATATATCTTTGTACATTGAGGGCAATATACATCTTAAGTGTGAGGGTGAATTTTATTTTGAAAAAGTTCCTAACTTTCTGCATTATTCTCAAATCCCTAAATGATATCTTGTCTTTTACTAATTTTCTCATATTACTAATTAGAATGAAATTTCCTGTGATCCATGATTTTCTTTGATATGTTTCAGATTAAGTCATAGTTAATTGTGCAGTGATGATTTAAACTTTAAGAGACTAGAGAATCAAGCATGATAGTCTATTTTCAAAAATTAAAATTTTGTTAGGTTGTCTACCTGAATCTAATTATTACCTTGAAGTTTGAAATTTACAAGGTTGATATCAATAACCCATAATTTTTGTGAGATCCTAACAACCCTTTTATTGACTCACCCACTAATATTAACCCAAAACCCATCTTGTATTTGTTATCATCATTTCTTTACTCCTTTTTTGTCGAGATTTGATTTTAAGCAGTTTCCTAACTATGTTCTATATTTTTGTTGTTAAAGTTCTTTCCTATTATTGTAAATATTGTTTACTTGATTTGTTCATAAAAAAATCGAAGTATATTCATTATTAGTTTTATAATTAAGTGGGCTTATACATTTAAATTCCACATCTTGAAGAAAAAGCTCGTATTATTAGTATTTCAAGTTTTCAATTATTCAGGATTAGTTCATTTTTCTGGTTAGGTAAATTGCCAATTCAATCTCGATTCTAACCCTCTAATTCAGCCTTTATCCACACCTTTAATCCAAGCCCCATTACAACCCTGTCCAAAGACCTTTTTGATCTGTGTAGCATCTCATTTTATAGTGGTGGAGATTTGATTTTCATGCAAGCCTATGGGATTAACTTTTCATGTTCGACTTTTGAGTGCTTAATTTTGAACCTTAAACACCTTGAGTGATTTGAGTGAATCTTTAGTGAGGATGTCAACTCTTGTTGATTTTGAATTAAAGGTGATTATTTAGGTCAGGGGAAACACATATATTTTCATACTACAAAAACTATGACTTTGATTGTTTGAATCTTTAGGACCCTTCTACTTAAATTATCAATGTACGAATTACCTTTGAATTATGATGAAACACTATTGATGAATATTATGAATCAAGGAAGTTCATTTCAATTGTGAGTTGAGAATTTTTCTTGAGGACAAGCAAATGCTTAAGTGTGGGGGTATTTGATAAACCATATAATGTACATATTTTAATCCCACATTTAGCATACTTTTGGATGATTAATTCCCTGAATTGTGGATTTTGGTGCTCCTAATCCTTTAATTTCATGTTTTATACTTAGGAGAGCACCAGAGGATGAAAAGAACGAGAAACAGGCCAAAAATTGAGAAAATGGGCCAAAGTACGAACTGCACACGGCCTGGGCCCAAGCCACACGACCGTGCCTCCATTAGAAGACCCAACCACGGCCTGGCCTTGACTTACACGGGCGTGTCCTTGCTGCGACTTGTTTTAATTTCACTCAGATTAGGATACTTAAGGGCGAAGAAAGACATTCCGAAAGCCTATATAAACACCTTAAGTGCGACCTATGAGTGGGTGTCGAGGTAGGCCGAAGAGCCAAGCCAGAGAGGCCAGAATTGTGGGATCTATTCGAAGAAAGCCAGTTGATTTATCTCAAGAAGCCAGATTCATACTCAAGACAGAAGATCTTCTCTTCAAATTCTTTTAGGGTGTTTTAGGGTTTTTCTTCTGTTTTGCTTTATATTTTCTTCTGAGATGTATTCTTTTATCATTATGAACTAAACCCCTTAAATACCTAGGGGGATGAAATCTAAGATGGATCTTGTTATTGTTTTCTGAACTATATGATAAATACTTTATTTGTTTTTAATTATGTGTTCTTAATTCTTGCTTTGATATTTCAGGATATTGATTCAAGTATTGATGTGCTTAGGCAGTGGAGCAAAAGTCCCTGTTTAAGAGTAGATCTAGCATAACTAAGCGGAGTTGATCACAACCCTATAAATAGGATGATGAAAATCTATCAGATTAGGGTCAAACCTAATATGGGAGTCCTAGGGTTAGACGTTAGTAGCCTCGAAAGAGGTATTAATATAAATTAGGGAATCCTACGGATCAAGTCAAGTGAATAAATCGTCTGGTTCAGAGTTAAATAACAAGTGAAGTTTAGGTGGATTCTTCCTCGGGTATTGTCTTAATCAATTGGTTTTTTCCAAAAGTATTTTCCCAAATTCATTCTCTGTGTTTTAACATCTTTAGCTTAGTAGTTAGTTAATTTTATTATAAACAACAATTCCCTTAATTTTTAGGCTAAATAATAAAAAGAAAGTTAGTATTAGTACTTTTGGTTCCCTTGGGTTCGACAATTCGGTCTTGCCACTAAACTATACTACTGTTCGATAGGTGCGCTTTCCTTATTCGTTGTCATAGTTAGTTTCTAGGCTCAATCATTCGTTATATAAATTTTTAAGACTCTGACATACGATCAATCATGTTGTGTGAGCTAGGGTGACAAAAGGAGCTTGGCAAATAGCCTTGTTCATGTCCACACTGGTAGGCACACGGGCGTTTGTCTAGGCCGTGTGAGACACACGAGCAGTCCCATAGGTGTGTGATGAGGCCGTGTGTCCCCTACATGTTAGTGTTTCAAGTCAGTGTTGACCACGGGCTAGCCACACGGGCGTGTGCCTAGGCCGCGTGCCCCTTATGAGGTTGCTGACGTCACAAATAGAATACCCAGTTTTTTACACACGGGCGAGGACAAGGGCGTGTCTAAGCCGTGTGGAGCACACGGGCCAAGAACACTGGCGTGTGTCCGGCCATGTGAAAACCCCTGTAGGTTCGAAGTGAAAATAAATCCCACACGGGCTAGGGACATGGGCGTGTGTGACCACACGGCCTGCCCACACGGGCGTGTCCCATTTCATAGGGGCGTGTGGCCCTTATTTAGACAAAATATTTTAAATGCAAAAAAGTTCCCGGTTGGATTCCGAAACCCTCCGTATGCATGTTTAAGGCCACGTAGGCCCTTTAGGAGAATTTTTTATTGTAAATGAGAAATTTTGTGGTTCAAAGTTGCATGACCAAGTGAATTAAGTTCGGTAGTACCTCGTGCACGGTTCCCATGTAGAATACGGTTAAAGGGTGTTACATTTAGTGGTATCAAAACTATGGTTTAGTCAGTTCGCGGACTACCGTAGCGTGTGTAAGAGTCTAGCTATACATGCCATAAGCGTATAATGATAGTGTGGTGGCTTCTGACAATTCTAAACTTTGCTTTTATATAGTAATTGGATCCCGATTGAGCGGCTACTGATGACGTAGCTAGTAACGCGCCGGTTCTCGCGCAAAGGACCGCGCCTGTAGAGAGTGGACCCGTGACTAGGGGTCAAGGAGAAGAGGCTCGGGAAGCCTTTCTCCAAATGATAAGTAATTGGTACATGGAGTATGCACGAGCGAATCCTAATGCTCAACCTCCTCCACCCCCTCCTTTAGCTCAACCAGTTCCTGTGGCTCCTCAAGGTATAGATTTAGTGAGAATGACGAAACCCCGGTAGATAAGATTTGGAAGTAAGGGGCCGAGGAGTTTAGGGCTAATATAGATGATGACCCCAAGAGGGCGAAGTTCTGGCTTGAGAACTCAATGAGGGTATTTGATGAACTCTCCTGTATACCTGATGAGAGTTTGAAATGCACCGTGTCATTACTAAAGGACTCGGCCTATCATTGGTCGAAAACGTTAACTTCGGTGGTTCCAAGAGAGAGGGTAACGTGGGACTTCTTTTTGGAAGAGTTTCGAAAGAAGTATATAAGCCAAAGATTTGTGGACCAGAAATAGAAAGAATTCCTTGAATTGATACAAGGAAAAATGACTGTGGCAGAATATGAGCGCGAGTTTGTTAGGCTCAGCAAGTATGCACAATAGTGTGTGTCTACAGAAGATATCTTGTGCAAGAGGTTTGAAGATGGGCTGAATGAGGATATCAAACTGCTAGCTGGGATTTTGGAGTTAAAAG
The DNA here is from genome assembly GCA_005393395.2 of Gossypium australe. Taxonomy (NCBI): domain Eukaryota; kingdom Viridiplantae; phylum Streptophyta; class Magnoliopsida; order Malvales; family Malvaceae; genus Gossypium; species Gossypium australe. The sequence continues at coordinate 35,587,098 of CM016618.1, forward strand.
AATTTGTGGTGTTGGTTGATAGGTCATGTAAGGCCAAGGAACTGAATAAGGAAAAGAGAAAAGCCCTGAGTGAGGCCCGAGATGCAAGAAAAAGACCAATGAGTAAGTCATACCAAGCTCAATCAAAGAAGTCCAAGGAGATGAACCCTCGGACGACTGCATCAGCTGGATATTCACATCGAGATCGAGGTAATACATACTTGGGCTCGAGAGTCCAAACTACCTCGATGGCAAGTGTGGGCAATCCAAAGTCCAAACTGGAATGTCCAAATTGTTGAAGGCAACACATTGAGGAGTGTTGTGGGAATAACCAAAACTGTTACAAGTGTGGTTCACCCGATCATTTCATCTGGAATCACCCTGAGAAGGATGACAAGGAAATGAAGCAAGAGATAAGATCAAGTAATGTATCTTCGAGGAGTAGATCACAAAAGAACCCGGGAGAAGGGACTAGTAGTAGAGGAGCACCTCGAGATTCTACTGTGAGATCGGAGGGTCGAGCACCTGCAAGGACTTATGCCATCCGCGCTCGCGAAGAGGCATCATCTCCCGATGTGATAATGGGTACTTTTTCTCTTCATGATACCTTTGTTATTCTTTGATTGATCCGGGGTCTACCTATTCATGCATTTGCATGAGATTGGCATCTAGTATGAGTATGATTGTTGAGTCTACAGAAATTTTAGTAAAGGTGTCAAACCCATTAGGCAAACATGTACTAGTTGACAAGGTGTGTAGAAATTGTCCTTTGACAATTAGAGGTCATTGTTTTTCGGCAAATCTTATATTGTTGCCATTTGATGAGTTTGACTTGATTCTTGGTATGGGTTGGTTGACTACTCATAGTGTTTTAGTGAACTGTGGTAATAAATTTATTGAATTGAAATGTGAAAATGGAGATGTTATTCGGGTTGAATTAGGTAAGTCAGATAGTTTGCCTGCGATAATTTCATCTATTGTAACTGAGAGATACTTGAGGAAGGGATATGAGTCCTATCTCGCCTTTGTGTTGAATATTCAAGAATCAGAGGTAAAGATTGAATCAGTGCCGGTGGTATGTGAGTATCCAGATGTATTCCCAGAAGAGTTACTGTAACACCCCAAACCCGGTCAATGCGCCATGACCGAATCTGGCATGCCACGAAGGAAAATGTTTTAAAGAAAGACAAGTTAACGATTAAATTTTTGTGAAAAACTTTTTGTCGTTCTAAGTTTGTAGAAAATTAAATTGAAAACTGATAAATTATTTTGAAATTCCGTAATTAAATCTTTAAAACTTAGTTGCAGCTTAGATTCGTAAACCATTTATAAATTAAAGAGAAACTAAAGCAATTAGGTTGAAAATCGTATCTAATAGAAATTTGGAAACTTAAGTTTTGGAAAATAGTATAAGTTATCGAAAACACTTAAGATGTTAAATTTTATCAAATGATTTATGTTACCCGATGGTAACAGTTTGAAAACTATCGCGTTTTGTATTTTAGAAAACTTTGTGCACATACTATTAATTCAACCATATGATTTGTAAGCCATATTTAAATCAAATCCAAAGCATATGAAAAATCCAAAACATAATAAAAGAGGCCTTATTACAAACCATAAAAAGATGAAAACCAAATTAAAATAAAGTACCCAAATGGAAGTTCATGTAAACCCAAATTTCATTGCATGGCCTCCCCGAGTTCATCCGGCTCTATATCCGCGAATTTACGAATCACCTGAAAAAGTAAGGGAGAAGGTGAGTCACCAAGACTCAGTGCATAATCCCTCTCCCGGGTAAATGCCACGTACTTACACAAATTATAACCAAGCAATATATATATGTAATGCACCCAACGTAGCCATCCGTAACCCCTTTTTCTACCCTGTGTGGTACCAAACCACTGGTGGTGCCAAACCACTGGTGACCAAAGTCACGATATTCAATATTGTGATACCAAATCACTGGTGACCAAAGTCACGAATAATCAAGTTGTGGGGCTAACCCACTTGTTATACCAAATCACTGGCGACGATCCCAATACATCAAATGTGGGGCCAACCCACTGTGGTACGAAACCACTGGGACGAGTCGCTATGAGGTGCCAAACCTCTGGTGTCTCAAAGACACAAATGTGATACCAAATCACTGGTGACCAAAGTCACGAATAATCAAGTTGTGGGGCCAACCCACTTGTGATACCAAATCACTGGCGACAATCCCATATCTCAAAAGTGGGGCCAACCCACGGTGGTATTAAACCACAGGGACGAGTCGCTATGAGGTGCCAAACCTCTGGTGTCCAAAGACACGGATATCAAATCCTTCCCCCTCCACTCATGTTCCCAAACCAATGTATTAATAATATAAATCATGCCATCATACTTTGATATGATAATATAACATATTTAAATCGTAGATCATGATATCAATCAATCATATATTAACATCATATCGAAACGGACTTACCCGAATCCTTGCACATACCCTTCAAGGTATCAAATCAATATCTCATATTTTTTCACTTTAATAAAATGATTAGTATATATATAAATACATATCACCGAATTATAAAGTGTGTAAGATACACACCTTTCACCAATGCAAATACTAACTTCCGAAGATCTGATCTACCGCACTAGATCACCTTGTCCTACAATCGGCCAATACTCAGATTATAAACAAAGGCCATTCGGCCATACTACTAAATCCCGATGAGTTATCACTTGAAATACCAAGTCTTACCTAAAGCTTACCCAAAACGATTGACAAAGAAACGAGGCTTAGATTGATTGCTTCCAACGTCCCGAGGAGCCTAAAAGAATAATCGGTTCCTAAAAATGGTTAGAACCTTGCAACAAATGCCTATAGGTTCGGCCTTTGTCCACAAGAAAACGACATAGAAAAGAGAAAGAAATGAAGGAAAAACGGCCATGAACACTTACCCTTTTCCAAAACCGATTGAAGAAAACCCAAAATGAATGTCTACCCTTGATGATATTCGGCCAAAACAATACAAAAAGGGAGTGGGAAGTTTCGGCAATATGGTTATGAAAGAAGAAAGATATGTGAGTAGAAAAGAGAATAAAAATGAGAGAGAGAGAATTCGGTTTTAGCAACAATGGAAGAAAAGAAAAGTGAGTTTGGGGAAGAAAGAGGTTCGGCCAAATGAAAGAAAAAGGAAATGTAGTTGAGCAATTATCAAAAAAAGAAAAGAGAGAGATGGGAGAAAAAGGTTCGGCCAAGCACCTAGTTTGCCAAAAAGAAAAGTGCACAAAATGTAAAAATGAGTTTTCGGTTTCAAAAGGTAAAATGAGAGAAAGAAAATAGTATTTGGTTCAAACAAAATGAGAGCTAAAACCAAAAGTAAAATTGCACAAAATGCTTATGGTGCATTCGGCCAAAGAGGGATTTGTTTGGAGAGGAAGAGAAAAATATGCCCAAAAGGTGCACAAATGCTAAAGTTGGCCAAATATCCCCCCCAAACCTCCTATCAACATTCGGCCACCCCCTAGCCACACATGGCGTCCACATACATGCACTAAAGGCCTTGGAATAGTTTCCAAAACATCTTCCTTAAGCCAAGCCTTATGTCCCCCCATCCTTCCATAACCTTAAGATTCCTTTCCCAAAGTACAAACTTTCCTAAACCAATATTCAACTTACCAAAAATTTGAAAGTCCAACCTTCCATAATTTGAACTTAGCCAACACTTAATGCTAGGATGTACAAAAAAAATAAAATCCTCAATATGCTTTCCATGCTACTCGAACCACTTCCCTCAAGCAACCTTTCAAGCTCCTTATCCACTATGCAACTAACTCCTCATGTGCTTTAATTTAACACTTAAATTAACTTAAGTGTCAAGCTCACTTAATCCACTTCACAAAATTTTCCATACTAAAAAAACTTTTTTAGCTTAGCTAATATTTCCAAGCCTTCACACAAATATACTAAGCACACAATAACAATCATATCCAAGCTAACACAAGTAACAACATGATGCTCTAATATTTTTAGGATATTACAGTTACCCAGATTACCCCCAGTTAGGGAGGTAGAGTTTGGGATTGAGTTAGTTCCGGGAACGGCACCTATTTCGTTTGCTCCGTATAGAATGGCACCATTAGAGTTGAAAGAACTAAAGGTTCAGTTGCAAGAGTTAACGGACAAGGGTTTTGCAAGACCGAGCTATTCACCGTGGGGTGCTCCGGTACTTTTGTGAAGAAGAAAGATGGGTAGATGAGATTGTGCATAGACTACAAACAGCTCAACAAAGTGACTGTGAAGAATAAGTATCCCTTTCAAATGATAGATTATTTATTTGACTAACTGAAGGGAGCTACAGTGTTCTCTAAGATAGACCTAAGGTCTGGCTATTACCAGTTGAGGGTTAAGGAGCAAGATGTGCCGAAAACTGCATTTCGGACGAGGTATGACCATTATGAGTTTCTTGTCATGCCATTCGGTTTAACAAATGCTCCTGCGATTTTTATGTATTTAATGAACTATGTCTTCCGACCATATTTGGATAAATTTGTGGTTGTTTTTATTGACGATATATTAATTTATTCTCGGGATGAGAGTGACCATGCAGAGCATCTGAGAATTGTTTTGCAGACTTTAAGAGACAAGCAGTTTTATGCTAAATTTAGCAAGAGTGAGTTTTGGCTCCAAGAGGTCGGATTCCTAGGACACATTGTGTCGGGTGATGGTATTAGAGTTGGTCCGGGTAAGATCTCGACTATTGTGGAGTGGAAACCGCCAAGGAACGTGTCGGAAGTCAGAAGCTTTATGGGTTTAGCGGGATACTACAGACGGTTCATGAAGGGGTTCCCCATGATTGCTACCCCGATGACGAAACTATTGCATAAGGATGTTAAGTTTGAATGAACTAAAAAATGTCGACAGAGTTTTGAGAGATTGAAAACATTATTGACTGAGGCACCGGTTTTGGTACAAAATCGGGGAAAGAATTTGTGGTCTAAAGTGATGCGTCATTTAACGGTCTTAGTTGTGTGTTGATGTAAAAGGGTAAGGTAGTCGCTTACACCTCGAGACAGCTAAAACCGCATGAGAAGAGTTATTCGACTCATGATTTAGAGTTGGCTACAATTGTTTTCATTTTGAAGATTTAGCATTATTATCTATATGGTGAGAAGTGTCGAATCTTAACCAACCATAAGAGTCTAAAGTACATGATGGATCAAAAGGATTTGAATTTGCGACAACGATGGTGGCTCGAATTATTGAAGGATTATGATTTAGTACTTGATTAACATCCAGGGAAAGCGAATGTAGTTACGGACGGCTTGAGCAGAAAATCCTTATATGCTTTGAGAGCTATGAGTAGGAGCTTAGCGTATTCTGATGATGGTGCTATATTGGCAGAGTTGAGAACTAGACCGCTATTTATTCAACAGATATGTGAAGCTCAAAAGAATGATAGTGAGATGCGAGCTAAGAGAGCTTAGTGTAAATTGAGAAATAATTCTGATTTTTAGGTGAGTCTAGATGATTGTTTGATGTTTCATGACAGGATTTGTGTACCTAAAGATGATGAGTTGAACCGGAACATTTTTCATGAAGCACACAGTGGTTACTTGTCAATGCATCTGGGCAGCACGAAAATGTACAATGATCTAAATAAATTTTATTGGTGGCCGGGTATGAAAAGAGACATCTCTGAGTTTGTGACAAGATGTTTGATCTGTCAACAAATGAAAGCCGAGCATCAAGTACCTTCGGGATTACTTCGACCAGTGATGGTCCCAGAGTGAAAATGGGACCGAATTACCATGGACTTTGTAACGGGGTTGCCTATGACTCCGAGAAGGAAAGATGTTATGTGGGTTGTTGTCGATAGACTAACGAAGTCGGCTCACTTCATACCGATGCAAGTTTTTCGCTTGATAAGTTGGCCGAGTTGTATATTGCTAAGGTAGTGAGATTACATGGGGTGCCTATATCTATTTTCTCAGATAGAGATCTGGGATTTACTTCTAGATTTTGGAAGAAGTTGCAGGAAGCCTTGGGAACAAGGTTAAATTTTAGTACTGCATTCTATCCTCAAACCGATGGCCAATCTGAAAGGGTAATTCAAGTTCTTGAATATATGCTTCGATGCTGTGTGTTAGAGTTCGGAGGTAGTTGGGAAAGATACCTACATTTGGTTGAGTTTGCTTATAACAACAGTTATCAGTCGAGTGTACGGATGGCACCGTACGAAGCTTTATACGGTCGTAAGTGTCAGACTCCATTATATTGGACCGAGATGAATGAGAAGCAAATTCATGGGTTGATTTAGTTAAAGAGACTGAGGAGAAAGTGAAAGTGATCCATGATAGTCTGAAAGCTGCTTCGCACCGACAAAAGTCGTACGTAGATTTAAAAAGGAAAGAGATTGAGTTTCAAGTGGGCGACAAAGTATTTCTCAAAGTATCCCCGTGGAAGAAAATATTGAGATTTGGTAAAAAGGGCAAATTTAGTCCGTGTTTCATAGGGCCGCGTGAGGTTACCGAAAGGATTGGACTAGTGGCATACCGATTGGCTTTGCCGGTAGAGTTAGAGAAAATACACAACATGTTTCATGTATCGATATTGCAGTGATATCGTTCCGATCCTTCACATGTGATCCCTTTATCAGAAATTGAGATACGATCGGACATGAGTTATGAAGAGGAGCCAATTAAGATATTGGCTCGGGAGGTTAAACAGTTCAGGAATAAGGGCATAGCTTTAGTAAAAGTGTTGTGGCAAAACACGATGTGGAAGAAGCTACGTGGGAACCGAAAGAAGCCATGAGAGAAAAATATCCAAACCTTTTTACCGGTAAAATTTTCGGGGATGAAAATCTCTGAAGGAGGGGAGAGTTGTAACAGCCCAATTTTTGGGCTAGTCGAAATAGTGGTTTCGGGACCACTAATCCGAGGTTGAGGAAAATTATTTTCATATTACTTTATGTGTTATAACATGTTTATAATGATGCATGAGAATTTTGGTGCTTTAATTTTAGCGACTGAAGGCTTAATTGCGAAAAAGGACTAAATCGCATAAAGTACAAAAGTTTCAAATTTTGAGCTAGAGGTGTCTAATAGTTAAAGGATATCAAAAAGAAGATTCTTAAAGTGAAATTAGGCCATTAGATGTGTGTTCGCCGGTGATATAGACTAAGGAGACAAGAGCATTAAATTTTGGTCAAATTTGGTGGAAATTAGGTGATAAAAATGAATAAAATATGACAAAAAAATAAGAAATATCATCTTTCACTATTCAAGTTTTTTCTCTACTGAAAATTTAAGAGAAGTAGAGGATTTAGAGCTCAAAATTATTAGCCAAGCTATCTCCTTACAAGTAAGTGATTTTGATGGTTTTAGTTGATATTTTTTGTACTTTTGGAACCCCCAAAGCTTAAGCTAGCTAATGAGGGGACTAATTTGCAAAATGGCTGAATGTCTAGAAAATTGACATGAGAGATTTTATGTTGTTTGCTGAGTTTTTATGGAAGAAAATGAATGTTAGGGAGATGAGAAACAACTTTTGTGAACGGTGTTGTCACGAAAACACCTGAATGGGACTAAGTTGTAAATGTTGTGATTTATTAATAAATGCATGAAATAGTTGGATTTGTGAGTAGTTGTAAGAGGAATAAATGTTCAGCTAGGCTTGTTTAATGAGAAAATGTGATGAAAAATTGTAATTTTGCCATAGTACAATGGCAAAATGGTCATTTTTGCCTAAGAAAAGATTATGGTGTATCATAATCATAAAACGATTGAATGAGTGAACTTTGTTATTATAAATCAAGAAAAGCATTAACCTTGATCGGGGAAAAGGTAAGGTTTCAGATTAAACCGCAACTTAACACATTTTGCATCGAGGTAAGTTTATGTGTAAACGATGCATCTTAAATACACATGTTGTTACTTATTGGTGCATTGTATGATTGAGAACATATATTATTCAAGTGGATTGAATGTAGTAATTAATGGTGGGCTGTGTGCGATACCACTTTAATAATTCTTGTTGGTGGGATATGTGCAATACCACCTTATTACTTATTCACGATGGGCTGTGTGCGATTCCATCGTTTATAATATCATTTGGTGGGCTATGTGCGATGCCACCGTAAATATTCTCGATGGTGGGCTATGTGCGATACCACCCTATTAAAGATTAATGGTGGGCTAAGTGCGAAACCACCGAGTGTTTGGTATTACTAGGAATGGTTCATTGAGAAATTGTTTAAGTGTCTGTTTCATGTGGCTTTGTGGTGATAAGTGCAAGGAATGTATGCTATTAAATGTGAGCATTTTGCTGATTATATGGTTGGAATGTGGTAAGAGATGAAATGAGTAAGCATGACTATGGAATGTGGATTATTCTTGCTTAGTGCATGATGCTATTTATTGATTAGCATATATTGTAATGCTTATAGTTTACAGGTAAAATTACTAAGCTTAAAGCTTACTCCCTTTCTTTTCCTTATTCTATAGTGTGAAAGAGTCGGGTCGAGATACGAAGATAATTGGAAGATCACCCACACTATCAGCTCATCTCGATATATCTAGAATTAGTATTTTAAGTATGGCATGTATAGGGGCTAGACTAGGTGAATTGTTTTGTTATTTTGGCCAAGAGTGTATTGGCTCCCTTAAAGATGAACTCTTTTGTACATTGTCATAGTTGATGGCTTGTTGTGATTAATTTATGAAAATATAAGGTTATTCAAGGAAGTGTTTGTTGTAAAAACTGACTTACTTGGTGATTTGTTGTATGGGATCATGTTATGTAAGCTAGGGTGACAAAAAGAGCTTGGCAAATAGCCTTGTTCATGTCCACATGGGTAGGCACACGAGCGTGTGTCTAGGCCATGTGAGACACACGGGTAGTCCCATGGGTGCGTGGTGAGGCCGTGTGTCCCCTGCATGTTAGTGTTTCAAGCCAGTGTCGACCACGGGCTAGCCACACAAGCGTGTGCCGAAGCCGTGTCCCCCTTATGAGGTTTCTGACATCACAAACAGAATACCCAGGTTTTTACACACGGACAAGGACACGGGCGTGTCTAGGCCGTGTGGAGCACACGGGCCAAGAACACCGGCGTGTGTCTGGCCGTGTGAAAACCCCTATAGGTTCGAAGTGAAAATAAATCCCACACAAGCTAGGGACATGGGTGTGTGTGACCACACGGCCTGCCCACACGGGCGTGTCCTATTTCACACAGGCGTGTGGCCCTTGTTTAGACAAAAAAATTTAAATGCACAAAAGTTCCCGGTTGGATTCCAAAGCCCTCTATATGCATGTTTAAGGCCCCGTAGGCCCTTTAGGAGAATATTTTGATTGTAAATGAGAAATTTTGTGGTTCAAAGTTGCATGACCAAGTGAGTTAAGTCTGGTAATACCTCGTGCCCGGTTCCAGTGTAGAATATGGGTAAGGGGTGTTATACTAGTTCTAACCACAACACTACTCTACTGCCTAGACTGACTCGGTCGAGAATCATGTCTCGCACCCCTAACAGAACTCTGACTATCATGCTGTAACAACCCAATTTCAGTGATATTGAAACAGTGTTTTCGGGACCACAAATCCGAGCCAAAAATAAAATTTATTTTTATTTTATTATATGGATCGTATTATGTTAGAAATGTCATGTGAAAATATTGATAAGAAAATTTTATCAATTATGTGCTTACTTACAAGAAGGACCAAATCACATAAAATGCAAAAGTTGAATTCTAGTAGCTATAAAAATTAAATAGCTATGGAATTCAAAAGGTAATGTCCTTATAAGGTAATTAGACCATTAAAGAAAAGTATGTAGATATTATGGTGACTCATCCATGGAAATTTAGAAAAAGGGCAAGGACTAAATTGGAAAGTGAAATATTTTAATTAATTGAAATATGATAAAAAAGAAATATCATCTTATTTTATCATCTTCTTCCCCAAAAATACATGGAAACCCTAGGAGAGAGAGAAGAAACTTTCATGGCCAAATTGGGTAAGTTTCCTTGGCCCGTTTTTAGTAATTTTGATATTTTTGAAATCGAGATAGCTTAATCTATCTATTTGGGGGATTAATTTGAAAAGTTATCAAAGTATGGAAAATGGGTCATGGATAAATATGCTGAAAATTAGAAATTTATGGTAGAAAATGAAAGGTTGTTGATAGATAAACAACTTACAAAGTGATTTTTTGATGAAAATATGATTTAAGGACTAAAATGTAAAGTTGTGAAAATTGATGAAAAATTCTGAAACTTATAGAAAACATGTGCTGTAAATTTTATGATGGAATTTTGGTTAGGCTTGGAATAGGGAGTAAATTGCACAAATTTCATTTTTCGAGCCTATGAACGAAATTGGAATTTATGGAAAAGTTAGGGGCAAAATGGTATTTTTGCTTAGGATGTAAATTGAGTCCACATGAATATGAAATGTGATAAATTGATGTTAAATTTATTCGTATAGATCCGGATAGACCGAATTCAGAGTTAGAACGAGGAAAAGAGGAAAATGTCGGATTAGTATATTTATGTACACGAACATTTATCGAGGTAAGTTCGTGTAACTAAATTGTATATATTTTTATGCTTGAATTAAAGTATGTGTTTTTGAATTGTATAAATGTCATAATCATGTGAAATGATCACATATTCGTTAATGCCCAATAAATGAAATGTACCCGATCAACAATAAAGCCCGATAAATGATAAATGATAAAAATGTTACTTATATGTTGAAAATGAATGTGGAATGTGTTTATTTGAATTATATGAAGGTTATAAATGTATGAAATAATCACATGCCTAACAATGCTTGGAAAATGTCAAATTTCATTTGAATAAATGGAAAATTCGATAAATATGTGATTTCCCGAAATGAATGAGGTTCTGCATCTGTTGCTGATGGATTTAGCTCGGACGAGTAATCCTATTGACCTCATTATTGAAAGGTTTTATCCCGAATGGGTAATCTTGTTATAAGTCCTCTCGAGCATATGTTATGGATTGGATTTAGCCCGAACGAGTAATCCAGATCAAGCTCTTTAGAGCATATGTCATAAAAAGGATTTAGCATGGACTGTAATCTTGACTAAGCTCTATTGAGTATATATTGTAGACAGGATTTAGCCTGGACTAGTAATCATGTTGTTTATATATATGTGGCTTGAGAGGGTACTCTCTGAAATAGTACCTTATGGGTACCATTGAATATGAATTGACATATCTTGATATGTACACCTCGGGTGTACTACCTGTGTATCCATCGATATTCTGAATAAATTCAACGGGTAAAATTCTTAACATAAAAGGACATGAATAAGAAATAAGTTAGTACACGTAGTTTTTTGAAATCCATGAAAATGATGCTACATGACAATTGACATATGAAAACATGAGATGATGATATTTGTACATGGGATTCATTTGATGAATTTGTTCATCCTTGGTTATAGACTTGTACACTTTGAGTGTACTGCAACTCCTATGACATTGATATTTTGAGTAAAATGTGTAAAGTTTTGATATGAAATAATCTGAACTCAAAATGTGTTATATGAAAATATACTTGAGATATAGCAGTGTGATTTGTATATGTTGTGGAAATCATATGTGCATGGAAACTTGATTGTTATTGAACCCATACATGTTTTTGACATTAATAAGGAATATATGACTAAAAAGGGCAATAAGGATATGTGTAGGGCTTGAGGTCAAATTGAATAAATGTGCCTTACATAGTTACCTCAAAATAGAATGAATGGTAAGTTAAGTACCATGTTATACGAACTTACTAAGCATTTTATGCTTACTTAGTTTTATTTCCCTATTTTATAGTAAATCGGAAGCTCGTTGGATTGGAAGCTTGGCGAAGATCACTCACACTATCCATCGCCCATGTCGGTACATTATGGTAAATCAATTATGGTTGTAATGGCATGTATAGGTTATATTGGCCATATTGGCATGTAAATGTAAATGATGCTTGTAATCTAGCCATTGGAATAACTAGTAATGGTTTGTTTTGAAATACTTCTAATGTCATACTATGGTAGTTATATATATGTTAAGTGGTTGATCAAATTATGTCTAACATATGGACTAAACCAAGGTAAGATTATAAACATGTATGCATGTAACAGTATACCATGTTGAATGATAGAATTTGCTTAATTTGAACGTTTGAAATGGCTGGTATTCGAATATGAATTTTGGTATAGGTCATTGGCAAAATTTTAGGTGAGAAATGAAGCTAGAAATGGCTTTATTTTGTCCACACGGGCATGTGACTAGACTGTGTGTGACACACGGCCTAGTACATGGGCATGTAGTTAAGCAGTGTGTCCCCTGCACCTTAAAATTGAGAAACAGAATGCTCAGCACTGAGCACACGGGCGTGTGTCTCAGTCGTGTGGGAGACATGGCCTTGAACACAGGTGTGTGTCTTGGCCGTGTGAAACCAGCACCTAATTGTGAAGAATTTAATTAACCACACGGCCTAGCACATGGGCATGTGGCATGGCCATGGGCGCAAGTCAAAGTGTTACATGAGGTCGAGCACGTCCTGTAGCACGGGCATGTCCTAGGGTCACACAGGCGTATCCCTTGGACCACACGGGGGTGTGAACCCTGGAAATTTGAAAATTTTTGAAATTTCACAAAATATTTTTAGAGTTCCCTATTAAGTCCCTGTAACACCCCTTACCTGTATTCGACGCTGGAACCGGGTACGAGGCATTATCGATCTTAACTTGCTTGAGCATACAACTTTGGGTTATAAAATTTCATTCCAACTTAAAACTTTCCATTCACTTTCAAAACATTCTCATTATGGGCCTACGAGGCCTTAAACATGCAAACGGAGGGTCTCGGAATCAAACCTCGAACTTTTGTATACTTAGAAAAATTTTTCCTTAACAGGGCCACACGCCCGTGTGAAATGGGACATGCCGATGTGGGCAGGTCGTGTGGTCACACATGCCCATGTCCCTAGCCCGTGAAGAATTTATTTTTCCTTTTGAACCTACAGGGGTTTTTGCACGGCCGGACACACGCCCGTGTCCTTGGCTCGTGTCCTCCACACGTCATAGACACGCCCGTGTCCCCACCCATGTGTGAAAACCTAGGTATTCTGTTTGTGACGTCAGCAACCTTATAAGCGGCACACGCCCGTGTGTCTAGCCCGTGGTCGACACTGACTTGCAACATTAACATGCAAGGGAAATATGGCCTGGTCACACACCCATGGGACTAACTGTGTGTCACACATGGCCTAGACACACGCCCGTGTGCCTACCCGTGTGGACTAGAACAAGGCTATTTGCCAAGCTCTTTTTATCACCCCAACTCACACATCAAGAATCCATTCAACCATTCACTAAGCAACCCAATTGTGCAACATACACTTTCATGAATAACCTCATCTTTTCATAAATTAGTAATAATGAGCCATCAACTATGGCTATAAACAATGAGTTCATTTAATAAGGAGCCAACACACACTTGGCCAAAATAACAAAACATTTCACCTAGTCTAGCCCTTATACATGCCATACTCAAAATGCTAAGTCTAGATATACCGAGATGAACTGGTAGTGTGGGTGATCTTCCAATTAACTTCGTATCCCGAACCGGCTCTTTGACACTATAAATAAGGGAAAAGAAAGGGAGTAAGCTTTAAGTTTAGTAAGTTTACATGTAAACAATAAGCATCATAATGTATATATATTAATCAATGCTTTTCATAACAAGTAAGAACAATCCACATTTCATAATCATGCTTACTCATTTAATCTCTTAACACATTTCAATCATATAACAAATATAATGCTCTCATTTGTTTGCATACATTCCCTGCACTCATCACCACAACATTATATGAAACATATACTTAAACGATTTCTCAATGAATCATTCAGAATAATACCAAACACTCGGTGGTTTCCCACACAGCCCACCATTACTCTATAATAGGGTGGTGTCGCACGTAGCCCACCGACAAGAATATTTACGGTGGTATCGCACTTAGCCCACCAAATGATAACATAAATGATGGTATCACACACAGCCCATCGTGAATAAGTAATAAGGTGGTATGGCACACGGCCCACAAACAAGAATAATTACGGTGGTATCGCATATAGCCCACCAATGATTATTACGAATAATATTCCACACTTACCTAACCATTTCGAGGTTCATACGAGAATTACTCATTTTCTATCAAATTCAATCCATCTCAATCATAAATGATCTCATTCATACAATACACCAATAAGTAACAACGTAAGTATTCAAATGTACCGTTTACACATAAACTTACCTCGGTGCAAAATGTGTTAATTTGCAGTTTAATCTGAAACCTTGCTTTTTCCTCAGTCAAGGTTGATTCCGCGTTCTTCTTGATCTATAATAATAAAATTCTCTCATTCAACCACTTTATAAATCATAATACACCAAAATTTCTACTTAGGCAAAATTGACCATTTTGCCCTTATACTTTGGCAAAATTACAATTTTTCCTCTAGGCTCGTAAATTATTTTTCATCACATTTTCTCATTAAACAAGCCTAGCTGAACATTTATTTCTCTTACAACAACTTACAAAACCATTTATTTCATGCATTTATTACACAATTTCAACCTTTACAAATAAGTCCTATTTAGGTGTTTTCTTGATAACTCCTTTCACAAAAGTTGTTTCTCATCTCACTAACATTCATTTTCTTCCATAAAAACTAAGCAAACAACATAAACTTTCTCATGTCAAGTCCCTAAACTTTCAACCATTTTGCAAAATAGTCCTCTCATTAGCTAGCTTAAGCTTTGGGAGTTCCAAAAGTACAAAAATTATCAAATAAAACCACCAAAATCACTTACTTGTAAGACGATAAGTTGTTGAAATTTCAAAGCTTTCAAAACCCTTAATTGAATGTAAAAATTGGTGGAAGGAGAAGAGAATGGAAAAAGATGATAACCTTCCTTTATTTTATCATATTTTATTCATTTAGTCACCAACTATCACCAAATTTTTTGACCAAATTAAATGCCTTTGTCTCCCTAGTCTCTATGGCCGACCAACACTTCCTTATTAGCCTAATTGCACTTTAAGGATCTCCAATTTATGATTCTATAGCTATTAAACACCCCAACTTGTAAAATAAAACTTTCACACTTTATGCGATTTAGTCCTTTTTCGCAATTAAGCATGCAATTTCTAAAATTAAAGCACCAAAATTCTCACGCATCCTTATAAACATGCTATAACACATAAAATAATATCAAAATAATTTTATTTAACCTCGAATTAGCGATCCCAAAACCACTATTCTGACTAGCCCCTAAATCGGGTTGTTACAGTCCCGATTCGATTCTAGAGCTCATATTGGACCTCGAGGGTCCATTTAAGGGACATTATGAATAGATCTCGGGAAATGAATAGTAATTTTTATGAATTATCTGAAAATGTTCTGAAAGTTTCGGTAATACTCTGTAACTCTGTTCCGGTGACGGACACGGGTTAGGGCTGTTACACATGCCCTCTCTCAGGTGGTCAACCTGATGCACCATCAGAAGACCTCTTAACAGATTCAGTAACCACCGAACGAGGCGTCTCAGCTAAAGTTTCCTCAACTGCATTAGCTCTTTTGACTAACTCATCAAACATCTCCATGTTCTAAGCTACGAAATAAACTCGAATCTCACGATTAAGCCCAAATTAGAACCTCTTACAATGGTCCCTATGAGAAAGAACCATCTCAGGAGCATACTGACTAAGTCGTACAAACTCTGCCTCGTAGTTAACCACTAACAAATCACCCTGAACCAATCCAAGAACTCACGTTTATAGCCTCTATATACTGCTCGCCCATAAACTTCCTTTTAAACACCTCAAGAAAATAACCTTAAGTCAAACGATCAACGATAGTACCTTTCTTAATCGTATTCCACCAATGATGAGCCTCACCATCGAGTAGGGACACAGTACAACCAAACTTCTCCTCGCCAGAATAGGACATCTGCTCAAGGATCCTGTCAAGTCCTTCTAACTAGTACTCAGCTACAATCGGATTAGAATCTTTTACCCCAGAAAACTCTTTACCACCCAACACTTACAGACATTCAAGCAGAAACCCCCATTAACAAATGCAAGATTGGTAAGTGCTAAAACACTCTAATCATTGTTTTCATTAGAGCGCCAACACCCTCATCATGTATGTTCACTCTACGCGGCGACACAGGAGGTGCAAAGGATGTACCATCCTCTTGAGTACTAGCTCTTACATTAACACGTCTATAAGGCATATCTAATAATCTAACATACAAACAAACAAACAAAAGGTGTGAGTGGCGAGGAAATGATCCAAGTCACAATTCTACAAGCTAACTTTAGATTTAAAGGCAATGTGTTCCCGTTCCTACTCCACATACAATTCAATTAGAGACATTTCAACAATTTTAAGAATTTAGATTAATTTAGACACTTGGGTTTCTAAATCCATGGGTTACGAAACCTCAATCAACACATCAATAATCACCTAAGTTTGAGTATTAGTGAACCTTGACTCTGATACCACCAAATGTAACACCCTATACTCAACTCGATCACTGAGCTCGAATATCAGGATGTCACACCCTCTCACATGATACACTATACAAATGATATTATTTGTAACAGCCCGTGATTTCAGTTAAATCAGACAATGGTTTCGGGACCACAAGTTCAAAGAATGAAAATTTATTTTATTATTATTTTATGGTCTATAGTATGATAGAAATGCCATATAAAAATTTAGTTAAGAAATTTTACTGTTTACATGCTTAATTTGATAAAAAGGACTAAATTGAGTAAAGTGCAAAAGTTGTGTTTTAGTAGCTAGAGGGTATTAAATACCTATAGAATTTTAAATTGGAGGTCCTTCTATAGTAATTAGTCATTAAGGTTGTTAGTGGATAAGTATGGTTTGTTATTATTGAAATTTTGATTAGTTTTTAAGGTTAAATTAGTAAATAGGTAATAAATGATAAATTAAATAAAACAAACTATTATCATCCGTTATCATCATCTTCCGCCAAAACTTTAAGAGAAAACCTAGTCATGGAAGCTTGAAATTTCAGCAAGCTTATTTTGCTCAATTAGGTATTAATTTTTGTCTCGTTTTTTATGATTTCTATGTTTCCAGGATCATTGTAGCTTAATCTAGCTGGCCCGGGGATTAATTTGTAAAACTATTAAAGTATTAGGGTTTTCCCATTGATGAACATGCTTGAATTTTGAAGTTTGATGATAGAAAATGGATAGATGTTGTTAGATATATAATTTTTGTATAGAGATTTTTGGTGAAATTATCAATTAGAGGCTAAATTGAAAAGGGTGATAAATTTTTAGTAAAATTTGTGAATTTTGTGAAATATATGAGTTGTTATTAATATGTATAAAAATCGGCTAGGCTTGGGTAAGGATTAAATTGCATGAATTTCTTTTTTCGAACCTAGGGACTAAATTACAAAGGAATTAAAAGTATAGGGCAAATGGTGATTTTTCCAAAATTCCATGTTCGATTAAATTGAATGAGAATTATATTAAATTCATTTGTATAGATCCTGTCAGACCTCATACAGAGTTAAATCGAGGTAAAGAGAAAATATCGGATTAGTCGCCTTCGTATCTATGTACACTCGTCGAGGTAAATTCGTGTAATTAAATTGTATATTTATATGTTTTAAATTGAATTAATTGTTTGTGAATTGTATAATTGCCATGAATGAATAGTGATTGTATATTTAAAAATTATCTAGCCCCATTTGAACCTTAGGAATCCGTAGGATACAAATGACATATCATTAGGGTTACCGATTTCAGCTCTTATGAGTTTACTGTTACTCAGCTCGTATGAGCTTACCATTATTTAGCTCGGAGGAGCTTACTGTTTACAGCTTGTATGAGCATACATTTACATGAATTGACGGATTACAGTTCAATACACCTCATGTGTACTACCCGCGTATCCAGTGATATTCTAAATGGTTCAAAGGGCACAGTTCTATTACGAGTTTATATGAGTTTGATATGAACTAGTACATGTATTTACATGAATTACATGGAAATGATTTATATATGATATATGGGTACATGGTATAGATGTTACATGTATATGGAAATTGAATAATGGTTGAATTCATACACGTTTCTTGATATTACATGAATTATATGACTAACGTGGTTGTTGAGGATATGTGTTTAGACTTTTGGCCAAATTGAGTTGGATATGTTTTGTATGCTTACCTTAAATGTGATTAAATGGCAATTTAATTTATTTTTTATACAAACTTACTAAGCTTAAATGCTTACTCTGTGTTATTTTCCATGTTTTATAGTGATTCAGAATCTCGTTCGGGTTGGAAACTTTTCAGAGCTATATCACACTATCCATTGGCTCTTTTGCTACTTTTGGCTAATTAATTTCGGTTATAATGACATGTATAGGTTAATTTAGCCAATAATTGCATATAAGTGTTTTGTTGAGACTAGCCACTTATTTGGCTTGTGTTTGGTATATTTTGAAGTGTATATATATATATGACTTTACCACATTTGGTGTGTGTTGATATGATAGAATGATGGAAAGTAAAGTTTGGTTCACATGTTTTTAAGTTGTCATTTGAGGTTCCTAAGGGTATATCGGTTGTATGTGATGATATTACATGTTTTGAACTTGATCTTGGCTGATTTTGGATGTCTATTTATGACTTGGTTATATTCAAATTGCTATGTTTAGGTTTGTCCCAAATTGGGTGAGAAATGTGGACTGGAAATTGGCCTATTTTCGTCCACACGGGAGTGTGTCTCAGCCGTGTGTGACACACGGCCAGGTGACACGACCGTGTGTCCCATGTATCTTCTTAAGAATGCAAGTCAATATGCTCACACAGCCTAGCACACGGGCGTATGGCTTGGCCGTGTGACCCAAGTCAGTGACTTACACGGGCACAAACACGGGCTGGGACACGGCTATGTTATAACACCCCTTACCCGGATTCTATTCCGGAACCGGGCACGAGGCATTACCGGACTTGACTTGCTCGATCATTCCACTTTAGGCTATAAAAATTCTCTCCAATTTAAAACTTTTCATTCACCAGCGTAACGTTCTCTATCATGGGTCAACGAGACCCATTACACCCGCTCGGGGTATCGAGGAACCAAACCGGAACTTTTCAAACACTTGGAAAATTTTCACCTAATAGGGGCCACACGCCGGTGTGAAATGGGACACGCCCATGTGGGCAGGCCGTGTGGTCACACACGTCCATGTCCCTACCCCTTGTGGGATTTATTTTCATTTCGAACCTATAGGGGTTTTCACACAGCCAGACACACGCTCGTGTGCTTGGCCCGTGTGCTCCACACGGCCCAGACACATTCGTGTCCCCGCCCGTGTGTAAAAACTTGGGTATTCTATTTATGACGTCAGCATCCTCATAAGGATTACACGGCCTAGGCACACGCCCGTGTGGCTAGCCCGTGGTCGACACTGACTTAAATCACTAACATGCAGGGGACACACGGCCAAGCCACAGACCCATGGGGTTAGCCGTGGGGACCAATTCAAGGCTATTTTCCAAGCCATTTAGCCACCCTATCTTGCTTATAATCATACACCATCACACAACATTTTTAAATCATCAATTATAACACTTGAATTAACACATTTTATTCATGGAAATGAAGTCTTCATCCCATACACAAGGGAGGACTATTTCCGGTATAATTACAAACGACTTAAGCCATCATCTATGGCTATACACAACCGAACCATAAATTCTCTTAGGCCAACACATTTGGCTATATGAACTATGACATAATCAACTTTAAAAGACCCCTATACATGCCATAACTCTTAAGGACTTGAAACCTCATACCAAATGTCTATTTGATAGTGTGAAAACATCTCCAGTGGTCTCCAACTCGAGCTAGTTAAGTTAACCTATAAGAGATGGGAAAGGAAAAGGAGTAAGCAATAATGCTTAGTAAGTTCATATGCAAATAATAATCAATTATTGATATTCATTGACTATAATCAATCACAAGGTATTATAATGAGTTTTACTCTTAAACTCATGGTTACCAATTCAATCATTCATAATGCTTACTCATTTCGTCTCTTACCATGTTCTAATCATATCTCAAACTTAATGCTCGCATTCATTTACTTATACCCCTGCACTTAACATCACATTGTCACATGATACAACACATTGGAACTTCTCAATGTACCATTCATACTACCAGTCCCTCGGTGGTTTCGCACTTAGCTCACCATCAATATCTAATATGGTGGTATCGCGCATAGCCCAACATTTGATACTAAACTTGATGGTATCGCTCGCAACCCATCGGTAACAAATAATATGGTGGTAATGTACACAGCCCACCATTTCATATAGTTGATGGTATCGGACACAGCCCATCATTTGATACTAAACTTGATGGTATCGCACACAGCCCATCATTAACAATTAATAATGTGGTATCGCACATAGCCCACCATTATTATACATTCACTGATATTTATCCACATGCATTTCCCTATTTCAGATGTTCATCCGGAAACATCCTCACACACTATCATTCTTACTTAGATTTCTACAATAATCATTCACATTCACGCAATTCATTTATAATTATAACTTATGCAACTAAGGTGCATCATTTACACATAACCCACTATGGGTTCATCATATATCGAATTCATCTCAATTCAGTTCTAACACATACCTGTACCTCTCATGGTACAACCACATACTTTCTCATTTTCAACATATCTGTGGAATTACTCAAATTGTTAAATAACACTTTTGAATCTTATACATATAATCTCACATCAACATCAAGCCCCCGATAGGGTCTTACATGAAATATCATATTGATGCCATGTCCCTAACATAGTCTTATTCAATATCTCACACTGAGGCCATATTCCAAATATGGTCTTATACGGGACCTTAATTATCATCATATCTTACTATTTGCATTCCACTATTCTTAAATTCAATTCTCTTGACATCTCGTCAAAACATATTTAATACATTCATAGAGTAATCATACATTCCATACAGCATTGGAATATTAAATACTTCACTTAAGAGTTGCATAATTTAGCACATGAACTTACCTTGATACCCAAAAGGGTAAAAAGGAAATGTATTTGCCCACATTTCTCTTTTCTCCCGTTCTAGGTCCAAATCTCATTTTCTTTGATCTAGAACAATAGAATTTACTCATTTAACCACATATAAATCATAATACGTCATAATCTACACTTAGGCAAAAATGACTATTTTGCCCTTATACTTTGGCAAAATTACAATTTTGTCCCTAGGCTCGTAAATCACTTTTCATCACATTTTCTTATTAAACAAGCCTAGCTGAACATTTAATCCTCTTACATCTATCCACAATTCCAACTATTTCATGCATTAATGAACAAACTACAACATTTGCATCTTAATCCTAATTAGATGTTTTCAAGACAACACCTTTCACAAAAGTTCTTTGTAACATCCGGGATTTAGGGGCTCTGCATTTATCTTGTTCTATGTTTTTGGTATGCTCTGTGTGTTGTTTATGTGTATTTGGGGTCTCTGGGAAGGCCTAGGGATAAGCCGGAGCCTTGGCCAAAATTTTAGTTTTGGGCATTTTCAAGGGAGAGCTAGCTAGAACAGGACTTAAGGGATATTGTTTGTATTTGGATGGCACAAGAAAAGGAGTGGCAGAGTGGCAAGGAGGCACCACTTAAGATGCTGGTAAGTGACGCCACAAAGAGTAGGAGAGGGAGCAGGTTCAAGTCACAAGGAGCTCATTTTGGAGTTCTTTTTGGCGTCAGGAGGAGCAGAGGCGGATTTCGGCTGGGACACTTCAGGATGGGAGATGGACTAAGTCAAATATTTCGAATGAGTGGCTGAGAGAAAAAAGTGGAGTTTGAAGCATTCAAACTTATTCAAATGAGTGTTCAGGAGTGAATGAAGGAGAAAAGTAAGGGATGGGCATGTGAGCTTGGTGTTGGCCGAATTTCAAAGTCTTAGTAGGGGGAATCGGTTTTTGTTTTGGCCAGGGTGTGCCGAATTTCTATTGTGGTAACATAGGTTTTTCTGTTCTCAAAATAGTGCATTTTTGGTTTTGGGTTGGTAAGTGCCGAAATTTGTATAGTTAAGCGAGAGTTTCTTTTCCATTTTTGGGATTTTGGGGTTTTCTTTCATTCTCTTCTTGAACCTTTTCTAGGTGTGTGTCGAAATCCTCATTCGCATTAATTTTCTTCATCATTTTCTGCTTAAGCCGAAATACACTCCTCATTTTCTCTCATAGCCGAAAACCTCTCAACCTCAACATCATTCCATTCGTTCTTCCCCTAACTACTCATCATAGCCGAATACATCCCTTTGAAACCTCTCTTCTATTTTGTCACTAAAGCCGAAATCTATTACTCATCTTTTCTCTTCTTTATTTGTTCTATCTCAAAGCCGAAACCCCAGACTCTCATTTTCTTCTCCATTTTCTTCCATAGGCCGAATCTCCCTAGCCATTCATCTACATTCCTCTCTTGATTTCTCTAAAAGCCGAAACTCCTAAGCCACCATTTGAAGTTCTTTTATTTTCGTTTTAAGTTCTTTTATCCTATTCTCTTCTACCATAATCATTGCCGAACCTTCGCTACTGCTGTGCTGTGCCGATTTCTCTTAGGTGTCATTCGAATCTTCTGTGTCAAAGTAAGAGGCGGTTTCTCTTATTTCTTTATCTTCCTTTCAATTTTTAGTAGCCAAAGCCGAATGGCTAATTGGCTTAATGTTGAATGCTTTGGCAGAATATAGGTGGGGATTGGGTTCGCATTCTTTTGGGAGACTTTCGGGATTCAGTCGATTGGTGAGCCAAGCCTCAAACTTTCAGCTTTTGTCGATCTAGGTAAGAAGATCTATTCAGCTAAACGTATAATCTTACCCATGTCTTATTCCATGTTTTAACTCGGTCTTCTGACCAAGATCTGTTTCATGGACCCAAATGCCAGCGATTCTAGGGAAGGGGTTGGACCGGTAAACCCAGCCCCTAAGTTTAAGAGATGTGCCGTGTCAGCAGTACAGGATTGGCTACCAGGTGGCGGGCCGGCTTCTGAGTAGAGTAGTAGACAGATAGCAGTAGTTACGGCTAGTGATAGTGTCGACATAGATAGCATAGTGCTGCGTGTAATCAGGTGTGTAAAACTTCACCCTTTAATAATAATATGTGATACTAATCGTTTGGGGCTGAAAAGCCGAAGTGACTAAATGGATAGCTGATATGCCTCTATGGGTATGGCTGATGTATCAGGTAAGTATCTTGTTGTTATGTATGAGGTAGTACATGTGTGCCATAATGTTATTGATCATTCAAATAGCATGTTACTTCCATTCGATTTATCATATGTTGTGCATGGGTTGGATATGATGTGAAAGGGGAAGCGCTTAAGACTGTCACTAGTGGTTTGGTACCACAAGGGGGTTGGCCCCACACTCTTGACTCTATGACTAAGTCTCAGTGGTTTGGAACCACCAGTGGTTTGGTACCACCTGTATATGATTTCGTGACTTGTCCCAGTGGTTCGGAACCACAGTAGGTTGGCCCCACATGCATGATTATCAGGGATTGTCACTAGTGGTTTGGTACCACAAGTGGGTTGGCCCCACATACGACATTTTGTGACTCTGTCACCAATGGCTAGGTGCCACACGTGGAGAGTAGCGGATGGAGGGTTTGGGGTGTTACAATTTTGTTATCAGAGCCTAGGTTGCAAACACTCGGGCTGCGAAATGGGTTTAACAATATTTTATAAAACCAATGAGAATTGAAAAAAAAACTATTTTTGAGCGAAAGATGGCATCCGAGTCCGTCGGCACCCTATCCACCCAGGTAAGTGATTCTAACTATTTGGTGATATATCCCTGAATTGATTGATAGCATGAATGACTATGTTTGTTAGCTTTAAGATACCCGAACTGTAGAGACTGAAACTGCTTGATGTGTCTTGTGAAAAGTAGCCCTTAAGACTATTATCAATAAAACTACGCGGTGTTAAACAGTGAAATAAATACTAACTCATAAAACTTTTAATCAGATTAAAACGCGACAGTAGTCATGAGTACTAGGAGACGTGGACGTAATGTGCGTGGACATGGTAGAGGCAGGATTACTGTGTCGGAACCAGTAGGGTCTTGTCATGGGTCAGGAAATGAGGTGCCGCTATCGCCAGCTACAGAAGCAGAGTTTTAGGACCAAACGGGTGGTGACGATGCGGTGTCTCAGGCGATGTTATGGGTTTTGGAGAGAGTTGCTGAGGGCAGGCTTGGGTACAAGAGCTTGGAAATCTGTGTCGAAACGACTTCGAGCTAATGGAGCGGAAATGTTTAGGGGAGTTTCCGGCGTAGCCCCTAATGCAGCTGAGTATTGGTTGGAGGCCATTGAGCATATAATGGATGACCTCGATTTTACGGAGGAGGAAAAGTTGAAAGGGGTCGTGTCTCTTCTGAGGGATGAGGCGTATCAATGGTGGCTTACGGTCAGAGATGGTTCAGTGGCTGACCGCATTAACTGGGATTTCTTCAAGCTTTCATTCCAGAGTAAGTACATCGGGTCGAGTTATGTGGATGCGCAGCGAAGGGCATTTCTGAATCTAGTTCAGGGGAACAAATCGGTGTCCGAATATAAGGCAAAATTCTTACGTTTAAGTCGTTATGCCCGGGGTATTGTGGCCACAGACCATGAGCGTTGTGTTCGGTTTGAGGATGGGCTGAGAGATGAGCTGCGAGTGCTGATAGCTCCACAGCAAAAGAGGGAGTTTGCTATTCTTGTGGAAAAGGCTAAGATAGCCGAGCAGGTGAAGCAATCTGAAAAGCAGAATCAGGAGAGAGATAGGAATAGAAATAAAAGGAATGCTGGTTCTTCGGGGTCGGGTGGGCGGTTTCAGAAAAGGCCTAGGTTTGAGGGGCCGAATTGTGTTGTGAGATCTGCTGTTGATAGTCGACCTCCGAGATGTACCCGATGTAACAGACCGATTTTGACCCTAATCGGAACGGTGGTTTCAGGACCACGAATCCGAGTCTGAGAAATATTTTAATATAATATTTTGTGTCTATTATATGTGAATTTATGTGTATTAAAGTTTCGTATAAAAATTTAATCGTTTGAGTGTTTAATTTAGCAAAAAGGACTAAATTGCGTAAAACGTAAAAGTTGTTTACTAAAGTGAAAAGCACTCAAGTGTTAATGGCCTTTTGATATGATACACTAAAAGGGTAATTTGCCCATTTTATATGTTAGTGGTCGGCCATGGTCAACATTAACCCTATGTTATATGTTAGTTTAATTATTATAATAAGGTTATATTAGTAATTTACGAATAAAGTTATTATATGTTAAATAAAACATAAAAAGAGGCCACTATCATCTTTCTCCTAAGTTGGCCGAATGTTGAGAGGGTTTGGAAGCTTGAATTTTCGGCAATTCAAATGCTTGATTAAGGTATGTGTGATTTTTGGTTTTTGATAATGTTTACGTTTTTGAGATCGTTGCTTCGTATATTACCCGACCCATGCTTGAAATTTTTTGAAATTTGTATGTATATAGGATTCGGCCATTAACATGTTTAAATGGTTTTGATATTTGATGGTTTTAGATTAAAGATGTGTTAAAGATTTACAAGTTTTGTATTAGAAATTTTGGTGAAATTTTGTATTTAGGGCTATTTTATAAAAATATAATTTAAAAGGGACTTATTTGCAAAATAAATAAAATGAGAGGGCTTGTAAAGTCCCTAGGAATATTCGGCCCTTCTATAGTCTTGGCAAATTGTGTGTATTTTTTTTTTTTGTGCAATTAGGACTAAATAGTAAAAATGTGAAACCTTAGGGGTAAAATGGTAATTTGCATGTTTATGTGTTTTGGGTCTAAATTGAAGTGAAATGTACTTGAATGAGCTGAATTTAATGTGTTTTAGATCAAGAGCAAAGAAAAACGGAATTGGATCGGGGAAAGACGAAGGTTCTCGAATAGCCGATTTACACGGTCTATCGACAGTCGAGGTAAGTTCTTAAGTTAAAGTTCATTAAAGAAATAATTATGAAAGTGTGAAATGAAATTAATTGATTAAATTGAGTAAGATATAGGTGTTAGCCGATTGTGTATGTTCTACATTGGGATGATTATGTTTTGCAAGATAAAATGAATTAGTATATTTGGTTTGACAAGTGAATTGGTTTTTGTGAATATGAATTGATAGTGATGTATGTGTTAAGAAATGTAAGTTGTTGAATTGATTTGATAGACAGTTCGGGCTTATTGCCTAGCAGGCCTTGTGCCGGTGACATATTCGGGCTTATTGACTAGCAGGCCTTATGCTGGTGACATATTCGGGCTTATTGCCTAGTAGGCCTATGTGAGAAAAGGATGCGAAGCTTATTTGGCCTATGTACTGGATAATAAAGTGTCTGAAAAACAGATTGAATCTGTACCGGTTGTCGGTGAATACCCAGATGTGTTTCCTGAAGAATTACCAGGTTTACCACCAGTACGAGAGATTGAGTTTGGGATTGAATTAATACCGGGGACGATTCTGATCTCGATAGCTCAGTATCGGATGGCACCTACTGAGTTGAAAGAGTTGAAAGCACAGTTGCAAGAATTGACATATAAGGGTTTTGCACGACCGAGTTTCTCTCCTTGGGGTGCACCAGTTCTTTTTGTGAAAAAGAAAGACGGAACGATGCGAATGTGTATTGATTATCGGCAATTGAATAAGGTGACTATAAAGAATAAGTATCCGTTACCTCGAATTGATGATTTATTTGATCAGTTGAAAGGAGCTTCAGTGTTTTCGAAGATAGATTTGAGATCGGGTTATTATCAGTTGTGAGTTAGAGATTCTGATGTGCCAAAGACTGCATTCCGGATGAGGTACGACCATTTTGAGTTTTTGGTTATGCCCTTTAGACTTACTAATGCACCCGCTGTATTTATGGATTTGATGAATCGAATCTTCAGACAGTATTTGGATCGGTTTGTAGTAGTGTTTATTGATGATATACTGATCTACTCCAAAGATGAAATCGAGCATGCTGAGCATTTGAGATTGGTGCTACAAACTTTGCGAGATAAATAGTTGTACGCAAAGTTTAGTAAGTGTGAATTCTGGATGAAGGAAGTTAGCTTTTTGGGTCACGTCTTTTCAGCATCAGGTATTCGTGTTGATTCGAACAAAATATAAGCTATTATTGATTGGAAACCACCAAAGAATGTTTCTGAAATTCGAAGCTTTCTGGGACTTGCGGTTTATTACCGACGATTTGTGAAATGTTTTTCTATAATAGCTACCCCATTGACAAAGCTATTACAGAAAAATGTCAAGATCGAGTGGTCAGAAAAGTGTCAGAAAAGTTTCGATCAGTTGAAAGTCCTTTTAACTGAAGCTCCAGTGTTAGTTCAGCCTGAATCGGGTAAAGAATTTGTTGTTTATTCTGATGCTTCTTTGAATGGTTTAGGATGCGTTTTGATGCAGGAAGGCAAAGTTGTAGCCTACGCTTCGAGACAATTGAAGCCGCATGAAAGAAATTATCCGACTCATGATCTAAAACTAGCAGCTATTGTTTTCGCTTTGAAAATATGGCGTCATTACTTGTTCGGCGAAAAATGTCATGTTTATTCAGATCACAAAAGTCTGAAGTACTTGATGACTCAAAAAGATTTGAACTTGAGACAACGCAGATGGTTAGAACTGTTGAAAGACTATGAATTAGTAATTAATTACCATCCGAGAAAAGCCAATATTGTTGCGGATGCCTTAAGTCGGAAATCATTGTTTGCTCTTCGTGCGTTGAATGCACATATGGTTGTGACTGGTGATGGTTCAGTCATAGCCGAGTTAAAAGCAAGACCGATGTTTATTCAACAAATTTGTGATGCACAAAGAATTGACAAAGACTTGATTACTAGACGAGTTCAATGTGAAACTGATGCGGAGTCAGAGTTTCGAATTGATACAAATGATTGTTTGAATTTCAAAGGCCGAATATGTGTTCCGAAGAATGTGGACTTGATTCAGATGATTTTGAGCGAGGCTCATAATAGTCGATTATCGATACATCCGGGTAGCACGAAAATGTACAATGATTTGAAACAATTCTACTGGTGGCCTGGCATGAAAAGAGATATATCTGAATTTGTCTCGAAGTGCTTAGTTTGTCAGCAAGTAAAAGCAGAACATCAAGTGCCTTCAGGGTTACTTCAGCCAATCATGATACCTGAATGGAAATGGGATAGAATCACTATGGATTTTGTATCCGGATTGCCTACGACACCGAGCAAGAAAGATGCAGTTTGGGTTATAGTGGATAGACTGACCAAATCAGCTCACTTTGTGCCAGTTTGTGCAAACTATTCACTTGATAAGCTCGCTGAATTGTATGTATCACAGATAGTGAGGTTGCATGGTGTGCCGAGTTCCATTGTTTCAGATAGAGATCCAAGGTTCACATCGCGGTTTTGGAATAAGTTGCAAGATGCTTTGGGTACTAAACTCCACTTTAGCACAGCCTTTCATCCGCAAACCAACGGTCATTCTGAACCAACCATTCAGATACTTGAGTACATGTTGAGATGTTGCATCCTCGAGTTTGAAGGCACGTGGGAAAGATACTTGCCTTTGATTGAATTTGCTTACAATAACAGTTTTCAATCAAGTATTAAAATGGCACCTTACGAAGCTCTATATGGCCGCAAGTGTCGTACACCGTTGTACTGGACCGAGCTCAGTGAGAATAAGATACACGGGGTTGATTTGATTAAAGAGACTGAGCAGAAAGTGAATGTGATCAGAGATACTTTCAAAGCCGCCTCGGATCGACAGAAGTCTTATGCTGATTTAAAGCGTAAAGATGTTGAATATCAAGTCAGAGATCGAGTGTTTTTGAAAGTTTCCCCGTGGAAGAAAGTACTCCAATTCGGTCGGAAAGGCAAACTTAGTCTGAGATTTATCGGACCTTATGAAATCACTGAACGTATTGGGCCTGTTGCTTATAGATTGAAGTTGCCCTCTGAGTTAGAAAAGATACATGACTTATTTCACGTTTCGATGCTTCGTAAGTACAGATCAGATCCGTCACATGTGATCACTCCGTCAGAGGTTGAAATCCGATCCGATATGACATATGATGAAGAACCGATCCGTATCTTAGCTTGGGAAATGAAAGAGTTGAGAAACAAGAGGATTCCATTAGTGAAGGTACTATGGAATAGGCATGGAGTTGAAGAGGCTACGTGGGAGCCTGAAGATTCATTGAGGCAACAATATCTGACTTTGTTTAATGGTAAGATTTTCGGGGACGAAAATCTCTAGGGGGAGTTGCAACAGACCGATTTTGACCCTAATCGGAACGGTGGTTTCGGGACCACGAATCCGAGTTCGAGAAATATTTTAATATAATATTTTGTGTCTATTATATGTGAATTTATGTGTATTAAAGTTTCGTATAAAAATTTAATCGTTTGAGTGTTTAATTTAGCAAAAAGGACTAAATCGCGTAAAGCGTAAAAGTTGCTTACTAAAGTGAAAAGTACTCAAGTGTTAATGGCTTTTTGATATGATGCACTAAAAGGGTAATTTTCCCATTTTATATGTTAGTGGCCGGCCATGGTCAACATTAACCCTATGTTATATGTTAGTTTAATTATTATAATAAGGTTGTATTAGTAATTTACGAATAAAGTTATTATATGTTAAATAAAACATAAAAAGAGGCCACTATCATCTTTCTCCTAAGTTGGCCGAATGTTGAGAGAAATAAAGGGTTAGGAAGCTTGAATTTTCGGCAATTCAAATGCTTGATTAAGGTATGTGTGATTTTTGGTTTTTGATAATGTTTACGTTTTTGAGATCGTTGCTTCGTATATTACCCGACATTTTTTTGAAATTTGTATGTATATAGGATTCGGCCATTAACATGTTTAAATGGTTTTGATATTTGACGGTTTTAGATTAAAGATGTGTTAAAGATTTACAAGTTTTGTATTAGAAATTTTGGTGAAATTTTGTATTTAGGGCTATTTTATAAAAATAAAATTTTAGAGGGACTTATTTGCAAAATAAATAAAATGAGAGGGCTTGTAAAGTCCCTAGGAATATTCGGCCCTTGAATAGTCTTGGCAAATTGTGTGTATTTTGTGTTTTGTGCAATTAGGACTAAATAGTAAAAATGTGAAACCTTAGGGGTAAAATGGTAATTTGCATGTTTATGTGTTTTGGGACTAAATTGAAGTGAAATGTACTTGAATGAGCTGAATTTAATGTGTTTTAGATCAAGAGCAAAGAAAAACGGAATTGGATCGGGGAAAGACGGAGGTTCTCGAATAGCCGATTTACACGGTCTATCGACAGTCGAGGTAAGTTCTTAAGTTAAAGTTCATTAAAGAAATAATTATGAAAGTGTGAAATGAAATTAATTGATTAAATTGAGTAAGATATAGGTGTTAGCCGATTGTGTATGTTCTACATTGGGATGATTATGTTTTGCAAGATAAAATGAATTAGTATATTTGGTTTGACAAGTGAATTGGTTTTTGTGAATATGAATTGATAGTGATGTATGTGTTAAGAAATGTAAGTTGATGAATTGATTTGATAAACAGTTCGGGCTTATTGCCTAGCAGGCCTTGTGCCGGTGACATATTCGGGCTTATTGCCTAGCAGGCCTTGTGCAAGTGACATATTCGGGCTTATTGCCTAGCAGGCTTGATGCCGGTGTTTTAAGTTATGGACTTTGAGTTTCGTAGGCCTAGGGCCAGTATGTGAAGTCCAGCTAAGGCTTAGCAGGTAATATACCGATGAGTGTTAAACTTTGAATTTCATTTATAAAGTAATGAGATCATGAAATGAATCCAGTAAAATTGATTCTTGAAAGTGAAAGTCTTAATTCGGCAATGAGGTATGAAATTCAGGTATGTGTTGTAACAGACCAATTTTGACCCTAATCGGAACGGTGGTTTTGGGACCACGAATCCGAGCCCGAGTAATGTTCTAATAATTTATTCTGTGTCTATTATATGTGAATTAAAATGTGTGAAAGTTTCGTAGAAAAAATTTATCGTTTAAGTGCTTAATTTGATAAAAAGGATTTAATCGCGAAAAGCGTAAAAGTTGCATACTAAGGTGTAATGTACTAGATTGCTTGTGGCTTTTTAAGTGGGTGTCCCAAAAGGGCAATTAGCCCATTGACCATATTAATGGACGGCAATGGGCCAAATTAGCTACCTATATTGTTAGTTTAATTATATTAATTTTTTTATAAGGTTATGTTATATATTATAATAATGTTAATGCATTTATATAAAACAAACATAAAAATAAAGCCATCATCTCTTTCATTCTCTCCTAGCCGAATGTTAGGATAGAATACACTATTGTTAAAGCTTCAAGTTTCGGCAAGTTAGAAAGCTTGATTAAGGTATGGTCGGTTTTTAGTTTTTGATAATTTTTACGTTTTTGAGATCGTTGCGTCATATATTACCCGACCCATATCTAAATTTTTGAAAATACTATGTATATAGGATTCGGCCATTAACATGCTTGGATAGTTTTGATGTTTGATGATTTTAGATTAAATATATGTTAAAGATTTATAAGTTTTGTGTTGAAGTTTTTGGAGATTTTGAGTAAATAGGGCTAAATTGAAAAGAATAAAATTCTTGAAGGACTAAAACATGAAATAAATGTAATGCATGGACACACATAGCTATGGGGAAGATTCGGCCTAGCTATGGTGTTAAGGAATTTTGAATATTTTGAGTTTTGTGTAAATAGGACCAATTTGTAAAAATGGGAAACATTAGGGGCAAAATGGTAAATTGCCCATTTGTGTGTTGATGAAATGCAATTAAATGAGCTAAATTTTAATGTGTTAGATCAAGAACAAAGAAAACGGAATTGGACCGGGAAAAGACAAAGGTTCTCGAATAGCCAATTTACACGGTCTATCGACAACCGAGGTAAGTCCTTAAGCTGAAAATTGTTAAAGAATTATTCATGAACTTATTAAATGATAATGTTTGATAAATTTTAGTACATAATCATGTCATAGCCGAATGTATATATGTATATTAGATTGATTTCATAAATTGATAATGTGATATGAATAAGTGTATCAATGCGAATTGTGGGATTGTACGATGAAGTAATGATTTTATTTGTTTAATGTGAATAAGTTTAGTTGAATTGAATATGTAATATAGATATGAAGTGTGTGTGGGATGATTGATCACATTGATGTGTTCGGGCTTTAAGCCTAGCAGGCCTAGTGCCGGTGATTTATTTCAGGCTCTGAGCCTAGCAGGCCTTGTGCCGGTGTTACTTATCGGGCTCTGACGCCTAGCAGGCTTGATGCCGAAATTTTGTTCAAGGCAAGTCAAAGCTAATTTATTGAGTTAATAGTTCAGGTAAGCATGTAAGGTATGAATTAACTGCTTACCTATTTAAATTAAGGTAAGCAAGTAACTCAGTTATTTATTTCAAGTTGTATGTGTTACAAATGGAGTTTACATATATATATATATATAATTATAAAATGTGTTCTCGGTTTTGCTAATGAATGATATGAATATTGTGGTTTGGCCATTTATTATGTGGATACAAGACCAGGTATATTCGGCCACATGGATGGTTGTGTATGTGATGCTATATTATAATAATTGAACTTTAAGTATATGAATGTTTCTACATATGGTTAAATGAGGACATTTTGGTTGTGGAAGGTTGGATTATGAATAAATACTTTGTTTATAAGCATTCGGTTAAAGAGAAATTATTCTATAAATTTTATACGTTTTATAGGTATGAAATTGACAGCATGAAAGTAAATGTGAGTACAAACGTACGAGTTGAATTATTTTAATTTAAATGTTTAATGTTTGAATGTTATATTATCATGAATTTAGGACTTACTAAGCTAGTAAGCTTATTTGTGCGAAATGTTTCCTCTGTTTTGTAGATTAGGTGCAAGCTACAACTTCGTTGGGATCGTTCAGAAAGTCGTCCACACTATCAAACTATTTTGGTACTCTTTCATTTTGGTTTTTGAATGAAGGCATGTATAGGAAAGACTTTGTCTTTGTTTGATGAAAACTTTTGGTTCATGTATATAATAGCCATGCGAATATGGCTAAAGTTTTAGTTAAGTATGCTTTTGTGCATTTTTAGTCGAAGTTTAATCGTTTTTGGTAAGGAAGTGTATGTTTACGAAATGAACCTTTGAATTAGGATATTATGTGAATGTTTTAGGTATAAGTTAATTTGCATAAATGATTAAAATGCATGGACAGTATGAGTTGTATGTGGGTATGTTCGATTATAAACTAGTTAATCATATTTTGCAATGAAATAGTTTTTAGTTAGCAGCAGTGATATGATTTTGAAAAATCACCAAAAATAGGATAAATTGAATTAGAAAGTGAATAAGATATAGAATTAAATCTTATTGTGTCTATTTTTATATGAAAGAAACAGAGTAGGCAAAGGAACTATATATTATGAGATATTTAAGTTTTAGTGAGACTTGTCCTGAATGAATTCGTGAGTCCCTGTTCTGTCTTGGAAAAATTGTTAAAAATTGTACACAAATAATTATGGAGCATAGTTTATATGTTTAGAATCCTTAATGAGTCTATTTTTTATTGGAATAAACAAAAACATTATTGAAATTTTGTACAAAGAAATAACTGAGTTTTTGTAAAGATAGGTCAGAATTATCAAACAGTGAAATAGGGGTAACTTTGATGAATAAACTCTACCAATTGGCCACGTGAAAAATTCTGGAAAAATTATGGTGAAAATTTATATGAGTCTAGTTTCAAGAAAAATTTACGGATCTAAATTTCGAGTTTTGTAACTCGAGTTATGGTCAATTTAGTCAGCATGACGCAGTTGGACAGCTTTAAATTTTTATGCCCCAAATTATTAGTCAAGTCTAGTAATGCCACATACTCGACTCCGGCAAAGGTTTCGGGTAAGGGGTGTTACATTTGATTGGTATCAGAGCTTATGGTTTAGTCGATTCTAGGACTACTGTAGCGCGTGTGAGTCTAGCTATACATGCCTTTATCATATATTGATAGTGTGGTGACTTCTGACAGCCTGAACTTTGTTTTATATAGTAAATGGATACTGATCCTGAAAGGGCCGTAGCGGATGATGTAGAGAGTGTAGCGCCTGACCGTGCACATGAATCAGTGCCGGTAGACTCTCGACCTGTTTCAGGTAGTCATGAGGGAGAGACTAAGCAAGCCTTCTATCAAATGATGAACGAGTGGTTTACCCAGTTTATTCAGACTAACCCGGCTGTACACCAACCTCCACCCCCGAATAATCCAACTCCGATTCCTTCAGCACCCCCGATGATAGATCCGGTGAGATCTAGTAGGCCCCCAGTTGATAAAATCCGAAAATTTGGGGCCGAATAATTTAAAGCCAATGATGATGATGACGCAGAGAGAGCCGAAATGTGGCTTGATAACACTATTCGGGTACTTGATGAGCTATCTTGTACTCTAGATGAATGCCTGAAGTGTGCTATATCTTTGTTGTGAGACACTGCATATCACTGGTGGAATACACTAGTATCAGTAGTTCCGAAAGAAAAAGTGACATGGGACTTCTTCCAGAATGAATTCCGCAAGAAATATATCAGTCAAAGATTCGTTGATCAAAAACGAAACAGGGGCGAATGACCGTGACGGAATATGAAAGAAAATTTGTCAGGCTCAGCAGATATGCTAGAGAGTGTGTTTCTACTGAAGCTATTATGTGTAAAAGATTTGAAGATGGCCTGAATGAAGATATAAAGATGTTTGTTGGCATTCTTGAAATTCAAGAGTTTGTGACTCTAGTTGAGCGAGCTTGCAAAGCTGAAGAGCTCGGGAAGGAGAAAAGAAAGGCTGATACAGAAGCTAGAGACATTCGTAAAAGGTCTTCGGGTAAGGTCTTCCATTCCACATCCAAGAAGTTCAGAGATGACTACAGCCGATATAAAGCTACTACGATCCACCTAGACGGGATCGACCTCCTATGAGCTCTCGAGCTACCTCGATAGCCAGTGTTGGTAACGTTCCACAGAATAGAGTTGAATGCAAGCACTGTGGAAAATGGCACTCAGGGAGTTGTAGATTTCATGATCGGTCTTGCTTTAAATGTGGGTCGTCAGATCATTTTATCAGGGAATGTCCGAGGTTGGCTAAGCAGAATACAGTTCAGAACACTAAGCCGAGCAACACGTCGGTGTGAGGTAGACCACCCAGACATTCAGGAAACGTAGGTGGTAGTCAGAAAGGAACGAAGAACACTACAGTTCAATCTGAGGCTAGAGCTCCGGCTAGAGCTTATGCTGCACGAGCCAGAGAGGATGCTTCCTCCCCTGACGTCATTACCGGTACTTTCACTCTTTATGATACTACTGTGATTGCACTAATTGATCCTGGTTCGACTCATTCTTATGTGTGTGAAACTTTAGAATTTGGCAAGACTCTGCTAGTTGAGTCTACCGAATTTGTGATTCGTGTGTCCAACCCTTTGGGTAGATGTGTGCTTGTTAATAAAGTGTGTAGAGGTTGCCCATTGATGATTCGGGATTATTGCTTCCCAGCTGATTTAATGTTGTTGCCCTTTGACGAATTTGATATAATCTTAGGTATGGACTGGTTAACTTCACATGAGGCAGTAGTGGATTGTAAAAGAAAGCTTATTGATTTGAAATGTCGAAACGGAGAGACCATCAGAATTAAATCCTATGATGTAAATGGGTTGCCTACAGTAATATCTTCCATGATAGCCCAGAAGTGTGTGAGAAAAGGGTGTGAAGCTTATTTGGCTTATGTACTGAATAATAAAATGTCCGAGAAACAAATTGAATCTGTATCAGTTGTATGTGAATACCCCGATGTGTTTCCTGAAGAACTACCGGGTTTACCCCCAGTACGAGAGATTGAGTTCGGCATTGAGTTAGTGCCAGGTACGACTCCGATTTCGATAGCTCCGTACCGAATGGCACCTACTGAATTAAAAGAATTGAAAGCGCAGTTGCAAGAGTTGACAGATAGGGGCTTCGCTCGACCGAGTTTCTCTCCGTGGGGTGCACCAGTTTTATTTGTAAAAAAGAAAGATGGGACTATGAGCATGTGTATCGACTACCGGCAACTAAATAAGGTAACTATAAAGAATAAGTACCCGCTACCTCGGATTGATGATTTATTTGATCAGTTGAAGGGGGCTTCAGTGTTTTCAAAGATAGATTTGAGATCGGGTTATTATCAGTTGCGAGTCAGAGATAAAGATGTGCCAAAGACTGCATTCCGAACGAGGTACAGACACTATGAGTTTTTGGTTATGCCTTTTGGACTCACTAATGCACCTGCTATTTTTATGGATCTAATGAACCGAGTCTTCTGACAGTTTTTGGATCGGTTTGTAGTAGTGTTTATTGATGATATACTGATCTACTCCAAAAATGAAACGGAACATGCTAAGCATTTGAGATTAATACTACAAACTTTGAGAGATCAACGATTGTATGCAAAGTTCAGTAAGTGTGAGTTCTCGATGAATGAGGTCAGCTTCTTGGGTCATGTTGTTTCAGTGTCAGGTATTCGGGTGGATCCAAACAAAATAGCAGCTATACTCGATTGGAAACCACCAAAGAATGTTTCCGAGATCCGAAGTTTCCTAGGCCTTGCGGGATATTATAGACGATTTGTAAAAGGTTATTCTGTAATAGCTACACCTTTGACGAAACTACTACAGAAAGATGTCAAGTTTGAGTGGTCAGAAAAGTGTCAGAAAAGTTTCGAGCAGTTGAAAGCCCTTTTGACCGAAGCTCCAGTGTTAACTCAGCCTGAATCGGGTAAAGAACTTATTGTTTTTAGTGATGCTTCCTTGAATGGGTTGGGTTGCATTTTAATGCAAGAAGGCAAGGTGATAGCCTACGCTTCGAGACAATTGAAGCCGCATGAGAAAAATTATCCAACTCACGATCTGGAGTTAGCAGCCATTGTGTTCGCATTGAAAATTTGGCGTCACTACTTATTCGGCGAAAAATGTCATATTTATTCAGATCATAAAAGTCTAAAATATTTGATGACTCAGAAAGATCTAAATTTGAGACAACGCAGATGGCTAGAATTGCTGAAAGACTATGAATTAGTGATTGACTACCATCCGGGGAAAGCTAATGTTGTTACGGATGCGTTAAGTCGAAAATCATTATTTGCTCTTCGTGCATTGAACGCACAGATGGCTATGTCTGATGATGGTTCGATCATAGCCGAGTTACAAGCAAGACCGATGTTTATTCAGCAGATTTGTGATGCACAGAAAGTTGACAAAAATTTGATTTCTTTTCGGATTCAGTGTGAAAACGGTACAGAATCAGATTTTCAGATTGATGCAAATGATTGTTTGAATTATAAAAGCCGATTGTGTGTTCCAAAGAACTCAGATTTGATACAGATGATCCTGAGTGAGGCCCATTGTGGTCGATTATCGATACACCCGGGTAGCACTAAAATGTATAACGATTTGAAGCGGTTCTATTGGTGGCCTGGCATGAAACGGGACATATCTGAGTTTGTTTCCAAGTGCTTAATCTGTCAACAAGTGAAAGCTGAGCATCAGGTACCGTCCGGATTACTTCATCCAATCATGATACCCGAATGGAAATGGGATAGAATTACAATAGATTTTGTATCCGGTTTTCCTATGACACCGAGTAAGAAAGATGTCGTATGGGTTATTGTTGATAGACTGACTAAATCAGCTCATTTTGTACCGGTACGTACCAACTATTCACTTGATAAGCTTGCCGAATTGTATGTGTCGCAGATTGTAAGGTTGCACGGTGTACCGAGTTCTATTGTTTCAGATAGGGACCCGAGATTCACATCGCGGTTCTGGAAGAAATTGCAAGATGCTCTAGGTACTAGACTTCATTTTAGTACAGCCTTCCATCCGCAAACAGACGGTCAGTCTGAGCGAACTATTTTGATACTTGAGGACATGCTGAGGTGTTGCGTTCTCGAATTTGAAGGTACGTGGGAACGATACCTACCTTTGGTTGAATTTGTTTATAATAATAGCTTCCAATCTAGCATAAAAATGGCGCCTTATGAAGCCTTGTACGGGCGAAAATGTCGCACGCCGTTATATTGGACTGAACTCAGTGAAAATAAGATACACGGGGTTGATTGGATTAAAGAAACAGAACAGAAAGTGGTTGTTATTAGGAGTAATTTGAAAGCCGCTTCGGATCGTCAAAAGTCTTATGCCGATTTGAAACGTAAGGACATTGAATTTCAGGCAGAGATCGGGTGTTCTTAAAAGTTTCTCCGTGGAAAAAGGTACTCCGATTTGGTCGGAAAGGCAAGTTGAGTCCGAGATTTATCGGAACGTACGAAGTCATTGAACTTATTGGGCCAGTCGCTTATAGATTGAGATTGCCCTCTGAGTTAGAAAAGATGCATGACGTATTTCACGTTTCGATGCTTCGTAAGTACAGATCCGATCCGTCTCATGTGATTATACCGGTAGAGATTGAAATCCGATCTGATTTGACATATGATGAGGAACCGATCCGTATCTTAGCTCGGGAAATAAAAGAGTTGAGAAATAAAAGAATTCCATTAGTAAAGGTTCTATGGAATCGTCACGGAGTTGAAGAGGCTACGTGGGAGCCTGAGGAGTCAATGAGGCAACAATATCCGAACTTATTTAACGGTAAGATTTTCGAGGACGAAAATCCTTAAAGGGGAAAGTTGTAACAGACCAATTTTGACCCTAATCGGAACGGTGGTTTCGGGACCACGAATCCGAGCCCGAGTAATGTTCTAATAATTTATTCTGTGTCTATTATATGTGAATTAAAATGTGTGAAAGTTTTGTAGAAAAATTTTATCGTTTAAGTGCTTAATTTGATAAAAAGGATTTAATCACGAAAAGCGTAAAAGTTGCATACTAAGGTGTAATGTACTAGATTGCTTGTGGCTTTTTAAGTGGGTGTCCCAAAAGGGCAATTAGCCTATTGACCATATTAATGGACGGCAATGGGCCAAATTAGCTACCTATATATGTTAGTTTAATTATATTAATTTTTTATAAGGTTATGTTATATATTATAATAATGTTAATGCATTTATATAAAACAAACATAAAAATAAAGCCATCATCTCTTTCATTCTCTCCTAGCCAAATGTTAGGATAGAAAACACCATTGTTAAAGCTTCAAGTTTCGGCAAGTTAGAAAGCTTGATTAAGGTATGGTCGGTTTTTAGTTTTTGATAATTTTTACATTTTTGAGATCGTTGCTTCGTATATTACCCGGCCCATGTCTAAATTTTTGAAAATACTATGTATATAGGATTCGGCCATTAACATGCTTGGATAGTTTTGATGTTTGATGATTTTAGATTAAATATATGTTAAAGATTTATAAGTTTTGTGTTGAAGTTTTTGGAGATTTTGAGTAAATAGGGCTAAATTGAAAAGAATAAAATTCTTGAAGGACTAAAACATGAAATAAATGTAATGCATGGACACACATAGCTATGGGGAAGATTCGGCCTAGCTATGGTGTTAAGGAATTTTGAATATTTTGAGTTTTGTGTAAATAGGACCAATTTGTAAAAATGGGAAACATTAGGGGCAAAATGGTGAATTGCCCATTTGTGTGTTTTGGGACTAAATTGAGATGAAATGCAATTAAATGAGCTAAATTTTAATGTGTTAGATCAAGAACAAAGAAAAACGGAATTGGACCGGGGAAAGACAAAGGTTCTCGAATAGCCGATTTACACGGTCTATCGACAACCGAGGTAAGTCCTTAAGCTAATAATTGTTAAAGAATTATTCATGAACTTATTAAATGATAATGTTTGATAAATTTTTGTACATAATCATGTCATAGCCGAATGTATATATGTATATTAGATTGATTTCATAAATTGATAATGTGATATGAATAAGTGTATCAATGCGAATTGTGGGATTGTACGATGAAGTAATGATTTTATTTGTTTAATGTGAATAAGTTTAGTTGAATTGAATATGTAATATAGATATGAAGTGTGTGTGGGATGATTGATCACATTGATGTGTTCGGGCTTTAAGCCTAGCAGGCCTAGTGCCGGTGATTTATTTCGGGCTTTAAGCCTAGCAGGCCTAGTGCCGGTGATTTATTTCAGGCTCTGAGCCTAGCAGGCCTTGTGCCGGTGTTACTTATCGGGCTCTGACGCCTAGCAGGCTTGATGCCGGTGATGTGTTTTACAAAAGAGAAACCGAAATTTTGTTCAAGGCAAGTCAAAGCTAATTTATTGAGTTAATAGTTCAGGTAAGCATGTAAGGTATGAATTAACTGCTTACCTATTTAAATTAAGGTAAGCAAGTAACTCAGTTATTTATTTCAAGTTGTATGTGTTACAAATGGAGTTTACATATATATATAATTATAAAATGTGTTCTCGGTTTTGCTAATGAATGATATGAATATTGTGGTTTGGCCATTTATTATGTGGATACAAGACCAGGTATATTCGGCCACATGGATGGTTGCGTATGTGATGCTATATTATAATAATTGAACTTTAAGTATATGAATGTTTCTACATATGGTTAAATGAGGACATTTTGGTTGTGGAAGGTTGGATTATGAGTAAATACTTTGTTTATAAGCATTCGGTTAAAGAGAAATTATTCTATAAATTTTATACGTTTTATAGGTATGAAATTGACAGCTTGAAAGTAAATGTGAGTACAAACGTACGAGTTGAATTATTTTAATTTAAATGTTTAATGTTTGAATGTTATATTATCATGAATTTAGGACTTACTAAGCTAGTAAGCTTATTTGTGTGAAATGTTTCCTCTGTTTTGTAGATTAGGTGCAAGCTACAACTTCGTTGGGATTGTTCAGAAAGTCGTCCACACTATCAAACTATTTTGGTACTCTTTCATTTTGGTTTTTGAATGAAGGCATGTATAGGAAAGACTTTGTCTTTGTTTGATGAAAACTTTTGGTTCATGTATATAATAGCCATGCGAATATGGCTAAAGTTTTAGTTAAGTATGCTTTTGTGCATTTTTAGTCGAAGTTTAATCGTTTTTGGTAAGGAAGTGTATGTTTACGAAATGAACCTTTGAATTAGGATATTATGTGAATGTTTTAGGTATAAGTTAATTTGCATAAATGATTAAAATGCATGGACAGTATGAGTTGTATGTGGGTATGTTCGATTATAAACTAGTTAATCATATTTTGCAATGAAATAGTTTTTAGTTAGCAGCAGTGATGTGATTTTCAAAAATCACCAAAAATAAGATAAATTGAATTAGAAAGTGAATAAGATATAGAATTAAAGCTTATTGTGTCTATTTTTATATGAAAGAAACAGAGTAGGCAAAGGAATTATATATTATGAGATATTTAAGTTTTAGTGAGACTTGTCCTGAATGAATTCGTGAGTCCCTGTTCTGTCTTGGAAAAATTGTTAAAAATTGTAAAAAAAATAATTATGGAGCATAGTTTATATGTTTAGAATCCTTAATGAGTCTATTTTTGATTGGAATAAACAAAAAAATTATTGAAATTTTGTACAAAGAAATAACTGAGTTTTTGTAAAGATAGGTCAGAATTATCAAACAGTGAAATAGGGGTAACTTTGATGAATAAACTGTACTAATTGGCCACATGAAAAATTCTGGAAAAATTATGGTGAAAATTTATATGAGTCTAGTTTCAAGGAAAATTTACGGATCTAAATTACGAGTTTTGTAACTCGAGTTATGGTCAATTTAGTCAGCATGACGCAGTTGGACAGCTTTAAATTTTTATGCCCCAAATTATTAGTCAAGTCTAGTAATGCCACATACTCGACTCCGGCAAAGGTTTCGGGTAAGGGGTGTTACATGTGTACTATGATAGTGAGCTAATAAATTAATAGAAGGTAAATATTTCATGTACTTGGTTGTGACATTTATAGGTATATGCAAGTAATTTGCCATATGGATACTTGGAAATGCAAAAGCTTGTGTATGATTAAGATGGGTTCTTATAAGTATATTCAATCAATTATCTATGTAATCACCTATGTATGTAATCGGCAATTGATATCCTAGGTATAGAAGTTAAAGTTACAAGTAATTTAAGTATCAGAATTTGTTATATTGAGCTTATGTGTAAGACATAAATGCTTTCGGTTGTGAACTGTTTTAAATCATCGCTTAAGACTTACTAAGCTAATAAGCTTACCGTGTGTGTGTCCTTGTCTACCTCTATTTTGTGGATCTTTGAATCAAGCTACGGACTCGAAGGATCACCCGAGAAGTCAATCGCACTATCAAATCTTTTGGTATACCTAACTTAGTTCGATTCGAAAGGCATGTATAGGTTAGACTAAAGTGTTAAACTATGAGATTTTGGGTGTTGTATATAACTATAATATAGCCTTGCGAAAAAGGCTTAATTCCTTTGGATAATTTAAGTTCTATATGATAATGACTTGCATGGCATTACTATGGACTTATGGTTTTGTTCATGGCTTAGTTCATGTTTGAAAGAAAAATCGAATGGCCTATGTATATATATATGGTGTGGTAATTGATAATGTGTTTAGCTAATAAGGTGAAGCAAAGGATGTCTACAGGATAAAGCATGTAGTACATTAACTTGGTAATATGATTGATATGCAAATTGATGTTTGTGTTCATGATATAGAATTCAGTGATATGGTTAAGTTGATCTCATGATATATTCAACAATGATGTATTGTATGTTAGGTTCGATTAGGTTTAGGTCAATGAATTGTAAATTGAATGTAGCAGAGACTATTTATACTCGGTATGGAGTTGTAATGTGGAATCAGGCATATTTCTTTTGGACAAATTGCCATTTTATGCATGCTTATAATAATGAATAAGTCATATACTTAAGTCAAGAAAAGAAATAGGTTTATTGTTTAAATTGGAAATTTGAGAGTTCATATTTGTATTATATGAATAAATCATTATAGCTATGCCTACTCATAAATGCTAGTTGGTTCGATGCATGTGATTTGAGTGTCAAAAATTGTTCGTCAGATGATAAGTAGATGTTTGGTGAAATGTACGGATGTTTAGTTATATGCTAAATAAATAAGGTATAAGAAAGTATTTTAGTCAGCTGATTGTATCAAAGAAATTGAAAGATAATGTATAGATATCTGTGATAAATGAATTATGTTCAGTAATGCCTCATAACCCTAATCTGGTGACGGACACGGGTTAGGGGTGTTACACCCGATGTGATAAAC
This sequence comes from Gossypium australe, assembly GCA_005393395.2. Taxonomy (NCBI): domain Eukaryota; kingdom Viridiplantae; phylum Streptophyta; class Magnoliopsida; order Malvales; family Malvaceae; genus Gossypium; species Gossypium australe. Next base: position 35,630,474 of record CM016618.1, read on the forward strand.
TTCATTTTGGTGAGTGCTGGGCTGGTAATAGAGGCTGTTTCAGGTGTGGGTCTACAGAGCATCGAATAAGGGACTGTCCACAAGAGTTGAGCAGAGTACAACCAGCGGGTCGGGGTTATGTTCAGTCAGGTAGAGGGGGTCAGCAACCACAGAGAGGTCGTGGTCCGGTTAGAGTAGGAAATGGTCTCGATCGCGGATGTGGAACGTCAGGCAGAGGTGCAGGAAACTCTGAAGCGAGACAGTCGGGGCTGGTCTATGCAGTTAGGCGCAGAGAGGAGGGTGATACACCAGACGTCATAACTGGTACGTTCTTAATCTTTGGATTGCCTTTTTCTGCATTGATTGACATTGGGTCGATGCATTCATATGTTGCTAGTGTGGTATCTGGAACTTTAAGTATAGACTCTGAGATTGTTTCTTGGGAGATGACAGTAATTAGCCCGTTAAGACAGTCGGTAGTGGTGAACAGACTTTATAGGGATGTACCCTTAGAAGTTCAAGGGGTGGTTTTTCCAGCTGATCTGATGGAACTGCCGTTCGGGGAGTTCTATTTGATCCTAGGGATGGACTGGTTGGTAAAGTGTCGAGCAAATCTGGATTGTGCTGCTAAGCGCATGGTGGTCCATACTCCTAAGGACAAGGAGGTGGTGATAATAGGAGAAAGGAGGAACTATTTTTCCAACGTTGTGTCCGCCTTGAAAGCTGAAAGAATGATGAGGAAAGGATGCGAGGCGTTCATAGCCTTGGTTCACGCTTTGGAGGGTAAGGAATTGTCTGTGGGGGATGTGAGGACAGTGAAGGAGTTTTCCGATATCTTTCCAGAAGAGCTTCCAGGTTTACCCCCGGATCGCGAGGTGGAATTCGGAATTGATCTTCTTCCAGGGACAGCGCCTGTATCTATCGCTCCTTATAGAATGGCACCGAAGGAGCTAGTAGAACTAAAAGCTCAGATTCAGGATCTTTTAGATCGAGGTTTTATAGGATCGAGTGTATCACCTTGGGGAGCGCCGGTGTTATTTGTTAAGAAGAAGGATGGATCAATGTGTATGTGCATTAATTACCGTCAGTTGAACAAATTGACGATCAAAAACAAATACCCGTTGCCGAGGATTGACGACTTGTTCGACCAGTTGAAGGGGGCTTCAGTCTTTTCAAAGATACATTTGAGATCAGGGTATCATCAACTCAGGGTCAAGGAAGCGGATATCCATAAGACGGCGTTTCGTACTCGCTATGGACATTACGAATTTTTGGTGATGCTGTTTGGGTTAACCAGTGCACCAGCAGCGTTCAGGGATATGATGAACCAGGTTTTCCAACCCTATCTGGACCGATTTGTCACGATATTTTGGTTTATTCAAGGTCAGAGGAGGAGCACGATTCACATCTTCGAGTAGTGTTGCAAATCTTGAGGGAGAAGCAGTTGTTCGCCAAATTCAGTAAGTGCGAATTTTGGCTAAGCGAAGTTACTTTTCTGGGCCATGTTGTGTAGGTAGAAGGGATTAGAGTTGATCCTCAAAAAATTGAAGCTGTCATGGATTGGAAGCCACCTAAGACTGTGGCAGAGATCAGAAGTTTTCTTGGACTAGCTGGGTATTATAGAAGGTTTGTTGAAGGGTTTTCTTTGATTGAGGCACCGTTAACCAAGTTGCTGCGGAAAGAAGTTCCATTTGTTTGGTTTGATAAGCAACAGGAGAGTTTTGAAAGGCTAAAGAGGATTTTGACGGAGGCTCCAGTGTTGATACAGCCTGAGGCTGGGAAAAAGTTTGCAGTTTATTGTGATGAGTCACACACAGGCTTAGGATGTGTATTGATGCAGGATGGGAAAATGGTAGCGTATGCATCGCGGCAGTTGAGACCGCATGAGGTTAATTACACCACGCATGATTTGGAATTAGCAGCAGTGGTGTTTGCTTTAAAGAGTTTGAGGCATTATCTGTATGGGGAGAAGTCTGTTATTTATACAGAGCACAAGAGTTTAAAATACCTTCTCACCCAGAAGGAATTGAATTTGAGGCAGCGGCGGTGGATCGAGCTATTGAAGGATTACGATTGCTCGATTGAGTACCATCCGGGTAAAGCTAATGTGGTGGCGGATGCACTAAGTCATAGGGCAATCTCTAACTTGAGAGCAATGTTTGCTCACCTCAGTTTGTTCGATGATGGGAGTATATTAGCTGAACTGCAAGTGAAACCTTCTTGGGTCAGTCAGATTAAAGAAACGCAGTGGGCCGTTGTTAAAGTCAAAATTTCAGTTGGGATCAGGTGATGGGACCATGGAATTCAGTGTGAATAATGATGGGGTAGTGTGCTTTCGAAGGAAGGTTTGCATGCCAAGGGATCCTGAGTTAAGGGGTAAGATTTTACAGGAAGCGCATAGTAGCCCATACGCTATACATCCTGGAGGAAGTAAGATGTATCGAGATCTGCGAGAGCAATTTGGTGGTCGGGGTTGAAGCGAGCGGTAACCGAATTTGTGAGTAGGTGCTTGACGTGTCAAGAAGTAAAAGCAAAGCATCAGTTGCCTTCGGGGTTGTTGCAGCCTATAAAGATTCCGCAGTGGAAGTGGGAAAGGATCACGATGGATTTTGTTAGTGAGCTACCCCTTACGCCTACCAAGAAAGACTCGGTATGGGTGATAGTGGATCGTTTGACAAAGTCTACTCATTTCATACCCGTTCGGGTCGACTACTCTCTTCAAAAATTAGCTAAGTTATATATAGCAGGGATCGTGAGGTTGCACGGGGTACCAGTGTCTATCATCTCAGACAAAGACCCGAGATTCACGTCAAGGTTTTGGAAGGCATTGCATTAAGCTTTGGGGACAAAGTTAGATTTTAGTACAGCGTTTCATCCGCAATCGGATGGGCAGTCAGAGAGGGTAATTCAGATCCTAGAAGATATGTTGAAGGGCTGTGTCATAGACTTCAGAGGTAGTTAGGAGGAATTCCTACCACTGGCAGAAGTCGCGTACAACAACAGCTATCAGTCTAGTATCAAGATGGCACCGTATGAGGTGCTATATGGTCGGAAGTGTCATACTCCAACTTGTTGGACAGAGTTGGGGGAGCGCCAGATGTTGGGGCCAGAATTGGTTGCTGAGACGGAGGAGAAGGTTAAGCTAATTAGGACTCGGTTGAAAGAAGCATCCGATAGGCAGAAGTTTTATGCAGACCTGAAATAGAAAGAAGTAGAATTCGTAGTGGGTGACCGAGTCTTTTTAAAGGTTTCACCGTGGAAGAAGGTGTTAAGGTTTGGACGGAAGGGTAAGTTAAGCCCCAGGTTCATCGGGCCTTTCGGGTGTTGAAGCGTGTGGGACCAGTAGCCTATCAGCTCAAGCTACCTACAGAGTTAAGTCAAATTCAGGATGTATTTCACATTTCGATGCTAAGACGTTATCGTTTGGATCCATCTCACGTGGTGTCAGTGGAGGAAATTGAAGTAAGGCCTGATTTATCCTTTGAAGAGGAACCAGTTCGGATTTTGTATCGTGACGTCAAAGTATTGTGTAAGAAATCAGTTCCTTTGGTTAAAGTGTTATGGCGGAACCATGGATAACAAGAAGTTATGTGGGAACCAGAGGATGTTATGCGGTAGCAGTACCCCCATCTCTTTTAATCAGGTAATTTCGAGGCTAAAATTTCTTTAAGGGGGTAAAACTGTAACATCCGGGATTTAGGGCCTCTGCATTTATCTTGTTCTATGAGTTTGGTATGCTCTGTGTGTTGTTTATGTGTATTTGGGGTCTCCGGGAAGGCCCAGGGATAAGCCAGAGCCTTGGCCAAAATTTAGTTTTGGGCTCTTTCAGGGGAGAGCTAGCTAGAACAAGACTTAAGGGATATTGTTTGTATTTGGATGGCACAAGAAAAGAAGTGGCAGAGTGGCAAGGAGGCGCCACTTAAGATGCTGGTAAGTGACGCCACAGAGAGTAGGAGAGGGAGTAGCTTCAAGTCACAAGGAGCTCATTTTGGAGTTCTTTTTGGTGTCAGGAGGAGCAGAGGCAGATTTCAGCTGGGACACTTCAAGATGGGAGATGGACTAAGTCAAATATTTCGAATGAGTGGCTGAGAGGAAAAAGTGGAGTTTGAAGCATTCAAACTTATTCAAATGAGTGTTCAGGAGTGAATGACGGAGAAAAGTAAGGGATGGGCATGTGAGCTTGGTGTTGGCCAAATTTCAAAGTCTTAGTAGGGGGAATCGGTTTTTGTTTTGGCTAGGGTGTGCCGAATTTCTATTGTGGTAACATAGGTTTTTCTGTTCTCAAAATAGTGCATTTTCGGTTTTGGGTTGGTAAGTGCCGAAATTTTTATAGTTAAGCGAGAGTTTCTTTTCCATTTTCGGCATTTTGGGGTTTTCTTTTATTCTCTTCTTGAACCTTTTCTAGGTGTGTGTCGAAATCCTCATTCGCATTCATTTTCTTCTTCATTTTCTGCTTAAGCTGAAATACACTCCTCATTTTCTCCCACAGCCGAAAACCTCTCAACCTCAACATCATTCCATTCGTTCTTCCCCTAACTACTCATCATAGCCGAATACATCCCTTTGAAACCTCTCTTCTATTTTGTCACTAAAGTCGAAATCTATTACTCATCTTTTCTCTTCTTTATTTGTTCTATCTCAAAGCTGAAACCCCAGACTCTCATTTTCTTCTCCATTTTCTTCCATAGGCCGAATCTCCCTAGCCATTCATCTACATTCCTCTCTTGATTTCTCTAAAAGCCGAAACTCCTAAGCCACCATTTGAAGTTCTTTTATTTCTGTTTTCAGCTCTTATATCCTGTTCTCTTCTACCATAATCATTGCCGAACCTTCGCTACTGCTGTGCTGTGCCGATTTCTCTTAGGTGTCATTCGAATCTTCTGTGTCAAGGTAAGAGGCGATTTCTCCTATTTCTTTATCTTTCTTTCAATTTTTAGTAGCCAAAGCTGAATGGATAATTGGCTTAATGTTGGATGCTTTGGCAGAATATAGGTGGGGATTGGGTTCGCATTCTTTTGGGAGACTTCCGGGATTTGGTGAGCCAAGCCTGAAACTTTCGACTTTTGTCGATCTAGGTAAGAAGATCTATTCAGCTAAACGTATAATCTTACCCATGTCTTATTCCATGTTTTAACTCGGTCTAACTCGGTCTTCTGACCAAGATCTGTTTCATGGACCCAAATGCCAGCGATTCTAAGCAAGGGGTTGGATCGGTAAACCCAGCCCCTAAGTTTAAGAGACGTGTCGTATCAGCAGTATGGGATTGGCCACCAGGTTGCGGGCTGGCTTCTGAGCAGAGTAGTAAACAGATGGCAGTAGTTACGGCTAGTGATAGTGTCGACATAGATAGCATAGTGCTGCGTGTAATCAGGTGTGTAAAACTTCACCCTTTATTAATAATATGTGATACTAATCATTTGGGGCTGAAAAGCCAAAGTGACTAAATGGATAGCTGATATGCCTCTATGGGTATGGCTGATGTATCAGGTAAGTATCTTGTTGTTATGTATGAGGTAGTACATGTGTGCCATAATGTTATTGATCATTCAAATCATGTTACTTCCATTCGATTTATCATATGTTGTGCATGGATTGGATATGATGTGAAAGGGGAAGCGCTTAAGACTGTCACTAGTGGTTTGGTACCACAAGTGGGTTGGCCCCACACTCTTGATTCCGTGACTAAGTCTCAGTGTTTTGGAACCACCAGTGGTTTGGTACCACCTGTATATGATTTCGTGACTTGTCCCAGTGGTTCGGAACCACAGTGGGTTGGCCCCACATGCATGATTATCAGGGATTGTCACTAGTGGTTTGGTACCACAAGTGTGTTGGCCCCACATACGATATTTTGTGACTCTGTCACCTGTGGCTGGGTGCAACATGTGGAGTGTAGCGGATGGAGGGTTGATTGTAGAAATCCCCACGGTGTGATTGGCTGGTACGGGATGGTGTGTAGAGGATGGAAAAACTAGGTTTGGGTTGGGACATGATGCATTCATTTACCATATGTTATCCTAAATGGGCTCAGGCCAATATGCGATTGTGGGCCTTGAGCCGACTATGCGTTATAGGGGATTTACACATTGAGTCTCGGTGACTCACCCTTTTGTTTAACCTTTCAGGTGATCAGTAGATCGTGGATATGGGAGCCGAGGCAGACTCGTGGAGGCCATAAAGACTTTACTTTCCGTAAACTTTTCTTGCGTTACTTTAAATTAAAATTAGGGATTTTATTTGTGTAATAAGGCCTTCTTAAATTAGTATTTGGGTTTTATTTTATTTATTTATGGTTAAAAAAAAAGACATTATACGAACAGGATCGCGTAATTAAAACAAAATGGGGTTTTCAAAATACGAGGAATGCAAAACACATGTTTCGTCCAAACATCACCGAACATAACGAATATATGATTAACGTAAAATTGGAATTTTTCCTACACTACCAAACCCCTAGTTTCAAAGACATCGCTTTAAATCGAAAAGTTTTCACAAGTACGATTTCTTTCCTACTTCAATCAAAACTTCGTTTTTACTTCACCCTGTAACATGCCAGATCTGGTCGTAACGTATAGGCCGGGTTTGGGGTGTTACATTGTTTCTCATCTTCCCAACATTCATTTTCTTCCTTAAAAACTCAACAACCAACATAAACTCTCTCATGGCAAGTCCCTAGACTTTCAACCATATTGCGTATTAGTCCCCTCATTAGCTAGCTTAAGCTTTGGGGACTCCAAAAGTACATAAATTATCAACTAAAACCATCAAAATCACATACTTGTAGAGAAAATGAGCTGCTGAAATTTTCAAGCTTTCAAAACCCTCCCTTGGTTGATATTTTCGGTTGGAGAAGAAGACTAAATGAAAAGATGATAACTTGTGCTTATATCATCTTATTTTATTCATTTTATCAACTAATACCACCAACTTTTGACCAAAATAAACGCTCTTGTCCCATATGCATACTATGGCCGACCAACTCACTTAAAACAAGGCCAAATTACACATTTGGGACCTTCAATTAATATCCTATAGCTATTTGGCACCTCTAGCAAATAAAATAGAACTTTCGCACTTTATGCGATTTAGTCTTTTTTTGCGATTAAGCATGTAATAGCTAAAATTAAAGCACCAAAATTTTCATGCACCCTTATAATCATGTTATAGCACATAAAATAACATGAAAATAATTTCTCTAACCTCGGATTGGTGATCTTGAGATCATTGTTCTGACTAGCCCCTAAATCGGGTTGTTACACTTGTATTCTTATTTTGAATGTCCACACAGCCTAAGACACGGGTGTGTCTCTTGGCCGTGTGAGTCACACGGTCGTGTGACCCCTACAACTTTGAAAAATTTCAATGTTTTCCAAAAAATTCTTTGAGTATCCGGTTTAGTCTCGAATTGTTTCTAACGCGTATTTTGGGCCTCAAGGGCTCGTATAAGGGACAATATATTTGATTTCGATTGGTTTCTGACATGAATATTATATGATATGAAATGTTTGAAATGTCTGTTTATTTTATCTATAAACTACGGTAATGCTCCGTAACTCTATTCCGGCGATGAATACAGGTTAGGGGTGTTACATTATTATTAAAGAAACGTCTTCCATTTTAGCATTTACACGAGTTTTAAGTCAAATATACTCTTAATTATCATTAAGACTTACTACACACACTTTAATTGATCATATAATAACAGTTGTACATACACGAGGGCCACTTAGTAAAATTTCAAAACTGACTATGCAGGTATCGATACTGTAACATGGGTATCGATATTTTCCTTACATGTTATTGATACCAATTGAAAAATAGATACCCAAATAGTATTTTGTTTCTCGTATAAAAATAAAACACCAGAAGTTATCGGTACCTTTCAATATGTATCGATAATTTTACCCCGAGTATCGTTACTCGTGATATGGTATCAATACAAAATTACAACCTTTTAATAGATCCATTTTGAGTTGAAACATCCATTGATTTGTAGATTTCGTCTCAAAATTCACTATCCACCATTAAAGAACCATGTGTTCTTGGAAGAATATGACATTGATAAAAATCCTTTAATTGGCTCTCAAATCATGAAAAAATATTTCTAATCATCATAAAAACAAGTTTAGGATTGAAGATTACCTTTGATTCGCTTTAAATTCATTGATTGAAAATCGTGATTCAAGAAACTTGAGAAATTTCAGAATATTGTTTGCTACTTTTGAGAATAATTTCGAGTGAATAGAGAGAGTATTTTGAGAAGAAAATTGGTTGGATCTATTATCTGATAATAGATCTTTAAAATCAAGTAAAAATATGAATTTTAAAGCTCTCTAATCTGATGTAAAATGTGTGAAAAGTTGGCTAGATACATTAGTTTTAAAACTGAACCACCCACCAGAAATTTAAAAATTGGGAAATTTTCCTAATGGCCACTCCCACATTTCCCTTACTTTACCATTTAATCATTTTCCTCCAAAATTCCAAATTTTAAGGTTTATTTGTCATATAAATACTCTAAATTTTCCCTTATTTTACAATTAAATCCTATTTAATTAATATTTAAATTTATTCAAATTACCCCCAATAAAAATTATTTTATAATTCTTTTTCAACCCAAATTGATCATTTTCACTAATAATTATTTAAAATCTTTAAAATTAATTTTTCGAAAATATATTTTTTTTATTTTTCGAAGTATTGTTTAATCGATTTTAGATGAAATTAACCTCCTAAATTAAATTAAAAATTACTAGAAACCTTATAAATTCCTAGTTTCACACTCGGAACCCGAAAAATATACCCGAAGCTACTAGACCCGGTCTATGGATATTACATGCCTAAGCTAAAAATAGCAAGCCATCAACTCCCTCCTCCTTCATTCAACGGCAGACCACATGGGGAGAGAAAATCAAGGCCCCCAAATCCTAGTTTTAGCTGTCCCTCGCTAGTATAAATAGACCTTCAGTTTGCCATTCATTCATCACTCAATTCACTCATCCATCTTTCTTCATTTCCTCTCCCATTTGTTCTATATTTTTCTCTCTTTTCCCATTCCCTATATTTCCCCCTCTCGAAAGAGTGTTTTCAATGTTTGAGAGAAGCCTTATTCGGCCACATTGAGAGCTTCTTGGCTTGGTTGTTCGGCAAGAAAGGAAGAGCAAAGGAAGGAGCAAGCGAATTGTGCTTCAAAAACCTACCAAAAACGGCTTACAGTTTCTTCTTTCCTTTAAATGTTTTACTTTTGCTCAATTTCATGAACATTATTGCAACTAAGTGTTTTGTTTTTAATAAAATCATTATTGCTTAAATTTTTTGATGTTAGAATGCTTTGATTTTCATAGTTTAGTTTATTTAATTATGTTAAAGGTATTATGTGCTTTCAATCTATTTACTTATGCAAGTAAAATCATGACCATTTTTCTTATGCATTATGTATTTAAAGTAATGATTGAATTAATTAATTCATCTAATCCAGGTTTTAATTAATTGAAAAAAGACTTGTATGGTGTATGTTTAATCAATTAGGGATTAAATTTGTAATAACACCAAAACTATTATTACCTTACATAACCTTATAAAATGTTTTGTTTATGAAATTATATGTTTATTAAACATAGAAATATGCAAGATAGACTTAGTAATTAAATAAGTTTAACATTTTTACTCCATTAGATAAAGGTTAGTAAATGATTAACTTGCCACAAAATCTCTGTAACATCGTTTAACAGTGCTTAAATAAATCTAATTTAAGAAAGTAGATTATTCTAACACAACCATGCTATTGTGATGATTCTTAAAAACTTGCATATTTTTTGTCTTTATTTTATTTTGCATACTTGGGTAATTCTTAGTTAATTAAATTACTTAGTCAACCCACTCTTACTTTCGTGCATCATATTTTAATTTATATTATTTTCACCACCAATTTGTTTAAGTTTTAATTTTTCACAAAGAATTTCTTATACAGTCCATGTAGAGATAATACTCTATACTTATCACTTTATTACTTGTCAACGATTGTGTACACTTGCACATTTCATCGAACCAACGCTGCATGCTAGTGTTGTGACACTACAATCATCCTTTGTATTCTTTGGCCTGAAATGGCACCTTGCACACTCAAGTAGCACATTAGTCATTCTTGAGGCCCGAGTTGGCCTAATGGGTCGTCAAAATAGTAGAAAATGCATAAAAACGTTTATTTTACTAATAATTAAATCTAAACTATTGAAAAGGAAAGTGCATTAAAATAAAATAAAATGACTAGAAAACAAACTCATTAAGTGCCGAAAGGTACCTAATTTCTCACATCGAATTGTGGCAAGCCAATTATCCTATAATCAACTATTTGTAATTAAAAATGCATAAAAATTCATTAACAACATAATTAGTTAAAAAATCATGCCATTGAGAGCATTGGCCTTGGCTTCGACCATCATTCCTACATATTTTTCAACATTTTGATTGCCTTTTTCTCCTTCAAGTCCATTTCGTTGCAGATTTTAGTTGATTAAGGACTAATTTGTAGATCTTTATATCGTTTGGCTTGCAATACTCCTCATTTAGGAGTGGTTCAAACTCATGTAGATAAACATGGAACCTAATTTCAAATCTGCTAACATTGGCAATATGTTGTATGCAACCAACATGAATCTTGGTGCATGTGACCATCGCACCAAATGCATCCAATAGAGGTCTATTGTTTAGATGGGGATCATTTGGCCTACAAGAACTGGCCCGATTCAGAAAGCTGTTGGAGAAGCCTGTCAGATTGAAGTCTAGTTCGCCCAATAATGAAGATATGGCAACTTAGCCTAATTTGGTAACTAATCTTAGAAGATTGAGGGAATCATATCTTGTAAAGATTAGATTAGATTTGATATGGCATATCTTGTAAATCCCTAAAATCAAGGGATATGGTTAATCTCGTCCGTTGATGTAAATGTATCTTGACCGTTAGTTTTGGAGGAGCTCAACTATAAATAAAGAGCCTCCCCCTCATTTGTACTCACTCCATTCATTGTTTCATTATTCTTTGTGAATAAGAGAATATTAAGAGCATTTACTCAAACACCTTGTGTGCGCTCTTTCTGTTGTTCTTTTGTTGCTTCTTTTGGCATAAATCACTTCCGCTATACAAATTGGTGCCTTAGAGGACTTTTAAAGGAATCATCACTTGAGTAAAAGCTAACTTAGGTGAATTTGGGACGAACGGATCGCGAGACGAAAGATCTAGCCCCGTGACAAGTGATATCAGAGCTATTGGTTTTAAGGCACTATTAGGATGTCAAAAGAAGAGTTCGAACAAAGGTAGGCCAGAAAGTCTTTTGAGGGAGATGCTGTCGGCAGTAGAGGAACATGTGGGTAAACTCGAGGGATCCATGGAGGATGTAAAGGAGGCACTCGATGGGGTCGAGGATCGCATACACAACTGGAAAGAGCAGTCTAGAGACTATGTGAAGATGCTCTTAATTCCACCATGGATAAGGTAAACCAGTTGTTTAATTCACACAGGGATAAGCTATCGGAGAGGAACAATGCTCTCGAGGCCATGATGATGGCTTTGAAGGAGGAAACAATGGCCATGATGATGGCTTTGAGCACAAGAATAGAGGAGCTCGAGGGAGAGCTAGCCTTGTGCCGAACAGCCGTAGGGAAAGGAGTGTCAAGTGCAGCACTCAGTTACAAGGATATCCCAAAGCCAAAAGAGTTTGTGGGGACAAGGTCTGCATGTGATGTGGACAATTTCTTGTGGAGGATGGAAAACTACTTCTGTAACACCCCTTACCCGTATTCGACATTGGAACAAGGTACGAGGCATTTTCGAACTCACATTACAAGCAATCACACAATTTCGAGTCATAAAATTTGTGTCCAAATTAAAATCATCCATATTCAATCATAAAGTCACCTATACGAGCATACGAGGCCCAAAACATGTATTGGAAGTGGTTCGGGACTAAACTGAGAACTTTAGAAATTTTTACAAAACTTAGAAAATTTTTACTACATGCAGGGCTCACAGGCCCATATGGTCCAAAGGACATGCCCGTGTGACCGTGGGACACGCCCGCGCTTCAAACCGTATCCGATTTAGGGGTGCTCTTTGACTTGTGCCACACGATTATGCCACACACCCGTGTGCTAGGCCGTGTAGCACACACGGCTGAGACACATGCCCGTGTCTTTGCCTGTGTGCTCAATTCTAGACATTCTGTTGTTCCAAAATTAAAGTGCAGGGGACACACGGCTGGAACACATGCCCGTGGATTAGACCGTGTGTTACACACGGCCTAGACACACACTCGTGTGTATACCCTTGTGGACAAAAATAAAGCTATTTACCAAGCCATTTTGCCACCCTCACTCGGACACATCTACACAACATCACATGACACAAATTCAAGCATATAATTGCAACCAAACAACCACAAACAAGACAATAACATGTCATTCTTATACCATCATTTATCATGCTTAAAACATTATACTTAGCCCATTAAAAATATACTAATTTCAATTCACAAGAGGGAATTAACATATGAATAAACTTATGACCAACATAAGCCATCACTCATGGCTATTTATAAGATGAAGCATTAACAATTACAAGCCAACACATATCGCCAAATCAATCATGACACATATAACAAGTTGACCTAGTCCCTATACATGCCAAGACTTAAAATACTTGAATTTATTTATACCCAAAATGACAGCTTGATAGTGTGATAGGATTTTAGGCAATTTCCAACCCAAGCTGGCTCGATGACACTATAAAACATAGGAAAGGAAGAGGGGGTAAACTATATAGCTTAGTAAGTCCGTACGAAAATAATAAGCAACTCTTACAAATCTTTTATCAAGTTCAACAATTTAAACACAAAATAATACAAATTGCTATGAATCTCACAGTTAAAATTTTTATTCAATCATAATGTTTACTCTATCAACTTATAAGCATAATTTAACATATCTTGGCATCAGCCTAACAACCATAATCTCTCTTTGTAACATATTACAGCAATTCAACAAATCATTTTAAACCTCATAGCAAACATGCACATTAATTATGTGTACTCATGTTTCCGAGCATATGTCTTAATATCTTTCAATTGCCTAAACTCTTATCTTCCCTTACTTCTATAACCATTTTAATAGGCAATTATGTCAATCTTTCCTTTTTCTCATATCCGATAAATCACAATTTGTGTGAATAAAACGTGCTATATCATAACTCAATTTAGCCCAAAGGCCAATCACAAAACTTACCTCATATTCCTCATTTCAAGCATTTAATAGATATAAGCTTCAAGTATGTACCTGCACCATCTCAAAATGAATTACTCATAATTTCAACTTTGACATAACCGTGAACCACTCAGAATAATACTGTTGGATACTCGGGATTCTTGCACACTAAGTGCCAAAAATGTAGCCAATGCTATCTCAATCTCATATCACATAGTTGCTCGCACTCGAGCTATTAACGGGTCTGCTCGCACAAGCTGCCAGTCAAAACGTAGCTACGCGGTGCTGCTCACACAAGCTGTCAAGTATCCACAACATATGCCGGTATACTCAGCCGCCGGTAGGACGTACAAGACCAGCACCCGGATCACATAGTCACATAACACATACTAACCCTAGTGACATGTCACTTGTATCCTACCTTATTCCTATGGTTCAAACGGGATTTATTGCTTGTCGATTCGTCTTCAGACTTATTTGTAGAACTGTACTCATTCAAAACATCAAACATACAATTCATGCAATATTAAAGCATTTAAATACAATTGGTTTAAAACTTATTTTAACATACGAACTTACCTTGGCATAAAAATGGCAAAAAATACTAAATCGTCAAATACTTATTTTTCCCCCGTTCTAGGTCTTAACCTTGTTTTTCTTGATCTATAATATCACATTTAACTTATTTAATCATTATACTATACAAATCAGCCCCAAATCACATTATGGCATTTTTACCCCTAAACTTTTAACATTTTACATTTTTGTCCCTAGGCTCGTAAAATGATTTTCATTCAATTTCATTATACCCAAGCCTAGCCGAACCTATATCATGCTCATAACAACCCACATTTATCATTTATTAACATTTTTACAACATATTTTACAAATTTTACAAACAAGTCCTTTTAGGCATTTTTACCGAAAATCACTTAGCAAAAGTCGTTTAACAAACAACAAAACATACATTTTCCACCATCAAACATCAAAATACATACATGTTCAACATGGGTAAAATTTTATACTTTGACATCTCTTCAGATTGGTGGTAAAAATAGATAGATCATGTTACAAGGATGTCAAAAACATAAAAATCATTAAAAACGAGGCTAAAATGGACTTACAATCGAGCTTGTAAGCTTGAAAAACCCTAGCCATGGTTTCCCCTTGTAAAATTTGGCCATAGGAGGAAGATGGACAAAAATTGGCTTTTAATTTGGCTTTTTAATTCATTTAATTTACCAAATTACCAAATGCCCTTAATGAAAAACTTTGGAAACATACCTATCCATGTCCATTTGTGTCCACCAACTTAACCAATGGTCTAGTTACCATTTAAGGACCTCTAATTTAAAATCTCATAGCAATGTGACACCTTTAACACATAGAATTCAAGTTTTGCACTTTTTGCAATTTAGTCCTTTTAACTAAATTGAGTACCCAAACATCAAAATTTTCGAACGAAATTTTCATGAAATCGTTCCATAAAACTGTAGACCATAAAAATATAATAATGATAAATTTGTCTCCGTCGAATTTGTGGTCCTGAAACCACTGTTCCGACTAGACCCAAAATCGGGTTGTTACAAATTTCGTGCCAAAGGCATCGTGGATGATACGATTAAGGTAAACACTGCTTCAATGTTTCTTATTCATATTGCGCTTTTATGGTGGTGAGACAGGACAACAGATAAAAGACAAGGTGAGATTGGGGCGTGGCAAGAGTTCCAATGTGAGTTGATGGGGCAGTTTTACCCAGTATTTTTTGAGGAAGAAGCTCGGAAAATGTTGCAAGGGATAACGCAACGGGGCATAGTGGGGGAGTATGTTTGAGAGTTCAAGGAACTCATGCTCCAAGTTTCAGATGTGATCGAGAAAGAAGCATTGCTTGCTTTTTAGAATGGATTGAAGCCGTGGGTCTGACAAGAGGTGGAACAAAGAAGTGTCCAAAAGTTGTCGGAAGCCATGACAGTAGTATAGTCCATGGTCAAGCTTGGGTCTTCCAAGTCCGAGGAAAGGCGCGTATGTGAAAAGGATCACAAGGAAGATGTTGTTGATGGCAATGGCAACGGCAACAATGGTGGTAATGGGAAACCACGAGTTAGGAAGAAGAAACCCAAGAGGAAAAAGGACAAGTTGAAATTGTAACACCCCTAACCCGTGTCCGTCGCCGAATTAGGGTCACAAGGTGCTACTTATCAAAAACTTAAACACTTTGCTAAATAACAATGTAAGTATATAAAAATAAATATTCGCACCACATAATTATATATAGTCAGCCAAAACATATCTACTCATTTACCAAATACACATGCAACCTTATTATTAATACGCCATGGCCGAACCTATTCTAAGTTCATCATTGCCTAATATATATTCATTATGCATAACTTTACCACATTACTAAATTATGAATCAAAATACCATTCATTCTCTGATCACTTGAACATCAAATAAAACTAAATGGTTATTTACACTTTAAATCAAACGAAAATTAAAAAAAAAAAACATTTCATAAACCTGTAATGGTTGCAAAAACCTATTTAACGTATATCATTTCTGCATACAGTTCCTACACAAACATGTCATGTAATACCTTATTACTTACCATTATACACCGAATCCATATAATTAAATATGCTAGTAAATCACCATTGTAAAAACATGCATATGTATATTTATATAAATATATAAATGCATATACATCAAACGGTTGTACATATCAACTATGAAATATTATACAACTTGAATATATATATATATATGTAATTTAACTGGATATGCACTGTCAAAACATTATTTAGACCCAAAATGCCATGAGCCACAAAACCAAACCACACCTATTATGTATGCATACAATGGTCGAATACATATACTAGCTAAAAACCTTCACAACCATGCAAAATAATAACATGAACATACCCAGTATCATTTCCGAATATAACCATTACACTTAATCATTAACAATTGGACATGCCAATATACCTAACACATAAGTAAAGTTTAACAAAAGAAATAGCCCTCTTCGCAAGGCTATATATAAGTATATAAACAAGACCAACATCATTCATTTAAACCGTAATTCAACCTATACATGCCTTTGATTCTAAAATTAAACTTAAGTACCAAAAAGGGGTGATAGTGTAGTCAACTTCTTCGACGATCCTCTGAGCCCGTAGCTGAGTCAACAATCTATAAAATAGTAAAGTAAACACACACAGAATAAGCTTACTAGCTTAGTAAGTCTTAAGCAAATGATAATACAACATTCAAATACTTAAGATTTTAATCTTTAAACCTAGGACATTGAATATAAACATTTCAATATGCGATTTCATACAGGGCCGAATACTAATAGTTCATTAACCTATGTAATTTCACTTCCTTACCATAAACCTGTATCTCATCGAAGTACAAGATATGTAAATAGCATGAATCACAAGCTCTAAATCATATAAGTACAACATTCTTACACATCGATCGTAAGTTCAATTGCACAAAACATCATTCTTATCGTATTATCCCAACTCAAGTAGTATTAAACATAACTTACATTACTCCCGGTAAATATAAAGGGACTTATGCTTACCTGAGCTTTTAACTCGATACATTGACTATGTTCCACTTAGAATAATATATGGTTTCTCCATTTAAAATGCATCACCGGCATCAAGCCTGCTAGGCATCAAAGCCCGATATGTAACACCAGCACAAGGCCTGCTAGGCATAACGCCCGATATGTAACACCGGCACAAAGCCTGCTAGGGTCAAAGCGCAAAATAAGTCACCGGCACTAGGCCTGCTAGGCTCAAAGCCCGAATATTAACACAATCAACATTCCCATACACATTACTAAATGCTAAAATTTACAATCATTTCATATACTTTAATTTTACAATCACATATTAAACCGAACACAATTATTCACATTACATTCAACAAGCAAATTTACTACATTTTCATACCCCATATTCGGCCAACATATAATTTCATGCCTTAAATTCCAAATTTTATCATATACTACTTTCATAAATGATTCTTCGGCATAAATTTGCTTAAGGACTTACCTCGACTGTTGACGGACAACGTATACCGACTATTCGATAACTTTCGCCTTTCCCCAATCCAAATCCGTTTTTATTTGTTCTTGATCTAAACACATTAAAATTCAGCTCATTCAAGTACATTTCATTTCAATTTAATCCCTAAACACATAAGCAGTCAAATTACCACTTTACCCCTACTATTTCATATTTTTACAATTTAGTCTTATTTGCTCAAAACACAAAATACCCAAAATTCCACTACAACACTCAAGGGCCGAATGTTCACAATGACCTTACAAGTCCATATCTTTCATTTATTTTGCATATAAGCCCCTCTAAAATTTTATTTTTACAAATTAGCCCTAATTACTCAATTTCACCAAAACTTCCAATACAAAATATACTAATCTTTAACATATCTTTAATATAAAATCATCAAGCATCAAAAATCACATGAACATGACAATGGTCGAACATCAAGCATGCTTAGATTTGAAAATTTTAACATGGGTCAGCTACGGTTCGAAGCAACGATCTAAAAAATGTATAAATTTACAAGAACCGAGCTAGTTACATACCTTAAAATAGCCAAATAAGTGCCGAAATTCAAAGCTTCCCTAGCCCTTTTTCTTTAGCTTCATTCGACCATGAGAGAAGTGAAGATGATAATGGTTTTGATTATGACATATATTATTATTTATCAATTTACTAATCTAACCTTTATAATAAAATAAAACTAACATATATTTTATGTCTTAAACCGTCCATCAACCCTCCACTATCTCTTTTATGGCATATTTCTACTTTAAGGACTTCATATTAAGAAACCATTAACAAATAAGCACTTTTTACTAAAGTTTGTAACTTTTACGCTTTACGCGATTAAGTCCTTTCTGTCAAATTAAACATTGAAACGATAAATTTTTTCCACGAAACTTTCACACACATTAATTCACACATAATAAACACAAAATATAATATTTAATCATCTCTTGGACTCGGATTCGTGGTCTCGAAACCACTATTTCGATTAGGGTCAAATTCGGACTGTTACAGAAATGCTTTCTCTATGACGATCCACACATGTTGAAGAAATGTCAAAAGAAATCCGTGCTTTGTAAGAAAAAAAGCCAATGGGTAAGGCTTTGGGACTTGGTTCGAGCAAGGGGTGTCGAAGCCGAGGTCGAAAGCGAGAAGAAGCCAATGGAGTGATTCTTATGTCATGGTCTGCATAGGTTGCTGAAGTGTCTAAAAAAGTCTGTCATCGAAAGGGACGGTGGAGCAGACAAGAATCCCAAGAAGCTTGGTTCGAGAAAGGGAAAAGCCAAAGCCAAGAAGGCAAAGAGGAGCAAAAAGAAGCGAGTAAAATGCTTATTGTGCCGTGGTCCGCATGAGTTGCAGAATTGTCCAAAGCAAGCCGTAATCAAAGGAAAGGCAATGTCTGAGCTTGGTGAGTCGTCGGAGGGGCTTCCACCTAAGGAAGAGTTGAGTTTGTCATCGAACTTAGGGGAAAAGTTGCGATGAAAACAGTGAAGTTGGGACCAATGAGGCTCGATTTGAGTGAAGCGTCGAAGTTGGTCGAGTCATCAACAAGGCTTCCACCTATAGGAGAGGTGGGTGGTGCATCAGACTTCAAGGGTAAAGAAGTGATGCAAGTGGGACAGTTGACCAAAGTAAAGGAAACAAGTAGGATGGTTTGAGTTAAGAAGTAAGTAAGCCAAGGCAAAAGTCCTAAAGGAAGGGAAAAGCTAAGGCATCGAGACGAGATCGAAGCGAGTCAAGTCAATGCCATTCGAAAGACGCAACGATGGCGTTACAAAAATGGGTAGGGGAGAATGTCACAGGCCGCAGTTCAAAGCACGTGACCATCGCACCAAATGCATCCAATGGAGGTCTATTGTTTAGATGGAGATCATTTGGCCCACAAGAAGTGGCCCGATTCAGGAAGCTGTTGGAGAAGCCTGTCAAATTGAAGCCTGGTTGGCACGATAATGAAGATATGGCAGCTTAGGCTAATTTGGTAACTAATCTTCAAAGATTGAGGGAATCATTTCTTGTAAATATTAGATTAGATTTGATATGACATATCTTGTAAATTCCTAAAACCAAGGGATATAGTTAACCTCGTTCGTCGATGTAAATGTATCTTGACCGTCAATTTTGGGGGAGCTCAACTATAAATAGAGAGCCTTCCCCTCATTTGTACTCACTCCATTCATTGTTTCATTATTCTTTTTTAATAAGAGAATATTGAGAGCATTTACTCAAACACCTTGTTTGTTCTCATTCTGTTCTTCTTTTGGCATAAATCGCTTCCGCTATACAAATTGGTGCCTTGGAGGACTTCTAAAGGAACCCTCACTTGAGTAAAGGCTGACTTAGGCGAGTTTGAGATGAACGGATTACCTAAGGCCACACGGATCGCGAGACAAAAGATCTAGCTCCGTGACACATGCAGCAACCCTACACGAGCATAAGTAATGTTCCACCTAAAAAATGCCCACAATAACATCACCTCTCACTAAGACCAACTTTAAACCAACTTGGTGGTGGAACACCCCATACCCGTATCCATCACTGAAATAGGGTTACAAAGCATTACCAGAACTTTCAGAACATTTTGCAAACAATTCATGTAAATTTCTATTTATAAATTGAGATTATTCATAACGTCCCTTAAATGGACCTCAAGGCCCAATATGAATAGTATAAACAAACCGGGACTTAATCGGAACCTCTAAGAATTTTTCGTAAAGTTACAAAAATTTTCTAAGTTGCAGGGCTTACACGCCTATGTGGTCTAGGGACACACCCGTGTGGTCGGGCCGTGTGACTATACACGCCCGTGTCCCTAACCCGTGTAACTCTCTAACTTCTAAGGCATGAAGAAATTGAAGTCACACGGTCAAGTCGCATGCCTATGTTCTAGGTCGTGTGGTGAATTTTTATTTTCGAAATTAGGTGCAATTTTCACATGGCCGTGTAACACGCCCATGTTCAAGGCCGTGTGAACCACATGGCTGAGACAAGCGCCTGTGTCTTTGCCCATGTGCTCAATTCTGAGCATTCTATTTCTCATTTTTAAGATGCAGAGGACATACGGCCAGACCACATGCCCATGGAGACACACGCCCGTGTGTCTACCCGTGTGGGCAAAATTAAGCCATTTCCTAGCCTCATTTGTCACCCAATTTTACCATGTTCCTGCACTAAAACTTACCAAATACAATCCAACCATTTCAAGAAAATTTCATCATTTACAAGGCATACCACTACATGCATACATGTTTATAATTTTACCTTGGTTTAATCCATATGTTAGACATAATTTAAACAACTACTTAATATATATGAAGCTAGCATAGCATGACATTACAAGTATATCAAAACAACCATTACTAGTCATTCCAATGGCTAGATTACATCCATCATTATCAAGCCACAATTGGCTAAATAAGCTTATACATGCCATTATACCAAATGACATTTCTATTTATACCAAAAAGAGATAGTGGATAGTGTGATGATTGCTCAGACCGACTTCCAACCTTCGCGAGCTTTGAGCACTATAAAACAAGGAAAATTAAACGGATTAAGCATTTTATACTTAGTAAGTTCGTATAACGGAAAATAAACTTACCGATCATATTTATTAATACAAGCATACATAATACACATTCCATCAATTTTGGGTAAGTTATCTAAACACACAATCACTTATTCAAACAAGTTAGTCACATAATCTCGTATGAATTTCAAATAAATCATAAATGAGCTCATCACATTACAAGTTCCATAAATTTTCACCTTTCCATGTTTCAAGATTCCTTTTTCAGTTGAACTATTGAACTGTCGATGGACATCCGGTTAGTATACCCAAAAGTACCCACTTGGGCACAAACTTAACAAGCACACTCTCGAGCCACATGTTACGTTATAGGGTTACCAGTCCAGGCTAAATCCTTTTCATATCACATGCTCTGAAGAGCTTAATTTGGATTGCCCGTCCAGGCTAAATCCAACCTATAGCATATGCTCGAGCGGCTTATATCAGGATTACCTGTCTAGGCTAAATCCTTTATACGACATGTGTAATATTTTTCTCGTTCAAGCATATCACCTTAATCCATCGAATTTCAACGTTCAATTGGAACATGGCAATTTGTCCACATTTCAAAACTTATGATTATTTCATAATGTATATCATTTCATTCACATCAACACAACCATACAATTAAATTCAAGCATTTAACATAAATATTTAAGTTACACGAACTTACCTTGAAAATGGTTCATTTTTTAATTTCAACTAACCCGACACCTTTTGCTTTCCTTGATCTAGTTCTGTAGTTGGTCTTTTCGGATCTATATGGATAAATTTAACTATTAATACATCACATTTCATATACATTTGCATTTTATTGCATCCTAGGCAAAATTGTCATTTTGCCCCTATCCTTTTCAAAAATTATGATTTCGTCCTTAGGCTCGGAAAATGAAACTCATAATGTAGGAAACCAATTTTGCCCAGGCTTAAATTAAACAAACCAGAATTTAAAAAATAAAAGAATAAAAAATAAAAAATAAATGTCCATTTTTACAGTCCATTTTACAAAACCAATCCTCAAGCCCAAAACCAATAATTTAACTCGAATCCCATTTTACACCCTAAATAGATGACCATTACCCGATTAACCCGTTACACCCTCAAGACCCAGACCTAAAGACCCAGACCCAATAGACCCAAAGCTAAATTGGCCCAAATGGCCCAAACAGCTTGCGGACACAGGAAACCCTAGGTTTCCATTGCGGCGCAAGCACCCCTAGCAGCCCTACCATCACCAGCCTAGGTTTCCATTGTGCCCAGTCACCACCGAGATCTTCGTCGGTCACCTGCAAAAAGGAAAGAAGCAGCAGCAAAACATGGCAAAAAATGGAGCAAAAATTATTCTTTTTTTTTTATTTTGTCATTCTGTGGGTTATAAAAACCCCGAAATGATCTGTAACAACAAAAAGGATACAGAGAGAGATATACATACAAAAACAAAAATATACAGAAATAAAATACAGAGATTTCTTTTAGCAGAGGTGATTTTCCTGTTTTATTTTAGATCTATGCTTATTTTTTTCTTTTTCGTGCAAACACTAAAATAATAAAAAGGTAAGGAGTTTACCTGTGTTTCGACTTTAAAACAGAGATATTTTGCTCTCGGGCCGTGTGGCACGTGCCCACTGTTCCGATGATCAGAACCCAAGCGAGAGGGGAGGGGTCTGAGAGGATTTTTGAATTTTTTTTTTAAAACTGGGATCAAATGTTTTTTTTCTGAAAATTGATTTATATAATAGTATAAAACGATATCGTTTTCACTTAAATTAATAAGCATTAAAACGACATCGTTTAAGAGGCTGAGACCCGCGCGCTGACCCGACCCGGGGAGGATCCGTGTGTTTTCGTTTAAGGGTCTAATTGCCATTTTAGCCCTTTCGCAATTTTAATATCTTTAATTCTGTCCAATTTGAATTTATTTTTATTAAATTAGCCCTAAATTTATATTCGGTTTCAATTGAGTCCTCGAGCCACTTATAGGCCAAAATCAGAACGATGTCGTTTTAAAATTTGGCATAATTGCCATATTAATCCCTGTAATATGACGCGTGTTTTAATCCTTTTATATTTATTTTTATTTAATCCTCTTTTCTTTGTTTATTTTTTTATTTTATTTTTAAATTATTCTACTACTATATATTTAATTATTTTATCATATTAAAATGTTATATTATTTTATTATATATATATATTAATTTTGTTTATAGTATAAAAATTCATATATGTATTTTTTTTATATGTATTAACCTTATATATATTTAATCATTATTTATTTTATTTGGTTTAATATTATTTATATTATATATTATTTTATAATTTGTATATTATTTATTACATTATACATTTTTTAAAATTTCTATATTATATAGTATTATGTTATATTATATTAATTCTAAAATTTTATTTTTTATAAAATTTATTTATATAATATATTTTATTTATATTGTTTTTTATATATGTAATTTAATGATTAGTATTATATATATATATATGTTTTTATATAAAAATATTATATATTATTTACTAATTATTTTTATATGTAATCATTTATATGTATTAATTATTAATTATATATTTATTATAAATACTTTTTATTACTTTAAACTTTTTATTTATATATATATCTATTAAATCATTTTAAAAATCGTCACATACTTTTATTTTTTTACTCAATGTTTAAATATATTATTCCCTTTTCATTTGATTTTGTTATTTCGTGAAAGTCTTAATGATCGCTATTTATTTTATATCACATGTTTATTTATTTATGTTCTTTTAACCGTTTATTATTGCTTAACATAGTTCTTTATTTATTCATGTTATATTATTCTTCTATTTGTAGTTATGTAGAATTGCTATTAAATATGTATGTTGTAATATCTTATCCAAACCATTGTTTTATAAAAACATTTTTAATCGACGCATTTTACTCAAATATTAAAACAACGATATATGATATTTAGGGACTTTGAGAAAATTATACCCAAACTTATTGGGTTTTAATTTTTCTCGTGGAACTTAAAGTATCAAGTATTTTTTTTAAAACTTTCAACATCAACTCAAAACTTATTCTCAGGAATTCAAAACATTGTATACTAACTTACTGGATATGAAGTTTTGTGTTTCGAGGTAAGAATTTTCTACAAATAAAGGCGAGCCTAACTTCGAAGTCGTGAGATGTTATATCCTAACTTACTGGATATAACATTTTATTTCTTTGAAATAGGTAAGTCTTGGTTTTCTTTCTAATAAAAGGATCATATTTTAAATTATTTTCAAATTTTCAACATTCGGACATGATTTTATCGATTAGGTACCAATTTTTGGGCGCTATGAGGGTGCTAACCCTTCCTCATACGTAACTGATTCCTGAACCCGTTTTCTTGTATTTCGTGAACCAAAATTAATGTTTTGAAACAAAACATTTTACAAGATGATCCAATCACGCCTAAGTAAAAAGGGATTGGTGGCGACTCCATTTCTGTTTTTTAAAGTCCATCCTCGTTTTTCAAAAGCCTTTTAAAAATAGTTTCGACAGCTTGGCGACTCCACTAAGGACCAATAAGAGAGTCAAGCCGTAAAAATCTATAATTGCATGTCCTTGTGTCTAAATTTAAAAATCTGGTTTAAAAACTATGATCCTTTTTATTGCATGTGGTTCTATTTTTATAAAATGTCTCTGCATTGCATTGCATGACCGTTGTGGTTGCACCCTTAAGTGGGAGCGAGAAGCTACTCCTTCGTGAGGTTTTCACCTCCATGCAGGATAGTGAATCGCTTTCGGGATACATCCGTACCTATGTCTTCATGAGATTTTCATCTCCGTGCAGGCATAGGGAAATGTATTCCCCTGAACTAAACTCGGTCCATATGAGCCTATAATGGGTGAGGATCGAGGAATCTGCTGGTTCAGGTACCTCAACTTTAGAGCTAAACCACATATAGAAAACCTAAGTACTTACCCTAGATAGAACTATACCAAACCTTAGCAATCACCCAGATATGCATTTGATTATTTGCTTTATATGTTATTCCAAGTTACTAATTGATTGTGTTTTATTTTGTTGTTTGTCATTTCATATTTTAAAGAGGTATCAATTCACAGTCAGTTTCTAAATTAGAAAGCTGGTTATGGAGAACGAATTCCTTGATAAAGTGGAGAACAATGCAATCGTCTGTAGGTGGTCAGAGCAAACACAGTTAGAAAAAGGAGATAGCCTAGCCGAAAGGTAGAAATTAGAGCTATGGGACTACACTCGCATCAATGTGACGCAGAACAATCTTCAGGAATTAAGAGAGATATGGGATCAATGGAGTAACGAGACCAAGCATTTGTTTTATTGCAGCTATGGGGATTTGCTGTACCTGTTGGACATTAAGGTAGATGAACATCTATTTCGAGCCATCTCCCAATATTCGAACTCTGCGTATAGTTGCTTTACTTTCGGAAGAGTTGATTTGGTGCCTATGGTGGAGGAGTATACAGTTCTATTGCGTTGTCCCAAGATTCAAGTAGATAAAGCTTACTCAATGGCTCTTAATGTTCCAACCTTTGTGAGGAAACTGATGAATATTACGGGGATAAGTGAACAGTGGGTCACAGCTAGAATCAAGCAAAAAGGTGAGTATAAGTGCATCTCATGGAAAGCTTTGAAGGATTTGATTTTAGAGCATCCTGATATAAAAAAGAAAGTCGATGTATTTGCTTTGAGTATATATGGATTAGTGATCTTCCTAGGGCATTGGGATACGTGGATGAGGCCATCTCAAATCTTTTTAATCGACTTGACAAACAAGTCAGACCTGTTCCTGCGATCTTGGCGGAAACATTTCGATCATTGAGTGCATGTAGGAGAGCTAGGGAAGGCAGATTTATAGGATGTGCACAGTTGTTGTTGGCTTGGTTCCATATTCACTTCTGGAGAGTGGACAAGGTTTCTTATCGGGTCTTCTCAGAAAATTACTCTCCACTAAAAGAGATAGTAGCTACCCTAAGGAGAGACGACATATCTGAAGAAAATTGGATAGCGCTTCTACGAAATCTCCGAGAAAAAGATGTTGAGTGGAGAGCTCCTTGGATGGTTCCTAATGAAGTTTTGTATCAGTGTGGTAGTTTTGATTGGGTTCCTCTACTTGGAATTTGGGAGCCATTGGATATGCACCTTTGTATGTATTAAGGCAATTTAGATCGAGGCAGTTTGTACTGACTACACACGGATTAGCTCAAAGTGAGTTTTTGTATAAAGGGGATAGCTACAAGAAGAGGGTTAAGGATATTTCTAGTGCTTGGAATCAGACCCATCGCATGAAGAGAGTGGATGTAAGCCCAATGATGACCCTAGAATATAGTGGATGGTGGAATAGAAGAGTCAATGACAATATCCCTGTGCCAAGTTCAGAAGATGCTCCATCGGTCGAAGAATTTTTACAAGTGGTCCCATCGGAATTGGAGATGATAAAACAGGATTTCAAAAGAAGGAATTCAGAGCTCGGAAAGAAAATAGAGAAATTGGAAGAGGAAAAAGTGTACCTAAGCCTAGACGTGGATGTTCAGAAACTAGAGACTGAAAAGATAAAAAAGGAGAAAAGGAAGATTGACGAAGATCGAGATAGCTTCAAGACAGAATATAAGAAGATGTGTCTATCAATGAAGAATGTCAGATTGGGGAAGACTTCAGAACAGTGGCAACAAGAGGTCCAAGAGGAAAAGGCCAAAGCGGACTATTGGAAGAGGAAATTTCAAGAAATGCAAGCACAAAATGAGGCCCTAGAGAAGAGTCTGGCAGAAAATCGAAGTGAAAAGGAAGAATTAAAAGCTAGAGTGGCTGAATTGGACGATCCCTTCATCACCATCGAAGCCATAATTTCGCGATCGAGCTAAAGTCAAGTCTGAACAAGATTGAGGAAATGAAGGGTAAGATTGAAGAGTTAGAATCAACATTGCACAGTTGTGAACTTCGAATCGAGCTTCTTGAAACATGAGAAGGGCGTTGGAAGGAGGAGCTTCACCATTCTCATGATCAAGTTAGAAGTCGGGATTATCTCATGGGTGAAGCAATAGTCCAGATTCGAGAGGTAGCTAATCACCTACAGACTTTGGCAGTACAAGCTGATACATTAAGCACGAAGTATGAACTACAGTCAGATTGTGGCCAAGAGTTAGCTTTGTTGTTTAAGAAAATCAAAACTTTAGGCCTTTGGGCGAAAGCATATTTGTAATCCGTTTTGTGTAAAGGATTTTGTTTTCTAATAAAGTTTTCTAAAATGAAGTTGAATCAGAATCGATGCCTCTTTGCATTCATGCATTTGCATTACATCATATCATATGCATTTAAGTCCATAGAGAGAGCCTAATTAGTTGAAATTATCACACACACACACACACACAGAGAGAGAGAGAAAGAGAAGGAAAATTTGGAAGCTGAACACCCTTACGGTACACGTGCCAAATCAAGGAAAATGGATCAAAGACTGGAACAATTCCAAAGAGATATGCAAGACCAGATGCAAGAGCAAATGGCAAAACTCCAACAAGAGATGAAGGACCAAATGTTGGAGGCTCAAAGGAACATGATGGCTCAAATGGCCCAAATGCTGAGTGGGGCAATAGACAAAGGAAAGGGTCCTATAGTTAATGCTGAAGATGATAAGGATTTTCCTAGGGGATTCACTCCACCACATGTGCAAACACAACCTGAGAAATATCCCAGAAGGCCACCTGTCACGATTAGGCCTCAGCAAGGGCAAGCTAACACTAGAGTGCCCATGAATTTTCAAGTTGGCACAGGATCCAACCCAGGGGATAACCCTGCTAATCCTGTTATCCGTGACCTAGACATAGCAGAGAGAGAGGGGATCAGAACTGAATCTTCAAGACAGTTGGAAGATTGCTGTAGATGGTTGGAAGAAAAATTCAAGGCTTTGGAAAATGCTGACCATCACCATGGTATTGACGCAAAAGACTTGAGTTTGGTCCTAGATCTGGTGCTTCCTCATAAATTCAAGATGCCAAAATTTGAGAAGTACAATGGGACTAGTTGCCCTGAAGCCCACATCACTATGTTCTGTAGACGGATGACTGGTTACATGAACAATGATCAACTTTTGATTCATTGTTTCCAAGGCAGTTTGGTGGGGGCAGCGTCTAGGTGGTACAATCAACTTAGTCATGCTAATATTAGCTCTTGGAGAGACTTAGCTCAAGCCTTCATAAAGCAATACAATCATGTCACAAACATGACACCTGATAGAATCATGTTGTAAAACATGGAAAAGAAATCGAATGAAAGCTTCAGGCAATACGCGCAAAGATGGAGGGAAGTTGCCTTGCAAGTTCAACCCCCTCTCCTAGAGAAGGAAACCACCATGCTCTTTATCAACATCTTAAAGGCTCCATTTATCACCCACATGATAGGAAGTACTACCAAGAGCTTCGCGGATATAGTAATGGCAGGGGAAATGATAGAAAATGCCATAAGAGGTGGTAAGATTGAAGCAGGAGAAACCACTAAGAGGTCTGCTCCTAGGAAAAAGGATAATAAGGTGAATAATACGAGTACATACAAAAAGGGGTACTCAAAGGCAATCACTGTTAGCCAACCGAAAGTAGTTACTGCCAGGCAACAAGGGTAGACAAGACAAGAATCAGGCCCAAGACAAAATTCTGAAAAGCTCCAATTTACGCCAATCCCAATGACGTATAAGGATCTATATCAAAGTTTATTCGACACGCACGTAGTGTCCCCATTTTATCTACAGCCATTACAGCCCCCATATCCTAAATGGTATGAGTCAAACGTTCAATGTGATTACCACACGGGAATAGCGGGGCATTCGATAGAAAACTGCACTGCCTTCAAAAAAGGTAGTTGAGAGGCTCATCAAGATGGGGATTGTCAAGTTTGATGATACACCCAGTGCGGAGAACCCATTACCCAACCATAGAGATAAGGGGATAAACGCAATTAGAGAGGATGTTGTGAGAAGGACCAAGAGGGATATCTAGAAGGTGATAACCCCGATGAGAATGGTGTGGAGGGAAATGATGAGAAGAGGAATGATATTATCTGATTCTTTGAAAGGATGTGAAGGACTAAGGAAATACTGTGAGTTTCACAAAGCTGAAGGACATGAGATCCAGGAATGTGCTGAGTTTAGGGTCTTGGTGGAAAGCCTTATGGATAATAAGGAAGTGGAATTTTATGAAGAAGGCTCAGAGGAAAGAAACGTATGTGCAACTGAAGAAGAGTTGACAAACCAAAAAGTCAATTATCCGAGGATCATCATTTCCGACCGAGAAACACAGAAGGCGGAGCACAAATTACGCCTAAAGTTGTAATCTAGAAACCTGTGTCCTTTTCTTACAAGGATAACAAGATGGTACCATGGAATTACGACTGTAATGTGACGATGCCAGGAGTGGAAAACTCAGCTAGTACTTCCAAGGAGGTTCAAAATGAAGGATTTTACACACGTAGTGGAAAGCGTTACGACTCAGAGAACGTTAGAACAGAACCAGTAAAATCGAAGACCTTGTCAGTTGAACGAGAGAAAGATCCTAAGGCACTTATCAGTGAAACCTGTGAAGGAGGAGGAGGGTAAAAAATTTTTAAAATTCTTGAAGCACAGTGAATACAGCATGGTAGAGCAGTTGCGCAAGCAACTGGCTCGTATATCGGTGCTAGCCTTACTCTTAAGTTCTGAAATGCATCGCGAAGCATTGATAAAAGTGTTGAACGAAACTTATGTTACTATGGATATATCTGTCAATAAACTTGACCGTCTGGTTAGTAACAAAAGTGCTGACAACTTTATTTCCTTCAGTGACGATGAAATTCCACTTGGGGTATGGGATCAACTAAGGCTTTGCACATCACTACTCGTTGCAAGGGATATACTCTATCGAGCGTGCTAATCGACAATGGATCAGCTTTGTATGTTTTACCATTGTCTACATTGAAAAGATTACCGATAGACAGTTCTCACATGAAGACATGCCAGAACATACTGAGAGCATTTGATGGAACTGAAAGAAGAGTAATGAGAAGGATTGACGTACCGTTGCTAATTGGGCCAAATATATATGAGGTATATTTTCTGGTGATGGATATTAAACCCTCATACAATTGCTTGCTGGGAAGACCCTGGATTCATTCGGCAGGAGCAATGCCCTCATCGCTGCACCAAAAATTGAAGCTGGTAACAGAAGGTCGGATAATTACCATAAACGCGGAGGAGGACATCATAGCCACTGTTACCAACGACACGCCATATTTAGAGTCGAATGAAGAAGCAACTGAATGCTTTTTTCGATCTTTAGATTTCATAAACGCGACATTTATCTTGGAGGGGAATGAGGTTCCAGTGCCTAAGATATCCAGGACCACAAAGATGGGCCTACAAATGATGGTGGGGAAGGGAGCCCTACCAGGAAAAGGACTGGGCAGATATCTCCAAGGGGAAGTTCAAGTACCGATGCTGAAAGAGAAGCAGAGGAGAAAAGAAATAAAGAAAAAATAAGAAAGAAGAAGAGCACGCTTGAATGGAGAAGAAATCCAGTGGGAATCGATGACATTCCCCCACATATCCCATATCTTTATATCCGGAGGGATAATTCACCCTGAGAGATGGTTATTGGAAAGTCCTCACATCAATGCCATACATGGGGAAGAAGTTGAGCAAAGAAACCTATTGGGCATTCGCCCCTATGAACATGGAAGCATTTTGAACAATTGGACTGCAGAGGAACTTCTTATAGTTTTTAGAGATTATACAGAGTAATATTCAGAATGCTCTTGTTGTTTTTTAGCCTAGGAACAATAAGATTTCTTTGTGAATTAGGCTCATGTTCAGACATCGTTGTTTTAATAAAATACATCTTTGATAATTAACTTGAGCAAGTATTCTTCCATTTTTTATTCTTTTGACTTTCTAATTTCATTCCAAATTTTTTTTCTCATTCATATCATGTTAATAGTTGTTCTTGAATTCATTTGTTCTTTGTACATTCTTTGGTATCCATTACAGGTCCCTAGATATCAATGATGTGAGCAACGATACTACAAACCTAGAGGTCCACTTTGAGCAATACATGTGTTTAGAGGAATCTCGGGATTTTGAAGGTGACCGAGATTGTGATTTATCTCCAGATTTGTTAAAAACGGTAAAGCAAGAGGAGAAACAAATTTTACCCCATGAAGAGGAGGTAGAGAACATAACCTTGGAGGAAGGAAAAGTTGTAAAAATTTGAACGCACATAGCCGAGGAGACGAAACAAGATCTTGTTGAGTTGCTACGGGAATTCAAGGACGTCTTTGCATGGTCATACTAAGATATGTCTGGTCTAAGTACTGATATTGCAGTACATCGCCTTCCCATAAGAGAAGAGTGCAAGCCAATTCAACAAAAGCTACGAAGAATGAGGCCTGACGTGGTGTTGAAAATAAAGGAGGAAGTCAAGAAACAGTTTGATGTTGGATTTCTAAAAGTGGTCAAATACTCAGAGTGGGTTGCCAATATTGTACCTGTCCCTAAGAAGGATGGAAAGGTCCAGATGTGTGTAGACTATAGGGACTTAAATAAAGCCAGCCCAAAAGACAATTTTCCTTTGCCGTGTATTGACACGCTGGTGGATAATACGGTAGGATACTCACTGTTTTCGTTCATGGATGGTTTTTCGGGATATAATCAGATCAAGATGCTCCCTGAGGATATGGAGAAAACTACTTTCATAACATTGTGGGGTACCTTTTCTTATAAGGTAATGCCATTCGGACTAAAGAATGCTAGGGCAACATATTAAAGGGCCATGGTAACTTTATTCCACGACATGATGCACAAAGAGATTGAAGTATATGTTGATGACATGATTGCCAAATCTCGAACAGAAAAGGAACACATTGAAATTTTGAAGAAGTTGTTTTTGAGATTGAGAAAATTTCAATTAAAACTCAACCCGGCAGAGTGTACTTTCAGAGCTCGGTCAGGGAAGTTACTGGGTTTCGTGGTCAGCAAGAAAGGAATTGAAGTTGACTCAAATAAGGTCAAAGCTATACAAGAATTGCCTCCACCGCGCACTCAGAAGGAAGTTTGAGGTTTTCTTGGAAGATTAAATTACATTGCTCGGTTTATTTCACAATTAATTGAGAAATGTGATCCCATATTTCATCTTCTTAAGAAACACAACTAGGGTGTATGGGACGATGAGTGCCAGAAAGCTTTTAACAAAGTCAAACAATATCTGACAAACGCTCCAGTACTGTCTCCGCCTAATCCAGATAGACCGTTGATACTGTATTTGTCAGTATTCAATAAGTCCATGGGATGTGTGCTCGGTCAACACGATGAGTTGGGAAGAAAAGAAAGGGCGATATACTATCTCAGTAAAAAGTTCACTGATTGTGAAATGAGATATTCATCGATCGAGAAATTGTGTTGTGCATTGATTTGGACAACTCAGAGGTTGAGGCAGTACATACTATATCATACAACCTGGTTGATTTTGAAGCTTGATCCGCTAAAGTATATGATGGAGTCAACCACCTTGAATGGAAGAATGGCAAGGTGGTAGATTTTGCTGTCTAAATTCGATATAGTCTATGTGAACCAAAAGGCTATAAAAGGAAGTGCAGTAGCAGAATTTCTAGCTAGCAGATCTTTAGAGGATTATGAACCTTTAAGCTTTAATTTCCCTAATGAAGAACTGATGTATGTGGCAAATACTGAAGAATGTCAGTGGAAGCTAAACTTTGATGGAGCGTCAAATGCTGTGGAAAATGGAATTGGGGCAATCTTGGTATCCCCTAGTGGTGATCATTATCCATTTATATGCAAATTGGATTTTGATTGCACGAATAACATGGCGGAGTATGAAGCATGCATCATGGGAATTCGAGCAGCTGTAGAGCGTAAGATCAGAGTGTTAGAAGTATATGGAGATTCTACCTTAGTAATCTACCAACTTAAAGGAGAGTGGGAGACAAGAGATCCCAAACTAATTGATTACCGAAAAATAGTTCTCGGATTGATTGAGGAGTTTGATGACATCACTTTTAATTATCTCCCATGCGCTGAAAACCAGATGGCGGATGCTTTGGCGACCCTGGCTTCTATGACCAAAATAAACAGACCAGAGGATATGAGACCTATTCAGATGAGTATCTTCGAAGTTCCAGCTCATTGTTATAATGTGGAAGAGGAGGAAAAGATGATCACCCTTGGTATAATGATGTATTGCGATATGTAAAAAATCGTGAATACCCGGAGCATGCAACTGAGAATGAGAAAAGGACATTAAGAAGATTGGCCTCTGACTATGTTTTAGACGGGGATATCTTGTACAAAAAGAGAAAAGATCAAGTACTATTGAGGTGTATTGATGCAGTTGAAGCTAGGAACATCTTGGAAGAGGTTCATGAGGGCGTTTGTGGAACACACGCTAATGGCTTCACAATGGCCAGACAGATAATGAGATTTAGATATTATTGGTCCACCATGGAAAGTGATTGTATCAACTATGATAAGAGATGTCATAAATGCTAGATTTACGGAGATAAAATTCACGTGCCTTTGTCACCTTTGCACGTTATGACTTCCCCATGGCCATTTTCATGTGGGGCATGGATGTTATTGGACCGATCTCACCAAAAGCTTCGACTGGGCATCGATTCATCTTTGTGGTAATTGACTACTTCACGAAATGGGTAGAGGCTGTTTCATATGCTAGCGTCATTAAGTCAGCAGCTAGTCGATTCTTGAAGAAGGAGATCATTTGTCGATATGGAATGCCCGAGAGGATCATATCAGACAATGCACTGAATTTGAACAACAGCACGATAGCAGAAGTTTGTAGTCAACTCAGAATCAAACACCACAACTCGTCTCCGTATCGTCCAAAAATGAATGGGGCAGTGGAAGCGGCCAACAAAAGTATCAAGAAGATAGTAAGGAAGATGACTGAGACTTATAAGGATTGGCATGAGAAAATACCGTTTGCACTCTATGCCTATCGGACGTCCGTCAGAACCTCTACTGGGGCAACGCCTTTCTCGTTGGTCTATGGAATGGAGGCAGTTCTACCGATTGAAGTGGAAATACCTTCTCTTCAGGTTTTGTCAGAAATAAAGCTAGATGAAGCTAAATGGATCCAGGCTCGGTATGATCAGTTAAACTTAATTGAAGAAAAAAGGCTAAGGGCTATTCGTCACGGTCAGATGTACCAAAAACGAATGATGCGAGCCTACGATAAGAAAGTTCGCCCAAGAGAGTTTCATTAGGGGGACCTTGTATTGAAAAAGATCCTTCCCATACAAAAGGATTTCAGAGGAAAATGGATGCCAAATTGGGAAGGACCGTATGTGGTGAAGAAGGCTTTCTCTGGAGGAGCATTGATCTTGACCGAAATGGATGGGAAAAGCTTACCTAATCCTGTAAACTCAGACTCAGTCAAAAAGTATTTTGCTTGAAAATGAGAAGAGGCCAAAGTGAAAACCCGCAAAGGGCGCCTTGAGACCAAAGGGGTTTTAAGTTGAAAACCCGAAAAGGGCGGCTCAAATTCTGAATAGACACCCAATCATCTTGCTATACTTGAATCAACAAAAATGAAGTATGTTGCATATCGAGGCATCAACAAAGTACTTTGGGTCTTCTAAACACATGTTAAGCTCAAAGTAGTCTTCGTGAAGTTTGTATATAGAAGCCCAATCTGCGATATCTAGGGCATATGATCTTTGTCCTATTCATTTTACTATCTTTGGATTCTTTTTCTTCTCAAAGATATGTTCCCAGTTAATTTTCTTTGTATTTTGGATAATTTATTTAACTTTGACTATCCTTGAGATCAATTTATTTGTTACCCATTATTCATAAATGTGTTGCATTGAAATAATGATTGAAAAACTAATAATTTCACAAAAAGAAGCTCTACATATTGCTGTGGAAATTTCTAGATAAAACAAGGAACCGAAACAGGACAATTGTTTAGAATTTCCATGTGCATAGAAATACTTGAGAAAGAAGAGTCTAGATAGAGACTATTTCTCTAAATCCTTTGTCCAAATGATAATTGGACAAAACAATGAGTTGATGTGATGAAATTAAGTGATGTCATCAGGTCATAACATTCGAGGAATGGTGTGACGAACTAAGAAACCTTGAATTGTGGTGGAATGGGTTGAATTTGAAATAAACCCATTACCTTGAAAATTGCAGATGGGACGGATTGAAAAAGTTTCAATTCCCATTGTGGTAGGATGGTACAAGCCTTGTGTTCTCAAGATCCAAGCGGAGTTGACTTTGAAATTACATTGAGGCAAGCTTGTTGAGCTGAACATGATTGATGAACAAGAATGAAGAAGAAATGAGTGATGACACCTAGAGTAGGAATCATACTCATAACATTTTTGCATCATAGCAAATTTCATTAGGAGCATTTGATTCATTCCGATCATTGCATCCTAATCCTTAAACGTTTAAAAAGGAATCACTTTCATGACATGTTGCATTCATGTCATTCATAACACATGTGGCTAGAAGCATTTGATTCATTCTGATCATAGCATCCTGGTCATTTGACATAAGCATATAGAACCAAGTCTACAGGACATGTCCTTCAGGGGACGGTGTAGTAATATTAGTGAATTTGCAGATCTTATCTCCCTAAACAGTAGTGGAGCAGATCAAATTTGGCGAATCTTATCTTCCCGAGGTAGTTGAGAAGTAGATTTTAGCCACCAGTCTTATCTCCTTGAAGTTGCAGCAGAGTAGACTAAAGACAGAAGATCTCATCTTCCTGAAGCTGTAGGAAGCAGATCGAAGACATTTTCAGCCTTGTCTCACTGAAGTTGCAGCGGAGTACACTGAAGATAACAGATCTCATCTTCCTGAAGTTGCAGGAAGTAGATCAAAGGCACTTTCAGCCTTATCTCTTTGAAGTTGCAGCGGAGTAGACTGAAAACAGAAGATCTCATCTTCCTGAAGTTGCAGGAAGCAGATCAAAGGCACTTTTAGCCTTATCTCCCTGAAGTTGCAGCGAAGTAGACTGAAGACAGAAGATCTCATCTTCCTGCAGTTTCAAGAAGCAGATCAAAGGCACTTTCAGCCTTATCTCTCTGAAGTTGCAGTGGAGTAGAGATAGCAGATCTTGTCTTCCTGAAGTTGGAATGAAGCAGATCGAAAATAGCAGATCTGGCATTTTTGAAGTTGCAAGAAGCAGATCGAAAACATCAGATCTTGACTCCCTGAGTTTGCAGTGGAGCATATCAAAAGATAAGTGGATACTGCCTTCATGAAGTTGCAGTGAAGCAGATTGAAGCTATTAGACTTATTTGAAATCAAGATGAAGTTCCAATACCATTGCAATGGAGTTGGAAGCCGTTTGAAGAGGACGAGGACCAAGAAATCGAGGCTCGGCCAAGACCGGGCAAAATTGGTCCTTTTATAGTCTTTGCTCCATTCTCGTTACATGACAATGAGCAAAGAGGGGCAGCTGTAGGAACCCAATTTTGCCCGGGCTTAAATTAAACAAACCAGAATTAAAAAGATAATAATAATAAAAAATAAATGTCCATTTTTACAATCCATTTTACAAAACCAATCCTCAAGCCCAAATCCAATAATTTAACCCGAAGCCCATTTTACACCCTAAACAGATGACCCATTACCCGATTAACAGAAATATACAGAAATAAAATACACACAGAGGTGATTTACATACAGAGAGATATACATACAAAAAAAATATACAGAAATAAAATACAGAGATTTTTTTTAGCAGAGGTGATTTTCCTGTTTTGTTTTATTTTATGCTTTTTTTTTCTTTCTTTTTCGTGCAAACACTAAAATAATAAAAAGGTAAGGAGTTTACCTGCGTTTCGGCTTTAAAACAGAGAGATTTCGCTCTCGGGCCGTCGATCACGACGGCGTGTGCGGCGCGTGCCCACGGTTCCGATGATCAGAACCCAGTCGAGAGGGAAGGGGTATGAGAGGATTTTTGAAAAAAAAAATTTAAAACAGGGATCAAATGTTTTTTTTTCTGAAAATTGATTTATATAATAGTATAAAACGACGTTGTTTTTGCTTAAATTAATAGGCATTAAAACGACGTCGTTTAAGAGGCTGAGACCCGCGCGTTGACCCGACCCTGGGAGGATCCGCGTGTTTTCGTTTAAAGATCTAATTGCCATTTTAGCCATTCCATAATTTTAATATCTTTAATTCAGTTCAATTTGAATTTTTATTTTTTATTAAATTAGCCCTAAATTTATATTCGGTTTCAATTGAGTCCTCGGGCCACTTATAGGCCAAAATCAAAACGATGTCGTTTTAAAAATTTGGCATAATTGCCATATTAATCCCTGTAATATGACGCATGTTTTAATCCTTTTATATTTATTTTTATTTAATCCTCTTTTCTTTTTTCTTTTTTATTTTATTTTTAAATTATTCTACTACTATATATTTAATTATTTTATCATATAAAATGTTATATTATTTATTATTTATATATTAATTTTGTTTATAGTATAAAAATTCATATATGTATTTTTTATATGTATTAACCTTATATATATTAATCATTATTTATTTTATTTGGTTTAATATTATATATATTATATATTATTTATAATTTGTATATTATTTATTACATTATATATTTTTTAAATTTTCTATATTATATAGTATTATGTTATATTATATATTAATTCTAAAATTTTATTTTTTATATAAAATTTATTTATATTATATAATATATTTTATTTATATTGTTTTTATTATATATGTAATTTTATGATTAGTATTATATATATATATATGTTTTATATAAAATATTATATATTATTTAATAATTATTTTTATTATATGTAATCATTTATATATGTATTAAATTATATATTTATTATAATACTTTTTTATTACTTTAAACTTTTTATTTATATATATATATAAATCATTTTAAAAATCATTACATACTTTTATTTTTTTTACTCAATGTTTAAATATATTATTCCCTTTTCATTTGATTTTGTTATTTCGTGAAAGTCTTAATGATCGCTATTTATTTTATATCACATGTTTATTTATTTATGCTCTTTTAACCGTTTATTATTGCTTAACATAGTTCTTTATTTATTCATGTTATATTATTCTTCTATTTGTAGTTATGTAGAATTGCTATTAAATATGTATGTTGTAATATTTTATCCAAACCATTGTTTTATAAAAACATTTTTAATCGACGCATTTTACTCAAATATTAAAACAACGATATATGATATTTAGGGACTTTGAGAAAATTATACCCTAACTTACTGGGTTTTAATTTTTCTCGTGGAACTTAAAGTATCAAGTATTTTTTTTAAACTTTCAACATCAACTCAAAACTTATTTTCGGGAATTCAAAACGTTGTATCCTAACTTACTGGATATGAAGTTTTGTGTTTCGAGGTAAGAATTTTCTACAAATAAAGGCGAGCCTAACTTCGAAGTCGTGAGATGTTATATCCTAACTTATTGGATATAACATTTTATTTCTTTGAAATAGATAAGTCTTGGTTTTCTTTCTAATAAAAGGATCATATTTTAATTTTTTTTTTTCAAATTTTCAATATTCGGACATGATTTTATTGATTAGGTACAAATTTTTGAGCGTTATGAGGGTGCTAACACTTCCTCATACGTAACCGATTCCCGAACCCGTTTTCTTGTATTTCGTGGATCAAAATTAATGTTTTGAAATAAAATATTTTACAAGGTGATCCAATCACACCTAAGTAAAAAGGGATTGGTGGCGACTCCATTTCCGTTTTTTAAAGTCGATCCTCGTTTTTCAAAAGCCTTTTAAAAATGGTTTTAACACATGAAACTTAACCCCCTCTCCAAGCCTAGCCAAAATGTATAAACAACAATTGCAGCACACATTTTTCAAAAATTTTAGAATTTTCCATGGGTTTTTACCATTTTTCATTTTAGTCCCTAAATCAAGTTGTCATCAAATGTTGCTTTGTAAAAGTTGTTTATCTATGAACAACCTTTCATTTTTTACCATAAATTTCTAATTTTCAGCATATTCATCCATGACCCAAATTTCTTACCTTGATAACTTTTCAAATTAATCCCCTAAATAGAAAGATTAGACTATCCCGGTTTCAAATATATAAAAATCATTCAAAACGGGACTTGATTTCATACCTTATTGAGCTTGAAAAGTTTTCATCCTCTCTCCTAGGGTTTCCATAGAAATTTTAGGGAAGAAGATGAATATAAAAGATGAGATGAATAAAAAAGATGATAATTTCCTTTTAATTATTTGTCATCTTTTAATTTTATTGATTTCCAATTTAGTCTTTTGCCTTTTCTAATTTTTCCATGGATGAGTCATTATAATATCTACTAACTACTCTTCAATGGTCTAATTACCATATAAGGACCTTAAGTTTTGAATTCCATAGTTATTTAATACCTATAGCTACTAGAATTCAACTTTTACATTTTATGCAATTTAGTCTTTTATCTAATTAACCACAATCGATATTTCCACTTAACCTTCTTATCATAATACCAACCATAAAATAAAATAAAATAATTTTTTATTTTTACTCAGATTTGTGGTCCCGAAACTACTATTCCAATCTCACGAACATGGGCTATTACAGGTGGCAACTCTCGTGCTAGTTAAACCAAGTTCTAAACCTTCCATTCGTGATATGGGAGAAATCCTTAATAAGATTGGTCTTAACTTTGTAAGTATTCTTAATAAAAAAATGTCCTATGTCCATCATTGCAACTTGTTCCTTTACATCTATAAAAAGATTGACCAACTTGAAGTACTTTGAATCAATTACATTAATACATATAACATGATTTTTTGTCATGAGGATACCATTGGCCTCCATCATTAGACTAAGCTCATTTCTCCTTCAAGATTTATCCAGCTCATTTCTTCAAGTCTATCATTACATTAGTTAAAACTAAAATTGATATCAACGTAATTGGAGTCTAGTTAAAATGTACTTTTAAAATAAATATATATATATATATCCAAAAGTAAAAATATGAAAATATGTTTGATACTTATTCTTATAATTGAAACATGAAAAATAAAAATAAAATTAAAATTTTTACCTGTATGGAGTCAAACTAGTGTCATGGATTTGACATATAAAACTTGTTTAAATAAATAATATTTTAAATTTAAACGACTTCAAATCATCAATTGAATTTAAAGTAAAAAATTAATGATTTTTTTTTTCAAATTTGCAAAATATTTTTAATAAAAAGAATGAATATAAATTTTATTTTTTAAAAAATCAACTTTTAAATTTTCAACCAAAGACAACATTCTCTTTTGTTTTTCTTCTCACAAATTTTTATTTTACAAATATCAATTTTATGTTTCAACCAACCATACGGTAGAACTTTCTTA
Source organism: Gossypium australe (assembly GCA_005393395.2). Classification (NCBI taxonomy): domain Eukaryota; kingdom Viridiplantae; phylum Streptophyta; class Magnoliopsida; order Malvales; family Malvaceae; genus Gossypium; species Gossypium australe. The sequence goes on from CM016618.1 coordinate 35,670,780, forward strand.
ACTTAGTAAACAAAGTTATATAGTTAAAAAAAAAACATCACGACTTGGGTATCAAATAATTATAATTTATTTTAAAAAAAATATTATATTCTAAAATCACGAGTTGAAAATGAAATCAATTTACTATTTAATAAAATAATGATAATAACATGAACAGCTCAAATATGACTAAACAACGATGAAACCTAAACAAGATTTAAATTTTATTAAAATATGTCATTAATCCTCGTACACTTCGTAAATTTTAGTTTTAAAAATTTAGTCCGTTGATTTTTCAAATTTTAAAATTTAAATCCAACTGTTAATAATGTTAAAAATTATTTTATTAAATTTAAGTTCATTTTTAATTGCATTGCTATAAGCGAATCCTTTTTCTACTTCAAGATATGGCACCAGTAATTTTAACAACAAAATTTAATGTTAACAATTAAATATAAATTTTGAAATCTAAATAGTAAGGGACTAAATGCCTATTAAGATTAAATTTCAAATTATTGAGAAGTACAAAAACCTATGACATTATTTTATACAATGCTTAAAACCATCTCACACTTAAATAAGAGGATAAATACATTCGAACCTAAATATCTTGTTCTAACAAGAATACCTATACCAATCTAACTAAGAGCAAATAACTTACCATCACAAATGTCTTGTTTCCATCCTTACCTCGCACAATCTCAATGATAACGAGCTAAGAGCAAGGAGGAATAACTTTATTAAAGCTGAAACGGTGGATCAAAATGACAGAAAGACGAATGCAAGAAATAGATCAACATAAATTTTCACTGACAGCCAATCATGATGTACAAATATTCTATCATTCTTGGCTTAATCCTCAAACTTATTGAGAGTATAGGAACAATATTTGAACAGGAAATGGCCGAGGTGCATCATCAGCAAAAAAAATGGCAGCTTTTTTTATGGATGGAAAAATCATCAGACCATGTATGTCATACCTACCTGCAAGATATTCATGTGCGGTACGCTCATATTTGCGGCCCCGGCTCGACAGTTTCTCCTTAGGAATGCATAGAGGTAGTTTATGACGAGTTTCTTGAGGAAAAACGAGTTCTTTTTGGCTCTCACATCTCCATGTGCCAGGAAATATGTAAATCCAGATTCGATTGCTTCCCGCAATGCTGAAAGCTCATATTCCAAACTTGGATCTATTTCTGATGACATGATGCTAGAAGGCAACGCTGCTGAAGCAGCTTCTGAGTTGGATGTTTCTGCTTCTTCTGATCTCGTGCCAAGCATCAATGGGACTTTAAGCTCCTCATTACCAGGAACATCCCTGGTTCTGTAATCCCTTGAGCTCACCGAAACACTATCAAGATCCATTTCATGCAAACCACTCTCCAAGGCAAGCTCTTGAGCTTCTTTTCGCAAGAAATTCTCGAGGCTTTGAACCAAAAGTTGCTCAAATGCATGATGATCCTCCTTTCGTATATCTTTGTAACCATATCTAGCAATACACCTAAACATATGGTAGTCTTTTGGGCAAACTCTTCGGAAAAGAAATCTCTCCTCCTGTGGGACCACAGGAATAGGGACGTATTTGATGCAAACAAACACAATAGTAGAATGGATGGCAGGCAGGCTAAGTAGAAACTGCCCGAATATCAAGGGAATGCCATGTACAAGCTCATTGTATAGCAAACCAATCCCCGGAGTTCTCACAGTCCCAAGTGTAGAGCCGAGTTCAAGCATGAAGTCCATGGATATTTTCTCTCTGACCTCACTCTGGTACTTCAACACACTGCCATAGTTCCAAATGTACATGACAGAGAGAAAGAAACTAGCAAAAACGAGTGGAAGCCAACCTCCCTCTAAGACTTTGGAAAGAACAGCAGAGAAGTAGATAAGCTCTATTGATCCAAATACGAGCGGAAAGCACAAAGCCATAAACAAACTGGTCTGCCATATTAAAAGCATTACAAGTGTCACCAATGTGGTCGTGACCAGCATAACACCAACTTCAGCTATGCCTGCAAAAACAATTTAGATGGGCATCAGAGAAGCAACCATCATAAGATTAGACTAGAAGCTATTAGCTTTATGAGCTCCTTCCTTATTCATGAATCATTATGATTTTTGGTGGAAAGTGCAGTATCAGTATTTCTACTCAATAGCATAACAATAATACGATGTTTTGGAATCAATTAAGCATTAGATTTGACAAAATACTATACAGCGAAATATAACATTAAGTGTTGGGATAGACAGCAATTAAATAAATAAAAACAAATAAGAATCCAAAACAAAGTGGGAGTTATTGCGCTACGATGACATAAGAAAGTATCAAGAGAGGAAAATAGCAACCATTTGTCACTGACCAATTATAAATCTTAAGTTCAACATTATAGAATTGCAATGTTTACACTAAAAAATCTGTAAATCAGAAACTATGCAAATATATGTGAAACACAATCAATCTATATTAGAGTAAAAACTCCGAAGCTGCATATATCATTAATAAAAGTAATAGTATATTTCCCGAGTCTACCAGAAAAGACAAAGGGTACCCAAAGAGTATGTAAAAGCAAGGGATCATTCTTAACATTGTAAAAAAAACATTAAGAAAAGGAACTATCATTTTTATGAATGAACCAAAAGGACACTTTCCGGGAATGAGAGAAGCAAAGAGGAGAGAAAGAGGGGTTGATGTAAGAGAAATTTCTAACCATATGCATTGGCGATATCAGTGGTGCTGCGGAAGATGGAAACAACAACTACACACATTATCATCAAAAACCAATTTATCACAGGGATATAAATTTGGCCCATCAGTTTCCTTGAGGTGTGAATTATCTTCATTCTTGGGAAGCAACCAAGAGCCATAGCCTGCTTGACACATGAAAATGTAGCAGATATCATTGCTTGGCTAGCAATCATAGCAGCAAGAGTAGCTATCACGAAAACTGGCCAGAAAAGGCTCTCTGTTTGTTCATAAGAAGCAAAATATAATGTGTCAAAACCAGCACCAAGCAAAAACCAAAATTTCCTGATTATAGTATTTGAAAAATAAATGAAATGGGCGAAGAAGATAAGCAGCACATCGGGCAACAGTAACCTGGAACAGAATCATAGAAAATTCTATCTGAAGACTCAGGGTATTTCATTAGATACGAAGCCTGGCCCATGTATGCGAGGAGAAGACAGGGAAACACTACAAAGGTAAAGGCAATCTGAAGAGGGAATACAAATTTGTTATAAGAGTCATTTAGTGAATGGGAAAGCCAAGGTCATTCTTCAAGAAAGTGCTAAGACGAATTAATAGAAGAGCCAACCTGTATGGCTGGTACAGAGAAATGCCCTAAATCAGCAAACATCGCTTCAGCTCCTGTAATAACAAATAAGCATGTTATGCTACTAAAAGAGGGTTGTACACTACAACTTCATATGGAGAAGTTGCTCACTTAACATTAAAAAAAAGTATTGTGCAATATTTTTTTCAGGTTATAAAAATATATTCATATAAATCAAAAAATTTTAAGGGCTTCAAGAAAAGTCTTTGCATGGTGATATTCTCTAGCATGTGCATCTTTGGCATTCCACTAGGGCATCATCAATATATATAATTTCACTCTGCACTTGAAGCGCGATCAGGAGTTTTTGCAGATTTTCAACATTCAATTATTCATAACGACGTGAGACCTTTATGACAATAATCACTACTTCAATGCTAAAAGTCTAATATTTAAAAGCATACTGCACCTGTAATGCACAGAATGCAACCTCCAAGAGCAGACCATGCATCTTTGCTGTTCTTCTTGAAGAAAAAATAAATATAAGCTGGATTGACTGCCTTGATAACTGTAATATCATACTTCACTAGATTGTAAATTCCTATTGAACCCAGAGAGAAGAACCACAAAGCAAGTGCAGGAGCAAACGAGAAACCAACTTTACTGGTTCCAAACTGTTGTATGCTGAACAATGCCACAAGGATTACAATTGAAAAAACAACAACCGCAGCTGTGAACAAATAGATAAATGAAGGTAAACGTTAACGTTCATCATTGAAAAACCAAATTAGTTTATATGCTAAAGCTTGAATCATTATTTATTAGTTAAGAATTGCCTTGTATCATGTTGCACATGTAATAAGAACCAGTATCCAGTGGGTAATACAATATTCAACCAAGTAGAAAGTCATTTAGAATCAAACCAAAGGCTCCTCAACTTCCCCCAACCATCAAGATGCTCCTTCAAATAAATATAAGAATACACACAAGTACCGTATGGAAGAGAAGAAACAATGGAATCATATGATGGGTGCCTTATGCCCCTATTCTCCATCTACTAGAAATACTTTTTCAGTTCTTTCATAGAAGATGGCACTTAATGAACCATAAATATTTTATATGAAACCAAAGCAAATGAAAAGTACCCACTTGTATCAAAGCCTTTTACTGCACCCTGAAGACCACTTACAGCAGACATAACTGCATTAGAAAGTTATTACAAATTCTAATATTAGTATTAGCTCAGGCAAGATGGTGCACATTGCTAACTTTGCAGCAGCTAAAATTAGGAGAACTACAGCAAGAAAAAGAAAAACCCATACAAAAAATGCCAATCAATTCTATCAAGCAGAGAAAGTAACATCATTTCGCCAATTCAACTACCGAAGAACAAGAGCAAAAATTTGGTTTGCTGTTTGATAGGCAAGTGGAAATTAACTCAGACATGCAAGTTGAAGACTTCAAGTTCCTTACCATGCTTAGGCTACCAAAATATCAAAGCTGTACCTGCAGTTCTGTGACCTTACAGTGAGCAATTGCACAGTAAACACCAAACATATTTAAGTTAACTATTGGATATCAATGAAATGTCCTAGGGAACTTTACAATTCCTTTCAACAAAGATGCATAAGCAGAGTAGAACTTAACTACATGTAAACACAGGCCAGGGAACCTTGTTCACAGAAAAGGTTGTAAAGTCTTTATCTTAAAATTCAACTTAAGCTTCAGATTCAGCACATTTCAAGGTTCGAGTATCCTCCAATAAAACTTGCACGTAATTTATCTTGTCTATATAATTGCACAGATTTGCAAACTGATTCTCCGTAAGGAATCCATTATGCTCCAATACTCACATTACATGGATGACCCTTCAAATGATGTCTACTAAAGATAACAGAAGCTTGCTCTCTTCATAGCATATTAAAATTTTGAGGTCTGTCCCAACAACTGTCACACGGAACTAACGGACTGTATCAAATCTTTTTCATTTTCTAATGTAGAATCTATTAAGTTATTCAACCATGAGTTACAAAGCATTTTCTTGAATCACATGAATTAGAAGAAGCTGCCATAATTAAGACATCATGAATTCTAAATAGTTGTGAGACAAATTTTAATGCAACTAACAAAGACAACATTCAGGTTCAAAGCATCAAATACCAGTCACAGAAAAAGCAAAGACAGAAATTGCAATACTTGTTTAAAACTTGATTTTGTTAACTTAAATGGAAGATTGGTAACATCTATCTACCTGATATTGCGGGGGTCAGAATACCATCTCCTATGACCATGGAAGTTCCCATCAAGACCAATAGCAACAGCAGGGTCTTCAAGGATGATCTCCTTTCCAAAGTCTCTTTTATGCTTAAAGCCCTTTCTAACTCTGGAGTAGGCAGTTTGAGCCTAAAACTTGATATCTGTTCATCTGCCGGTTGATGATTTGGCAGCATGTTGACCTTCGCATACCTGCAAATCAGTGAGTACAATGCAAAGGTTCCCCCTACAATTGCATCAATTTATATGTTAACATGTAAACGATCTTCAAAATATCCAGTAAAAAGTAAGGAGAATAAGAGGATTACTATGAAAAGCCCTTACCCTCCCCATTATCATTGGCTTTAAGCACTACAAACACGTATTTTACCAAGGGGAGTAGAGCTATTGTATACATCACCAGTGATAAAGCACCCAAGATATCCACTTCTGATTCTATTTTGACTTTGCTGAAGACATCACTGAAAACATACAAAGGGCTTGTGCCCATGTCACCATACACAACCCCGAGTGTTTGAAAGGCCAACGCAAGAGTGTGCCAAGTGGATGTGTTCTGATTGATTAAAGTGCTACATTTCAGTAAGAGAATATCGTTGAGCTTAATGGAAACAAGTTCATTTGCAAAAATGACAGAACAATTCTTTTGAGTTATTGAAGACACGATAAGGTCCGTAGTTGACTTTCAATAACAGAAATACATGCATTCTGAGTATAAAAAGCTAACCACTAACGAAAGAAAAACAACTTGTATAATTTCCTAGCTATAGTCTGTTGGACCCTAATCATTTTCTCCTCTAGAAAGTACTAATTCCTCTCCACCGTTGATCGAAAGACACTATTTTCTCTATATACCAACAACAAAAAACTTGCCCCAAATTTGTAGTCCATATAAAAGTCATAAATGAGCCAAGTTGAGCCAAATGAATATAACAGAAACTCGAAGACCCTTCAATCACAGCACTTGCTAGAGCAATGAGTCAAATGAATCTCTTCCCACTGCTGAACTCATTTATATATTCTCTTTTATCCTAAACTTCATTAGTGATTCAAACTTTAAAGAGTATATATGAGAAGTTGAAAAATAGAGCTGTTCCAAGAATGAACATTGAAGAGTAAAAGAAACAAAAAGCATTATCATATGCAAATATCTTCCAAGTATAGAATCTTCACGAAATGGAGATAAAACAAATTCAATACCTTAGGTTGGTGACCATGAGCACCAGCAATCTCCATGGCTTCAACATCAAAGGAATCAACTCTCTTGGGCTTCTTAACCAGTCTCCTCCTCAAAGATCCATACTCTTCTTTGGCTTCGTTATCATCAAACAATGACAAAGGAGGTGACTGCGAGTCCACCTCACTACCATCCACCCACCTTGACTCGCTCACCCCTCCACCACTGAAAGTTCTACCCCTCGGTCTCACGCTGCTTCTCTCTTCAATCCGATCTTCTTCTTCCATATCCCCTTGAATACCCACTTCAAAAAGGGCCTCCTTGTCTGTAAAAAGACTTCCTTTTTTTCTGGAGGATAAGATAAGAAAAGCCTCAGCCAATCAAATCTTTGTGAAGAAAAAAGAAAACACTACCCTTTTTATGTCTAGTGCTTCTTCTTCAGTGTCAGGATTCAGTCTCCTGTTTTCTTCTAAGGTTGATAACTTGATATGGGGGTGTTGTTCAATCTCTTCCTGGTCTTAACTCCTTCAATGGGTCCCCTTCTGAACTTATTGCAGAGACCAGACCAATTATTAGTTAGGATAGGACAGCAAAGGCTACTAAATATAATATTTAAGAATAAAAGGATATACACGGCTAAGTTCAATGTTTTTTCCTGCTTTTTTTTTTTTTTGCCGGGGGATTATTTTTTCGTGGGAGTCTGATACAATGTAATTAAGGGATGCCAAGAATTTCAGACAAAAGAAAAAAGAAGAATGTAACTGTTGAGTAGGATGATTATTACAAGTAAATGTTAAGCGTTGCTGTCTTGGCCGGCTTTTGGTGACGATGAAAGGATTAAGGCAATCAACGACTCATTGTGTTATTTGTTTTATATTCTGAGTTTTGTGCTAAAAAAAAGGTCATGTTCAAAATTCGATTTATTTCAATTTTAATTTAATCGCAGTGTTTTGATGATAAACACAAAGAAACGACCTTCCAGTATAACCTATAAAAGGAATGCTATTGGCGGATAATTGCAGCAATGGTGGGACAAAGATAAATTTATGTTTCCTTCCTTCCTCCACATGTTACATCGTAAACCTAATGCTTCATTTGAACGAGGGTGGGATACATTTAGATAATATTAAAATAGTGATAACATTGAAATTAATTAGATGAAATTAAATATTATAATAAGAAGATTAAAATCAATTAATTACAATTGTAATGATGATGTGAGAATAAAATAATTAGTAAGAATATTAAATGAAAACATGTTTATTAATATAAATAATAAATTATCCTCTGTCCAAATTGAAGATTTGTTTGATCAACTTGAAAGTTTTCAAAAGATTATTTAATAAAACTATTCTGTATTTTATTAACTGAAGTACTGAATTCAAATAGAGGAAAGAGTCATAACCTAGCTGGTAAAATAATTCTCTTATTCTAATAAACTACTAAAAGATAAAATAAAATATCTCTAAAAAATCTCAATTGATTTATTCTTTCTACCTAAATAACTTTAAAAAATATCCCCAAAATATATGGAGTTTTACGTATTTCAACACTCTCCCTCAAGTTGATGCATATATATCAATCATGCCCAACTTGCTTACAAGAAAATCAAAACTTGTCTTAGAGAGCCATTTGGTGAGTATGTCAACAATTTGTTGTTTTGAAGGAACAAACAACATGCACAATTGGCCTTTTTCAATCTTCTCCTTGATAAAGTGTCTATCAATCTCAACATATTTAGCTATGTCATGTTGGACTGGATTGTGAGCAATACTAAAGGCAATTTTGCTATCACAGTACAACTTCATTAGTGAAACTATTGGTTTCCTTAACTCTTCCATAATTCTTGTTAACCACATCATTTCACAAATTCCTTAAGCCATTGATCTAAACTTAGCCTCTGCACTACTTCTTGCTACAACACTTTGTTTTTTGCTTCGCCAATTCACAAGGTTTCCCAAACAAATGTACAATATCCTGATGTAGATCTTCTATCTGTTATTGAGCCTGCCTAGTCTGCATCTGTATAAGCTTCAATTCCTCTTTGTTCGAATTTCTTGAAGAATAAGCCCTTGCCAGATGAACTCTTCAAGTATCTCAGAATCCAAAACACTCTTTCTTCATGTTCCTCCATTAGGGAGTGCATAAATTGACTCACAAAGTTCACTGCAAAAGCTATGTCTGGCCTTGTATGTGATAAGTAAATTAACTTACCAACAAATCTCTAGTACTGCCCTTTATCAACTAATCATCCTTCTTTATTTCTGAATTTTACATTTAGATCAATTGGTGTGTCAGCTGGGCAGCAACCACTCATCCCAGCCTCTTTTAAAATATCAATCACATATTTTTTCTGAGAGACCACAAAATCCTTCTTTGATCAAGCAACTTCCATTTCAAGAAAGTATTTTAAAGGGCTCAAGTCTTTGATCTCAAACTCCAATGATAGATACTCCTTAAGATGCATTATTTCTTCCACATCATCTCTTGTAAGAATGATACAATCGACATAAACTATAATAACTGCTATTCTACCTCTTTGTGAATGTCGATAGAACATTGTGTGATCAACTTGCCTTTGTAAGTAACCTTGTTTTTTTATCAACTTGAGTGAACCGTTCGAACCAAGATCGAGGAGACTACTTTAGGCCATACAAAGATTTTCTGAGCTTACATACTCGAGTTCCAAATTTTACTTCAAAACCTGGAGTAGGATCCATGTAAACTTCTTCTTCAAGTTTCCCATTTAGGACAACATTTTTCACATCTAGCTGTTGTAAAGACCAATTAAGATTAACAACAATTTACAAAAGAACTCTAACATAATTTAACTTGGCTACTGGAGCAAATGTTTCAAGATAGTCTATCACATATGTTTGAGTGTGCCATTTAGCCACCAGTCGGGCTTTGTATTTATCTAAACCATCCAGTTTGAATTTGGTTGTGAACACCCATTTACAGCCCACTATTTTTCCCTACAAGTAATTCTAATATTTTCCATGTACCTATTTTTTCAAGAGCGTGCATCTCCTCTAAAATAGTCTCCTTCCATTCAGGAACCTGTAAAGCATCTTTCACATTTTTTGGTATTTTCATTGTATCAAGACACGAAACAAAGGCTGAGAATGTCAAAGACAAGGCTTTATAGGACATAAAGTTAGACATGGGATATTTGACAACATTTCTAACACATTTTCTTTTAGCAATTGGAATATCTAGATCAGAAAATTCATTGGTTGGATTATGAGTTTTACCTAGACTTTTGGCAAGATCTTGCAGGCCAGATTCTTGGTGATAAATCTGGTGGATTCCACTTTCTTGATTTCGATTTATTCTTGAGTAAGCCAATAACTCATTTGTTTGTTATCTGTTCTCATGATTAGACTCTACACCTTCATACTCCTTTTTATTAACAACATTAACATCATTAATTCCTGTGTTGATCATAAATTCACCTTCCCCATTATTAGAATCCCTATGTTGTATATTCCTAGTCTTTTCTTGATCAATTATTGAATCTTCCTTACTATAATTCCCTCCTTGAAGATTAGAATCAAAGTAAGATTATGTTTCAACAAATATGGCATCCATGGTAACAATAATCTTCCTATCAATTGGATTATAACATTTGTAACCCTTTTTATTAGAAGTATATCCAACAAAGACACATTTTTTGCTCTAGGATCTAGTTTACCTTGGTTGTGAAGATGAACAAAAATACTAAACCCAAAAACTCGGAGGGATAATTATGTGATCAATTTAGAGTTAGGAAAGTTATCTTTAAAAAGACTGAAAGGAGTTCAATAGTTTAGAGTTTTACTGGGCATTCTATTAATAAGATACGTAGCTATTAACAAGGCTTCACCCCAAGGATAATGTGGTACTTGACTAGTGAACATCAAGGCTCTAGTTACTTCCAAAATATGGCAGTTTTTTCTTTCAGTAATCCCATTCTATTGTGGTGTATTTGTACAAGAGCTTTGGTGGACTATTCCATGTTTGGTTAAGAAAACATCTAATTGGTCACTAAAAAATTCCCCACCATTGTCACTCTGAAATACTTCAATTTTCACACCAAATTGTGTTTTCACCATAGCATAAAAAGACTAAAACACTTTTTTAGCTTCAAACTTATCTTTAATAAAAACACCAAACAAATGCGAGTATAATCATCAATAAATGTGACAAACCAACATTTTCTTGAAAAAGTTGAGACTCTCAAAGGTCCCCAAACATCACTATGAATTAACAAAAAAGGTTTGGAAGCTTTATATTTTTGAGGAGGAAAGAATGACTGATGATGTTTAACCAATTCACAAAATTCACAAAGATATAAAGAATGGCTTTTATTTTTAAATAGATCAGGTAACAAATATCTTAAATAGTAAAAATTAGGTTGTCCAAGCCTATAATGCCAAACCATAACCTTATCAAAACTAGAAACAGAGTTTAAACATAGAATAGTTGTTAGTCGATTTAGATGGTCGTCATCAAGAAAGTAAATTCCACCAGATTCTTTAGCATTGCCAATCATCCTCCCTGAGATCATGTCCTGAAGTTTACACATAGAGGAGTCAAATATAACATGAAAATTCAAGAATTGGGATAATTTACTGACCGATATGAGATTACAAGCTAGATTTGGCACATGTAAAACGTCATGTAAAACTAAGGAAGGTGAAATTTTAATAGTGCCTTTCCCGGTTATTGTCGAGAACGACCCATCTGCTACTTTGATCTTTTTGTTTCCTGCACAAAGTGTGTAACAGCCCGATTTAGGGGCTAGTAGGAACAGAGATCTCGGAATCAATAATTCGAGGTTAGAGAAAATTATTTTCATGTTATTCTATGTGTTATAACATGTTTATAGGGATGTATGAAAATTTTGGTGCCTTAATTTTAGCAATTTCTGGCCAAATTATGAAAAAGGACTAAATCGCATAAAGTGCGAAAGTTTTATTTTATTTGCTAAAGGTGCCAAATAGCTATGGAATATAAATTGGAGGTCCCAAATGTGCAATTTGGCCTTGTTAAGTGAGTTGGCCGGCCATAGGGTGCATAGGGGACAAGTGCATTTATTTTGGTCAAAAGTTGGTGATATTAGTTGGAGAAAATGAATAAAATAAGATGATATAAGCAAAAGTTATCATGTTTTTATTTGGTCTTCTTCTCCAACCAAAAATATCAGCCATGGGAGGGCTTTGGAAGCTTGAAATTTCAGCAGCTCATTTTCTCTTCAAGTAAGTCAATTTGATGGTTGTTTTTTATTATTTTTGTATTTTTGGAGTCATCAAAGCTTAAGCGAGCTAATGAGAGGACTACTTTGCAACATGGTTGAAAGTCTAGGGACTTACCATGATAGAGTTTATGTTGTTTGATGAGTTTTTTATGGAAGAAAATGAATGATAGGATGATGATAAACAACTTTTGTGAAATGTGTTGTTATGAAAACACCTAATTGGGGCTAAAATGCAAAAGTTGTAAATTGTTCATTAAGGCATGAAATTGATGGAATTGTGAATAGTTGTAAGAGGATTAAATGTTCAGCTAGGCTTGTTTAATGAGAAAATGTGATAAAAATTTATTTACGAGCCTAGGGGCAAAATCGTAATTTTGCCAAAGTGTAAGGGCAAAATAGTCATTTTTGCCTAAAGTGTATATTACAGTGTAATATGATTTATAAGTGATTAAATCAGTAAATTTCATTGTTCTAGATCAAAGAAAACGAGTTTCGAAACTAGAACAGATGAAAAGAGAAATATAGGCAAAAAGTCCCTTCTGGGTTTTTCGACATCGAGTTAAGTTCATGTGCAAACGTTGCAATTACGTATGAGTTAATTTAATATTCCAACGTTGTATGGAATGTATATTTACTCTATAAATGTATGAAATATCTTTTAATGAGAAATGTATATAGCATGATATGATGATAATTATGGTCTCGTGTAAGACCATATTGGAATATGGCATCGATGTAAAAATTCGTATAAGACCATGTCAGGGACATGGCATCGATATGTTAATGCAAGTAAGACCCTAATGGGGTAGGATGTCAATGTGACACAATGTGTATGAGACTTAAGAATGCTATTTCACAACTTGAGTGATTCAACGGATATGTTGAAAGAAAGAAAGTATGTGGTTGTACCACGAAAAGCACAAGTGTGTGTTAGAATTTAATTGAGATGGATTCAGTATATGATGAACCTCTAGTGGGTTATGTGTAATCAATACACCTTACTTGCATGAGATAGATTTATTAATGCATTATGAGAATGCGAACGAGTATCGTAGAAAGTTAAGTAAGAATAGCAGTGTGTGAGGATGTTCTCGGATGAACATTTAAAATAGAGAAATACATGTGGATAATTATCCATGAATGTATAATAATGGTGAGCTATGTGCGATATCACCATATAAATGATTGGTGGGCTGTGAGCGATACCACCCTATCAGAGATTCAATGGTGGGCTAAGTGCGAAACCACCGAGAGATTAGTAGTATGAGTGGCTTATCAAAAATGCTTGATGTATTGTTTTATATGATCATGTGGTGAACAGTGTAGGAATGTATGCTAATTAAGCGAGTAATTGGCTTGTGGTATGGTAAAAACGTGGTAAGAGATAGAATGAGTAAGCTTCAGGAATGGTTGAGTAAGTAACCATGAGTTTATGAGAAAAACTCTTTATAATACCTTGCAGTCATGTATATTTAATGAATATCAGTATTTGTTAGTTTATGCAGATGAACTTACTAAGCATTATTGCTTACTCGTCTTCCTTTCTCATCTCTTATAGGTTAATTTAGCTAGCTCGGGTTGGAGATCACCGGAGATGTTTTCACACTATCGAGCAGACACTTGGTATGAGGTATCAAGTCCCTATGAGTTATGGCATGTATAGGGCTAGTACTTAAGGTTGATTAAGTCATTGTTAATATGTCAAATGTGTTGGCCTAAATGAGTTATGGGACGCTTGTATATAGACATAGATGATGACAAAAGTCGATTGAAATTGTACTAGAAATAGTTCTACCCCATGTATGGGAGGAAGACTTCATTTTTATGATTAAATTTCTTTAATTCATGTGTTTTAATTGATGATTTGAGGATGTTTGAAATAGCATATGGATGTATGCAATGTAGGGTGGAAGAGGGCTTGGTAGATAGCCTGATAATTGTCCACATGGGTAGACACACGGGTGTGTGTCTAGACCATGTGGGAGGCACGGCTAGCACATGGGCGTGTGTCTAGGTCGTGTAAAGTTTGCACTTTACACTTGGAATTTAATGCACCCCACGGTTGAAGCACACGGGCGTGTGTATATGCCGTGTGGATAAGTCAAAATGCTAAGTTTTAGCACACGGGTTATTGCCACGGGCGTGTCAAGGCCGTGAGGAATTGGTCAGTGTAGACCACGGGTGGAAGACACGGGCATGTCTTAGAGACACACGGGCGTGTGACCCCTGTTTGTTAAAAAGTTACTTGAACTCATAAAAGTTCTCAGAATAGTTTTCAGACTTCTCGAAAGTATGTTTAGGGCCTTTTAGGCCAAGTTTATACAAAGGATGGGTTTAAATGAAATTTTTATAACCCTATTTGAGATGTTTAAGTAAGATCAATTAGGTAATGCCTCAAACCCTGTTCCGGCTCGATTACGGGTAAGGGGTGTTACAAAGTGTGTAAGTTGAGAAAAGAAAATGACTACTAGTCATGTGATCACTAGCTCTAGAATCAACGATCTACGTGTTTGTTTTACTAGGCTTGACACTAAAAAAATAGAAAAATCAATACCTGATTGGGCAAAGGAGGAAGAAGGATTATTGGATGCGTTAGGAACAGAAGAATTCATTTGAAACTATGGTGATTGAAAAAGCTTGTGTAGATGCTCTAATTGTTCCTTAGTGAATGGAGACCCTTCCAGAGAACTTTGTTGCTAAGGTTTTCATTAGTCATATGGAAAGCTCTGTTATCCCCTGATTGTGAACCACGACTATTGCACTTTTTTTTTCTCATTCGCTGGTTTTTTATTGAGCTTTCAACACGTTTCTCGAGTGTGCCAATATTTTTTGCAGTGGTTACACCAAGGTTTTTTCTTTTTCTTTTTGCACTATCATCATTATTTTTAATAGTTACAATAGTAGAATTATCATCATTAGCTTCAAATCCTGGCATTTACATTACTTTTCTCCTTGGCTCCTCTCTTCTAGCATTGAAAAAAATCTCAATGAGTGTTGGAAACGATTTTTTCCTAAGATTCGAGATCTCATTTCATCAAATTCTTTATTTAAACCAGCTAGAAATAAATAAGTTTGCTCATTCTCTTCTTTTTTCATAATTTTTGTACTATCTCTGGGACACTTCCATTCATCATTATAACACTGATTTAGTTCTTGCCAAAAAGACATCATTTCGTTATAATAAAAAGTAACTTTCTTTTCCCCTTATCTAGCCTTCCAGATTTTTATTTTTAACTCAAAAATTTGTGAAGCATTTTCTAAATTTGAATAGGTGTATTTCACAATGTCCCAAACATCATTAACAGTCGGGAGAAAAAGAAAAGGTTCACCTATGGATGCTTCCATGGAATTAATAAGCCACGCAATTATCATAGAATTTTCTGACCTCCACTTGCTCATCTTTGGATCTCCCACCTCTAGTTTCTTGACTTCTTCAGTTAAATGATCTAGCTTGTCGTGCCTATCAATTGTTAACTTTACGGACTGCGATCATTTGAGATAATTTTTGCCATTCGACTTGTGAGATGTCAACTAAAAAGAGAAGTGAGATACCTTTGTCCCTTGAGTCACTGCACTCTCGGTAATTGTTTCAACGGCAGAACTTTCTACCTCCGTTTGATTGTTGGATCTCTTATCTCCAGTGAAGGTTGTTTTAACCATGATGTTATTTGAGATTTAACTTAGCTCAAATGCCATGAAAGTTTTCAAAAGAGTGTTTGATAAAATTGTTCTGTATTTTATTAAATGAATAATTGAATTTAAATAGAGGAAAGAGTCATAACCTAACTGGGAAAATAATTCCCTTATTTTAATAAACTATTAAAAGATAAAATAAAATATTCCTAAAAAAATCTCAATTGATTTAGTTGAAGATTTATCTACCTAAATAACTTTTAAAAATATCCCCAAAATATATGGGGTTTTACGTATTTCAACACAACTGTGTAGGGCTACAATTTTCTCCAAGATTGATCTACTATATGGATATTATTAAGTGAAGATTATGGGTGATGATGTCTCTAATACTGCATTTTGATCAAGGTATGGCCATTATGAATTCTTAGTGGTGCCCTTTGGTTTGACAAATGTGCCTACAGTATTCATGGACTTGATGAATAGAGTATTTCAATCATATTTGGATCAGTTTGTGGTGTTTTTTATTAATGATATATTGATTTACTCTAAGAATGAAGTTGATCATGAGGAACATTTGAAAATTGCGTTGAGAACATTATGTGAAAATTAGTTATATGCCAAGTTCAGTATGTGTGAATTCTGGTTGAGAGAAATACATTTTATAGGTCATGTGATCTCTGCTGAAGGTATTAGAGTAGATCCTAATAAGGTGAAAGCAGTACTTGAATGGAATCTACCCAAAAATGTCACTAAAGTTTGCAGTTTTTTGGGGCTAGCAGATTATTACAAAAGGTTTGTGAAAGGCTTTTCAATGTTGGCAACTCCTCTCACTAGACTATTGAAAAAGAAAGAAATGTTTGAATGGACTGATGAGTGTCAGCAAAGTTTTGAGAAGTTGAAAGCAGTATTGACTGAAGCTCCAGTTTTAGCATAGTCAGAGTCTAGTATAGAGTATATTGTTTATAATGATGCATATCTGAATAGGCTTGGATGTGTGCTTATGCAAAAGGGTAAGGATATAGGTTATGCATCGGACAAACTCAAACTTTATGAGAAGAACTATCCAACCCATGATTTGGAACTGGTAGCAATAGTATTGGCGTTGAAGATATGGACACACTATTTGTATTGAGAAAAGTGTCATGTATTCTCTAATCACAAGAGTTTGAAGTATTTGTCGACACAGAAATATTTGAATCTACGTCAAAGATGTTTGATGGAACTGCTGAAAGATTGTGATTTTATAAAGAATCACCTTGGAAAAGTAAATGTTGTGGCTGACGCTTTGAATAGAAAAATAGTGGCAGTATTAACATCACTACTAGCAAAAGTGAGTATGGTTGATGATGGATCATTATTGGCATAGTTAACTATTAAGCTAACTTGTAACACCCCTAACCCGTAACCATCGCCGGTCTAGGGTTAAAGGCATTACCGAACAAATTGGATCTTTTACGAACATTTCACATCATAATTTAACAATTCAAATCAAAGAGTCCCTTAAATAAGTCTACGAGACCTTAATCATGCATTAGAACGGGGTCGGGACTAAACTGAACACTTACAAAATTTTCTAAAAATTAAACATTTTTCAAAGCTACAGAGGTCACACACCCGTGTGGGTAGGCCGTGTGCCTCACACGGCCTCGGACACGCCCGTGTGTCCAAGCCGTGGCAAAATAAGGCATACATACTGACTTGTCCACACAGCTGGAGACACGCCCGTGTGCATCACCCGTGGTCAACACTGACTTACACCACACGGCCAGTCACACGCCCTTGTGTCTAGCCTATGTGCGAGCCTGACTTGTTTCAATTTTGCAAACTCAAAAGACACGGTCGAGCCACACGCCCGTGTGCTCAACCGTGTGGGCAATTATAGGCCATTTTCAAGGCCAAATTACCATCCACACTTTGGAATCACCTACAAGCACCAAACCAATATCAAATCATGCCTCAAATGCAACCAAACATACCAATATATGTACCAATTAATCAACATCTACACCATCTATTTCCATACTCAATTTCAACTCAAATAAGTCCATCTAAAATACAAATTTCACATCCCAAATCATACAAGTCAAGCATCGTGCAATTCATATCACAATTTCACATTTTAACCACATTTCTCATCAACCAATTTAAGCATGAAACATACATATCCACTTTCACTAACTCATACCATATTTATCATTCACATAACCCACACATATGAACCAACACCATTCAACTTCCAAGCCATATCACATGGAAAAGCTTATACACTTCAAAATATACCATATCTACTAGCCTATACATGCCATATTCAAATATATACATCTTTCCAAAAATACCAAAATCGATAGCCGATAGTGTGACTGAGTCACTAACGATCCTCAGATCCGAGCTAGCTTTTAAGACACTGTAAAACAGAGAAAACTTCACACAATAAGCATTAAAGCTTAGTAAGTTCGTTATATAATACATTTAACTCAATGGTTCAAAATCAATAAACAAAATAAAACATCACATAGATTAGTTCACAAGAATGCACAATCTCATCTATATTCAATACTCACATAACCATCTATTCATCTATTTCCAAATTTATCAACCACATAGGTTCCATACATACCTTTGTTAACACTTAGTTAACAACCAACTTTGTTACTCAATACTTTATGCCACATTTCGATCAATCTTCATTATTCCTTTGATTCATTCGCACACTTAGTGCCAATTTCAAAGCCAAAGTTTAAATATCATCGCACACTTAGTGCCTTTATTTTAAACTGACTTTAACTCGGTATCGCACACACAGTGCCAATCATAATAACCTAGGCTTTCTATATTTCGCACACACAGTGCTATTCACCTCTGTCTCAATTTTAGTTACGCACACTTAGTGCCACATTTCTCAATTTTATACATATAGAATTTCTAATTCATTCATTTCATAACATATGAATATAAATTAAACGATTCGTATTATACACGAACTTACCTCAGAAGTTAAAATAACAAAACAAGTCGATTAATCGAGCACTTTATCTTTGCCTCGATCTCGATCCAAATCCCTGTTTTATTGATCTATACATATTAAAATTCAACTCATTCAATCACCAAATCATTCAATGTAGTCCAAACACACATATTTAGTGTAACGCCCCAAAAATATAGGGTCTTTAATTTTGCATGTTCTGACACAAGTTGCTTGTTTGCTTTAATGGCTAAGTGATTTGAATGTGTATGGGGGTGTGTGAGAAGCCTGGTTTCAAGTCTTGACTTTTGCAGAATTTTTAGTTTTTCTCTTAAATGAACCTGGACACTGACACTTAGGCCTTATTAGTAATAATGCTTGTTTTATGACATAAAAAGAGCCTGTGGTGTAGTGGCAAGGTGGCGTGTAGTGTAACTGAGAGGTCTGAGGTTCAAGTCTTGGGTTGCGCAATAGAGTCTTTATTTTGCTACTTGAGCGTTGTAGTTAGAAGAGTTGGACTAAAACACTGTTGAGAGGAGTTTGAACTGGTCATGGAGGGATTTGTGGAGCAAGTCAAAGTGGAGATTGGGGAGAAAATCAAGGAATTTCAAAATGGGAGGTTGGTAGGGTGTTGTAGCCGATTGGGACTCTAAGGCTCTATTGGAATTCGGCTAGAGGGAAATAGGGAGCAATTTTGACTGTAGCCATTTCTTGGTTTTGGCTTTCGGGGTGTTGATAGGAGAGTTTCTGAATTTCCTTGCTGACAATTTGGGGGTTTTACTTTTTGCATTTCGGGTTCTCTCTAGTTTTCCTTGTGCTACGAAACTGACCACTCGTGTCATTCCCTTCTAACCGTTTGTGTCATTTTTCTTTTCATCTTTGCTGTCCTCTTTCTCTTTTTGGCCAAACCTAGCACCTAATCTCCCCTGCACTTTTTCTTCATCAATCGGTTTCTCTTATAGCCGAACCTTCCCTTCTGCCCTTTAACTTCTGTTCATATTCTATTCTAGTTTGGCCGAAATATCATTGTTGTTAATCCCTCTCTGCGTCGATTTACTGCAACGGTTCTGACTATCGATAAGTGTTCATACTCCTCACATTTGGATTAAATCTATCCTCTGCTTTCCTTTTTAAATCCGAATAAACCTATGCCCTTCTTTTCTTTTTCCAAAACCGAATACCCCTTTACTAACCGATTGTTATTTTCTCCTTCATGTACTTTACTCGTTGTGATTCTAGGGTCTTCCCCAAGGAGTGGTGGAGTGTGAACAGTCTTGGAGGAGTCACACCTTCGTTCTCAACTTCAGTTAAGGTAAAAGCGTTACCTTATGTTCTTTGGGGTTAGGCTGAATGTGCCCTATCATTCACTAAACAAATTTTGATTGTATTTTAGGAAATCAACAAGGGCGTGTAATCGTTTCTGAATAGCGATCGTAGAGGGACTAAGGTCACCCTCATTCGAACAAGGTAAGAAGGGTGTTTCGAATTAAGCATCAATAAGAGGGTGCTTTACCCTAACGATTAAAAGGACTAACATTGGATCTCGTTTGAATTTAGGTTGGGTGCTCGTGGAACTTGGAGCAATTTCGTAAACAGGTGTGTAATCACACTATCGCTTCTGTGAGTCAACAAAAGCCGAAAAGCCGAAACTTCAACATTTGAGGCCTCACGAGCGTTCGATTGCTCGTGTGGTAAACCGAGCCATAAATCATGGGCGATAAACTGTAGAGGCCACCACGAGCGCTCTCGTGCTCTTGGGCCGTTATGGGCCTCGTTGGGCTGAAATGGGCTCGTGGGCTCCACACGGATAAAATCCACGAAAAGTGGTAGATACTGGATTAGGCCATGTAGTTTGCATAGTCGTGACTGAATTTGGGCTGGATGGGCCACACGAACGTGTGGGCCTACTTGGGCTAAATATCGAGCTTTGGGCCCATTTACACCGTTTTGACCATATATGTTACTTGTGTCGCTCGAGGTAACTGTAGACCTTCAGAAAGGTCATTAACTGCACCGAGACCTCAAAGTAGATAAAATGACCAAAATACCCTTAAAGGGTAAATTTACTATTTTACCCCTAATGCATAGAAACGATCATTTTACCCCTAGAGGTAGGTTGATTGATGAATGTATATTATTTGTGTGATTGTACTGAGTAGGAAATTTTGCATACACGAAACCTTTATGACATCACATACTGCATGGGGTTGGGATTCTGATATGGAGGAAGTACTGTACTGGTGGCTCTGCCACATTCACTGTTACTGATGGCTCTGCCACAATCACTGTTATTGGTGGCTTCGCCACATTAACTGTTACTGGCAGCTCTACTGCATTATTATTACTGGCAGCTATGCTGCAATATTGGTGTGCTGGCTGGGTGGGTCCATTTTATCCCCACATGGTGTGATGGTTGGTACGGGTAGTATGTTGGTTGGATTGGGGTTGCATATTTGTACTATACTGATACTGTAATGGGCTAAGGCCCACACTGTACTATTACTGAATAAGGCTCAGGCCCAGACTGTTACTGCATATATTACTGACTGAACGATAGGGGATTACACACTAAGTTTCATAAACTCACCCTTTCTTTTAACTGTACAGGTAATCCCCAGCCTTAGACGATTTGGAGCCGCGAAGGATTCGAAGGTGGCCACACGTTCATTAATATTTTGTTTTGGACTTAGTTATTTAGATTTTACATTGGGTACTCGATTATGTAATAAGGCCTTTGGTGGATTTAATTCCTTTTTGATTGGGTTTTTACTTTCTTATTTGAACTGCCAAACTGATACAAACAAGTTTTCAAAAATAATAACTGTTTTAAGAAAAAAACACGCATTTTTCAAACTTCAAGTTGGTTTAGTTAGAGTAGCTTCCGCAGATTTAAATCAATTAAGGAACCAACGGTAACCAACATGACAATCGTTTTAATAAGTGATTTTTCAAACTTAATAAGTTAACTTACCAAATGTTTTTTTCCAGGCAATAAAAGCTTAATGGGTTTTAACTTAAAAACGGTTCCCTATCAACAAGCCTTGATTTTGAAAGACACTTCGATGTGACATGTCAGATTCGATCGTAACGTCTAGGTCGGGTTTGGGGTGTTACATTTAGGTCATTTTACAAAATAGCCCTTACATTTTCACATTTTGACACTTTAGTCCCTATTTCATAAAATCATCAAATTCACATAATTTCACGTCACACATGCCTAGCCAAATTTTCCTTATACTCATACAAGCCCATATATTTCATTTATTTGATATTTTAGTCCTCCAATTTCTCATTTTCACAATTTAGTCCAAAATAACCAATTTCATCAAAAATCCAAATACAAACTATGCTAACCCAACATTAAGCTTTCATATTCCACCAACTAACAACACAAAGCTCTCATACTCATCAATGGCACATCTCATAATCTTCATAAAATTCTAAAATTAAAGCATGGGTTTTGTAGTACTCGGAGCAACGATTACAAAAACGTAGAAATTATCAAAAACTGAACAAAAACTAACCTTGAATCAAACTAGATGTTGGCCGAATATATTAAAGCTTCAAACCTTCATTTTCTTTTCAAATTTTTGGTGCACAAAGATGAGAATGGCCATTAAAATGTTTTTATTTTATTTATTATACCTTATTACACTATTTACCTTTTTACCCTTAATATATAACATTTAAAATTCTATTAACTTAGCCCATTTGTGTCCATCCAAGTCATTAATGGTCCATTTACAACATAAGGACCTCTCATTTATAAAGCCATGCCAAATAAGCACTTTAACAATCAACACACAGCTTTTGCATTTTATGCGAGTAAGTCCTTTTTGCAAATTAAGCACACAATCGATAAAATTTTCACACAGAATTTTCACACATGCTCAATCACATACTGTAAACACCAAAAATAATATTAAAATATTTTTTTGACCTCAGATTTATGGTCTCAAAACCACTATTCTGACTAGGGTCTAAACCGGGCTGTTACATAACTTTTCTCTCTCAAATTCTGGAAAAGTAGATGAATGATGCACAATGTGATATGTAAAAGCAACGTATGATTCTGGTAATGCAACAAATTTTGGTCTCGGTAAAAATGGTGAATTGCGATTTAAGGAAAGAATGTATGTACCAATTGGAAATGGATTAAGAAAAGAATTGCTAAGGGAAGTTCGTCAGGGACCCTTTTCACTCCATATAGGGAGTATCAAGATGTATAAAGATTTAAAAAGCTTATACCAGTGGCCTGGAATGAAGAGGAAAATCACAGAATATGTTTCAACCTGTTTGACTTGCCAAAGAGTTAAAGCAAAACATCAAGTTCCCTCGGGTAAGTTGTACCCTTTGGAGATACCAGAATGGAAATAGGATAGAGTTACCATGGATTTTGTGTTAGAGATACCTCTCAATCCTTCAAAGAAGAATTCAATTTGGGTGATATTAGATCGGCTTACAAAGTTGTCTCTTTTCTGCCAGTGCACACTACTTATCCTCTAGAAAGGTTAGCTAAGCTCTATGTTTCTGAGATAGTGCACCTGCATGGAATCCCATCTTCCATAGTTTCAAACATAGACCCAATGTTTACCTCAAGATTTTGGAAACAATTACAGGGATCATTGGGAACTAAGTTGCAATTCAGTACTACATTCCACCCTCAGACAGATGGTCAGTCTAAAAGAGTTATTCAAGTTCTGGAAGATAAGCTAAGAAGTTGTGTAATTGACTTTGGGCTGAATTGGGAAAATATCTTCCTCTAGTTGAATTTGTGTATAATAATAGTTATCATGCTAATATGAAAATGTCTCCATTTAAAGCTCTGTATAGTAAAAGTTGTAGAACTCCCACTTGTTGGATGGAGCTTAGTGAAAGAAATTAGTTGGTCCTAAGTTAGTGCATAAAATAGATGAAAAATGTTATATCATTTTTAGTCATCTAAAAGCTACACAGGATCGTCAAAAAGCCTATGTTGATCTGAAGAGGAAAGAGATTTCTTTTGAAATTGGTGATAAAGTGTTTTTAGAAGTCTCTCATTGAAAGAAGATTATAAGATTTGGTCAAAAAAAAGTTGAGTCCACGATTTGTAGGGCCATATAAAGTCTTAGAGTAAGTTGGACTAGTGACTTATAGATTGGCTTTATCTCCAAAGTTGTCAAAGATTCACAATATGTTTCATGTGTCCATACTGAGAAGATATAGATCAAATCCAGATCATGTTGTGCGGATTGAAGAGTTAGATATAAAATCGAATCTATTTTATGAAGAAGAGCCCATTTGTATCTTAGCAAAAGAGGTGAAAGAGCTTAGAAATAAGAGAAATCCTTTGGTGAAAGTATTGTGGAGAGATCATAATACATAAGAGGCTACTTGGGAAAGAGAAAATTTAATGGAAGAGCAGTATCCTCGGCTATTCACATGTATGAATTTCGAGGATGAAATTTTCTAAGTGGGGGAGAAACGTAACAGCCCGCCCGATAAAGTCTCTATATCTAGTTACTGTTTGACATATAGTTGGTAAAATAAGGATAGGTATGAGTAAGTAAAATGTTTGTCTTGGCTAAATATAGAATTATGTGTATTGCGCCATTTAGTAAACTTTTAGTTTTGGCGAGTTCTGTGGTTTGACAGACTCTTCTATTAAGTATTCACCCAACCCAGATGCTTTGGGCGAACTCGTTAAGTTCGCAGCTATTTAGATTTATTTATTATTTAAGTATGATAATTTGGTTAGTTAAGTTAAGATTTAGTTAAAACAAAACTAAACTATTGTGGATGATAAGACTTAAATTATGTTAAGTACAATTAATCACGAGAATCAAGAGTGATAGTGGAATTATCTGATTTTTCCACTAATCATTGTCTCTGTGCTAAAGTATATAAGGATAGCGGTGGTATTTCTGAACATCTTTATATTTTCTTCTTATTTTTTAATTTCTTTTGAAACTTTCTGAAAACCTAAGTTCAGAAAACCTCTTTGAAGGTTCGCAGTATTCAGTAAACTTCTATGTTAGTACTAGCTCACTAGTAATTATTGATAAACCCTAGGTTACCCTTTAATCATTTACGTGTTTCTCCTTTTGCATACATGGAATAATGTGTGAGGAAGGAAACTTCCTGATTCTGGATTAAGAGTTGTTGATTCTTACATTCATGATCAGATTTGATCGGTTGATGATCCGATATGTTTAATTATTTTTATTTTAGCTCAGAAAGTTAACAAAGGTCCAAGTGATAAAGGCAAATAACCTGCTTTATAGACTTGTGCTAGAGTTTGTGGTGAGTTCCTTCTTACTTCCATGTGTTGTAATTTTCTTTATTTTATAATTCGTGTAAGATAAGTTATCATCCTTTGTGATGGATGAACGATGTTGTGTGGGTAATGGTTATCCAAAGTCATCAGTCTGAGTGTAGTCTGTTTGTGATATAAAGTAAGTGTCATTCTTCATGCTTAAACCACTACCATCTGTTTCTGATATGTATGATATGATATGAACTGATATAAGGTGATGGAGATGAGGAGATATGTTTCTGTAGCCTCTGGTAGGGCAGCTATATTGTAAACCGGATTAGCATATTATAATAAAACATGTTGTTATGAATGAAAATGATATGACAAGTTAGAGGGAGAATGTATGTGAATAAGACTGAATGATATGCTTATGATTCTAAATTCTTGGTACGTAGCTGGCATGAGGATGGATTTGTCTGAATTGTTTTGATCTAGCGTACAGTATATGCCCAAGTGATAACTAAGTTGGCATACTGAGTCTGTCTATGTTCTGTATATGCCATTGGGCGTACTATGTCAATGTGTGTAAATCCTTCAGAAAGGTTCAAATATACTATCAGTAATGTTATGTATGATTTCTCTTTAGAGCTCACTAAGTTCTTATGAACTTACTTTGTTACCTTTTCCTTCTCAGGCTTATTGACTGAAGGAAGGCTTTGTTAGAAAGACTACGCCACGCCAGAGTGCTACTACTATTGTGTGTTGACTATTTTTTTTCGTATCATGCATGAATCGTGAGGATGGCACATAAGTGTATTCAGAAATGATTTGTACAAAGAACTTCTGTTTTAATAAGACTTTGTTTTTATGATATTTCTATGAAGTATTAATTTTTGGTTTTAAATTAATACATTATGTTTAATAAAGTTATTATATTTGAACTTATACGCCATATGACTTGTACATTATTTTTAAACTGTTGATGTTTTCATTCAAACCTTGGTAAAGTAACAGCTAATATATGTTTTATATTTATAACTTTGTACGAGTTATATAAAGCTTTTTCCAAAATGTTTTAAAGTTAGTTGATTTTAAGTAGTGACACACCATACTCGGATCCTATTATAGGGTCGAGTTTGGCATGTTACAAAGGTAGTTTTAATATGCTTAATTGAGTGTGCAAGATGTGTAGTTAGCAGCCTAACAACCTTATGGAAGACACTCGAGTGTAGTACAAGTTTCTCTAGATGCAACACGTGAAACCGGAACTCCAAGCACAACATATTAGTGTCATGTTGCGACACACCTTGGCTATGTCGCGACACATGTCTGAATGTGGGAGGTAAGAATCGAAAAGGCTAAATCATTCGCACAATCAATAATTTCTGAGATTATGACATGTAATAGACCTAATTTTGGTTTCTAAACATCCAGATAAATAGGAAAGTTATTGCTAATATGTAAGCAAGCCTTTAGGAGTCGTAGTTAGAGATTTAGATTTTATATCATTTTATTTTTAGTTTCTAAATACTTTGCTCTTTTCGACTAGGTTCAGTTTGAATCTAAATCTTTTCTATTGAAGTATTTAGCATTTTTATTTCATTGTTCTTTTGCAAACATCAAGATCAGTTAATTTTCAAGAGATTACACAACTCCGAGCACATTCAATTCAATCAACTGGGTAATTTCTTACCCTTTCTCTTACATTAATTTATTTGTGTTCTCATGTTTAAATTAAATCCAAGAGTTATGGCATTTAGATCCATAAGAGGTTAAGTTTCTAGGGAGATTAACGAGTGGACGTGGGAGTAGTTAATGGAGGAATGTCGGTTTCGCATAGGGCTTAGCTGATTTTAAATTATGTGTGCCTAAACCCTAGGATTGATGACCCTAAGAAGTAATCTAGCTTAAATGAGGTCGGGAGATAAGTTTGTCGAGTAAATCATAAATTATCCCGGTAAAGAAAGTGAGGTTGGGAGATAAGTGATGATGTGATCCGGCTCGGTTGAATGAGTCGAGTTCACGTAGTTTGCCCGATCGTTGATGAGAAGAGTCGTTCAAAAAATCTTCAATTTGTTTTAATAGGCTAAGTAGGCTTAATGTTGATGAAATGGATCAAAAGTTGGCTAAGTTATGATGGTAGGTTAGCCTAACAAATAAACAAAGGAAGGTAGCTATTTGGATGGGCTCGGTTTAAGTTAACAAGATAATTAAAGATAGATGGTGTGAATGGAAAGCGAACTTAAACTTCAAGAATGATTCAACACTATAAGAGTGTCACCCCGATTCTTATATTGTTTAAGGTGAAAGATGGCTGGTAGTTGGGTAGGAGAATGCCACACCAAGAAATGGTGATAAGTTCAAAAACAAGTTCGGGTTAATGCCACTAGCACGCTAGATAAGTCACTCGAGACTTGTACGAAATATGAGAGGAAGTTAACCTCATAGAAACAAAGTTTCATTTAACAAATTGGCAAAAGTCCCTTTCAACATGAAATGAGCTAAATTTATAGCCAATACATGGGGTTAACCGAATAGGCAATTTGAAAAGCTAAATGGACAGCAAATTAAAGCTAAAAGGAGCTAGAAATTTCCTTGAAGTTTCTTGAATGTTCTTGGAAGCTTCCTTGAAGTTTCCTAGCATGGAAAACATCATTGGACAACATCTAGAAGGTGACCATTCAGCATGACATTAATTGAAGTGTTTGGAGCTGAAATGACTTGTTCATGTTTGGCCAAAAAGTTTAATGAGCTGAAATTAAGTTGCCTTGATCAGCTAAAAATTTATGGACGTTTTAATGATCAGTTGGAGTATTGTGAAGATCACCAAGGTGTGAAACTGAAAGCAAACAGTCCCCCAAGTATGAACACACAAAATCGAAAGGGCAAGCAATGTGAAAGGAATGTGCAGCATGTGTGAAAGCTTTAAAGTTTGCTTTGGGGAGCTAATCGGCCAGCTTAAGGAAGCAAAATCAGCAGCCTTGCTATGTCCATTGAGGTCCACGAAATGATGCTTTGAAGAGCTAAACCATCAGCTCACTTATTGTGCCGTCCATGCCATGTACCTGCACCAAATAGATTCAACAATTAAATTCATTTTAGAACACATTAACTTGGCAGCTTATGACACATTAAAACAAGCACATTAATTCGGCCAAAAAATTAAAACCTTGTAATATATTAAGACACATTAAAATCATGTACTAACTATGACATATTTAAAACATGTATTAAAATTACACTAATTAAAATTCAGTTGGAAATATTAATTTCGGCATACGAATTAGCTGAAATGAACTAAAATATTAAATCATGAGCTGAAACTTATTAAATTAAATGAAGTAAAAACTTAGTTTATTTTAATGATAAAAGTAACGAGCTATAAAGTAGCTTAAATGAGCTCAAACGAGCTGAAACAAGCTCAAGTGAGCTGATTCAAGCTGATTGAAGCTCGGGGAGCTAAAGGTGAGCTAAATTCGGCTGGCCAATGATGCATGGGGTCTTTGAAGAGTTGATCCGAGCTGGTTTCAGGAGATAAAGGCCTTTGTATCGAACCACAATTTAATGAAAGAAGCTAGGACAGCTTCTTGCAATCGTTTAGCTCGAGCTCGAGTCATGAGGCCTTTAGGAAGCTCGAGGGGATTGAAATTAGAAGTTGTTGAACTCCCGGGCGTGCTCACATCATTCCCCCTTCTTTAAATCGACTTGTCCTCAAGTCGGAATCTGCATCAAAAGGGGACAAATCTGACACGTTAAAACTAGCACTTATATTATATTCACTCGATAAATCAAGTTTATAAGAATTATCGTTAATGTGTTCAAAAACTTGAAAGGGTCCGTCTCCTCGAGGTAACAACTTGGACCTCCGTTGGGCTGGGAAATGTTCCTTGCACATATGGACCCAAACCCAATCACCGGGTTCGAACGTAGGATTCGGTTCTTGCCTCTATGTTAGCCCGCACCTTTTGATGTAGCTTCTTCACAAAATCTGCCTTTCTCTTAGCATCAGAATGAATTAATTGATTATTAGGTAAAGACAATAAATCTAAAGGTGTTGATGGATTAAACCCATAAACTACTTCAAAGGGTGAATGTTTGGTTGCCGAATGAATAGATCTATTGTAAGCAAATTCAATATGAGGCAAACACTCTTCCTATGATTTCAGGTTCTTGCAAATTGTAGCTCGTAGTAAGGTGGAAAGAACTCAGTTGATCACTTTTGTTTGTCCATCCGTTTGAGGATGGAAAGTCGTTGTAAACAATAGTTTATTCCAAGTTTCCCCCATAGAGACCTCCAGAAATGGCTAAGGAATTTTGCATCGCGATCTGACACGATGGTGCACGGGATTCCATGTAAACGGACAACGTCCCTAAAGAACAAATTAGAAATATGAACGACATCATCAGTTTTAGTACAAGCAATGAAATGTGACATTTTAGAAAACCAATCAACAACAACAAAAATGGAATCCTTCCCCGTTTTCGTTCTAAGAAATCCAAGGACGAATTCCATGGATATATCCGTCCATGGAGTTTCAGGTATCGGAAGGGGAGTGCAGAGACCATGGGGTTGGATCTTGGACTTTGCACGTTTACAAGTTAAGCATCGCTCGCAAACCCGTTCAACGTCCTGCCTCATCCTTGGCAAATAAAAGTGCTCGTTAAGTGTCGCTAGAGTCTTGCTAATTTCGAAATGTCCCATGAGACCTCCATTATGCGCTTCAAGCACTAGGACGTCTCGTGTAACATCCCTTACCCGTTTACAATGTCGGAATAGGGTATGAGGCATTACCTAACTTAATCTCGTGCGTATATTCAATTCCGAAACATAAAAGTCCGTTCGAATTTGAAACTTTTTAAACTTCCCCTTAGCAACCTTATTATAGGCTTACGAGGCCCAAAACACATCTTAGAAACAAGTTGAGATCATTTCGAGTTCCTTAGAAAACCTTAGAAAATGTTATTAAAAAAAATAGGGCCACTGTAACACCCCAAACCCGGCCTAGAGGTTAAGCCCGAATCTGGTGTGTCACATGGAAGTTTTTTTTTTCAAACCATCTTTGAGATTGTTAAAAACTTGTTTGAGAATTACAGCCTCTTTGTTAAAACCCAAAACACTTAAGCAACTGTTATTTACTTGAAAACGTAATTATCTTTAAAAACCTTTTTGGTTGTGAAAATATATTTGAAATAAACAATTTACGAAAATGGGACGTTTGGGAATAGAGTTGCAGAAGCATTTTGAAAGAAAATCCGAGGCCTGATTACAACATTTAACCCAAAATAGTAGAGTAATAAAATAAACAAGAAAGAAGTCTGAAGTCCAAATAAACCATTTCTGAAGTATGGTCTCCATCGAGTCATCCAAGGCCCAAGTCCACGCCACTGAGCATTACCTGAAAAGGTTAAGAGAAAGGGGGTGAGTTACAAGAACTCAGTGTGTAATCCCCTTACCATCATCCACTGGGTCGGAACACACATAGCAATATTTTGGGCCTAAGCCCATTTACAATTATAACATAATAACATGTATATAATATGCATATGATATGCAAATCCCAAACCAAACCTAATTTCCATCCGCTACGCACCACCCGTACCAACCAGCACACCTTTGGGGATCAAGTCAACCCACCCCGCCAACACACCAATCGTAGGCATAAAGCCATTTAAAATGTTTGTAGCAGAGCCACCGAACTAGATTTTGACAGAGTCATCGAACTAGATTGTGGCAGAGCCACCGAACTGGATTGTGACAGAGTTACCGAACTAGATTGTGGCAGAGCCACTAGCACTTCTCTTCAATTTTATCCCAACCCATGCAATCATGTATGCATATACAAAGGATAACAATATTCGTAGAATAATTTCATCATAAGGCCCATAATACAAGTTGGCCCATTAAGCAATCTAGCAATTTGGCCCATTAATCGATTTTAACAATTTGGCCCATTAAGAGATCTAGCAAATTTTGGCCCATTAATCGATCTAGCAAATTTTTGGCCCATTAATCGATCTAGCAAAATTTGGCCCATTAATCGATCTAGCAAAATATCAGATTGGCCCATTTATCAAAATATCAGATTGGCCCATTCATCAAAATATCAGATTGGCCCATTTATCAAAATATCATATTGACCCATTTATCAAAATATCAGATTTGGCCCATTTATTAAAATATCAGATTGGCCTGTTTATCAAAATATCAGATTGACCCATTTATCAAAATATCATATTGGCCCATTTATCAAAATATCAGATTGGCCCATTTAGCAAAATATCAGATTGGCCCATTTCAAAATATCAGATTGGCCCATTTAGCAAAATATCAGATTGGCCCATTTAGCAAAATATCAGATTGGCCCATTTATCAAAATATCATATTGGCCCATTTCAAAATATCAGATTGGCCCATTTAGCAAAATATCAGATTGGCCCATTTATCAAAATGTCATATTGGCCCGTTTATCAAAATATCAGATTGGCCCATTCATCAAAATATTATATTGGCCCATTTATCAAAATATCATATTGACCCATTTATCAAAATAATTCATATGGCCCAAAATATCACTTTTTAACAAAATAACCCATTAAGGGCAAATCCGTAATTCCCAAAACCTTAATACCGGTTTCATGCATTTACACAAAAAGTGTTATTATACCGTATTTTCTGATTTTACAAATTTTACAATTTATTCTGATGCTTACGGTATAATATCTAACCCATGAGATAAGTGTGAAATTACACACTCTGGCCCATATCACAAATATCAAACTGCCCATATATCAAATATCACATTTGGCCCATAAAGGGTATTTTCGTAATTCGGTCCATAGGGACATTTCGTAATTCGGCCCATTAGGGGCATTTTCGTAATTCGGCCCGTAAGGGCATTTTCATAATTCGGTAATCGTACCCACTAAGGGTAATTCGGTAATTTACTCTCTAAGGGTAATTCAGAAATTTTACCCACCAAGGGTAATTCGGTAATTTACCTTCCAAAGGTAAATTCGGTAATTTACCCTCCAAGGGTAATTCAGTAATTTAATCTCTAAGGGAAATTCAGAAATTTTACCCACCAAGGGTAATTCGGTAATTTACCTTCCAATAGTAAATTCGGTAATTTACCCTCCAAGGGTAATTCAGTAATTTACTCTCTAAGGGAAATTCAGAAATTTTACCCACTAAGGGTAATTCGGCAATTTACCTTCCAATAGTAAATTCGGTAATTTACCCTCCAAGGGTAATTCGGTAATTTGATCTCTCAGGGAAATTCAGAAATTTTACCCACCAAGGGTAATTCGGTAATTTACCTTCCAAAGGTAAATTTGGTAATTTACCCTCCAAGGGTAATTCGGTAATTTCATATTCAACGATGTTTCCGAAGGCCTACTATTGCCTCGAGTGGCACAGAATTCTATTTGGGTCTCTTCGGAACTATTGGGTCAAAAATCCATTTTAGGCCCAAACGGGGTAATTTCGCAATTCTGGACTTAACTACTAATTTGGGCATAAAAATTTAAAACTATCCATCTGCGTCATACCGACTAAATTGACTATAACTCAAGTTAGGAAACTCGAAATTTAGATCCGTAAAATTTCCTTGAAACTAGACTTATATATCTTCTTACTGTAATTTTTCCAGAATTTTTGGTCTATCTATTTAGTACAGTTTATTCCTTAAAGTTTCCCTTGTTTCACTGTCCAATGATTCTGACCTCTCTTATCTTAATTTCAAATATCTCACTATACGGTTTTTATATACTGTTCCAACTTGTTTCTCTTGAAAATAGGCTCACAAAGGAATCCGTACATATATATTATAACCCATAATTCACTTTTTACAATTTTATATGATTTTTCCAAAACAGATCAGTGAACCCCGAAGTTAATCAGAACCAGTCTCACTAAAATCAAGATATCTCAAAATATAAAATTCCTTTTCCTTTTCAGTTTCTTCCAAATTAAAATAGACACAGTAAGATTTAATTTGGTATCTTATTCACTTTCTAGTTCCTTTTCTCCTATTTTTAGTGATTTTTCAAAAACAATCACTGCTTCTAACCGAAACTGTTTTATTACGAAATACGATTACCGCTACGATCATACGCACGCCCGAGTGATCACGGATGCCGGTTTTTGGTTTTCTTCGGTATTTCAACCGATTAACAGCATATTTCATACAAACCTTCAGAGAAGTGTGAGATTACACACCATTTCAGATATGTATATGGAAGGGTATGAGATTACACACCTTATTCGGAATCCGTAACGCGATGCTCTCCGCGACACCAAAAATCCGAGTCACCTATTACGAGGGATAGGTTTTCGATTGAACCTTTGATAAAGTACTTCGAGACCTTGCAACCAGCGCTAGACTCTCAACCATATTACAAATTAGTCCCCTCATTAGCTAGCTTAAGCTTTGAGGGTTCCAAAAATACAAAAATTATCAACTAAAGCCATCAAAATCACTTACTTAAAGAGAAAATGAGTTGCTGAAATTTTCAAGCTTTCAAAGCCCTCCCATGGCTGATATTTTCTCACCTACTCTATTACCTTTCAAATCCCATCATTATATTTTGTTTTCACCTACTCCATTATTTCAAATTCCATCATTATTATTTTCCCACTTCTTTATTATTCTTTTTCTTTTATTTCTTTTTCCTTTCTTTTTCCTTGTTTTCCTCCTTACCTTATCTTTTTAGTCATCATTTCATTTTTCTTTTATTTCTTTCCTTTAATAATGTCATGGTTGACACTTGGAAGAGCACACAAAAATAAATCCAAAATTTGCAAAAGATGGGATTTGAACCCCTTCCCTCCATGCTCTCCACTTGATGCCATAACCTCTTTACCAATAGTTCATTTGTGTTAACAATTTACTCACTTATTTCCATAAACTTTGATACCTCTTACTATCTCTCCTTAATAGGCTTAAACACAAACTTTCACTAAGGCCCAACTCGAACTCGAAACTCCATAGAACTCCGTAACATTCCAAAATCACCTTACTAATAAGTCTCACTTGAAATAATGCCATTCTCAAATTCCCATAAATTTTAAACACTCCTACGCCCAAGGCCCATTGGGCCCAATCCTACTAGGCCCAATTTCGGGATGTAACAGCCACACGCCAGTTTGAAGAGGGACACACCCGTGTGGGCAGGCCGTGTAATCACATACGCCCATGTCCCTGATCCGTGTGGACTTTTTTTTTCATTTTGAACCTACAGGGGTTTTCACACGACCTGACACACGCCTGTGTCCATAGCCCGTGTCCCTCACACGGTCATGATACACCCGTGTCTTTACCCGTGTGTGAAAACCTTGACATTTTGTTTATGACGTCATCATCTCAATAAGATCACACGGGCAAGGCACACGCCCGTGCTCTATGGCCATGTCTTCCACACGGTTGAGACACACGGCCGTGTCTCATCCCGTGTGTTTACTACTGGGTATACTGACTTGCCAACTTAGCATGTAGGGGGACACACGGCTTATCAACACACCCATAGGGCTGACCGTGTGTCACACATAGCCTAGGCACATGCCAGTCTGTCTACCCTTGTGGAAAAATTCAAGGCTATTTTCCAAGCCATCTTGCCACCCTCACTTGCACACGTTCGTAGAACATCACCTATCATTCTCATATCATCATTTGTAATACTTAATCATCGCATTTAGCCTATTATATCTATACTAACTTCACATTCACGAGAGAGTACTGTCACATGTATAAATATATAATCAACACAAGTCATTATTCATGGCTATATTCAAATTGAACCATAAACCATTTTAGGCCAACACGTAACAATGACTTAATTAATCAAAAGATAAGATCCCTATACATGCCATATCTCAAGAAAGCTTGAAAACTTATACCCAAAATGACTGCTTGATAGTGTGAAAACATCTCCGGCGATCTTCAACCCGAGCTAGTTAAATTAACCTAAAGAGATAGGAAAGGAAGAGGAGTAAGCAATAACACTTAGTAAGTTCATATGCAAATAATAAACAACTATTGACATTCATTTATTTTACTCAACCACAAGGGTATTATAATGTGACTTGCATTTAAGTTCATGATTACCACTTAATCATTCATAATGCTTACTCTTTTGTCTTATAGATACCATTTACGTGTCTTGGCATTAGCCTTAACATCATAGTCTCTTCATTGTAACTTGTCACATTCTTTAGTGAGTTATTTCCATCCTCTTAATCACACACTCATCATTTATGAGGGATCATAGTTTCCACATTTGGTTTAACCACTTTTCACTTGTCAAAGCTCATAGTTTACTATATTCTTATAGTAACTTTATTCGGCATTTGCATTCTATTCATTCTTAAAGTTCAATTAAAGATTTTCATTCCATGACATCTCGTCAAACTCGTAAATAATATATTTCATAGAGACAATATACAATTCATACAATATCTAAATGTCAAATACATCACATAAGGTAGCATTGTTTACACACAAACTTACCTCGATACCAAAAAGGGTAAAAAGGAACCTAATAGTCAAATTTTCTCTTTTCCACCGTTCTAGGTCTGAATCTCGTTTTCTTTGATCTATAACATCACATTTAGCTTATTCATTAGTCACATTAGTCATTGTGACTCAAAAATCATACTATGGCAAAATTATGTTTTTGCCCCTAAATTTTGTCAAAATTACGATTTTACCCCTAGGCTCGTAAAATAAAATGTGTTCATTTTTCACACACCCAAGCCTAGCTGATTCATATACCCTCTTATAGCAACTCAAGATTTCAATTATTTCACACATTTATCATCTATTTTATAACCTTTACAAATATGTCCTTTTAGGTGTTTTCATGGAAACACCCTTCACAAAAATTGTGTATTTAACACCCAAGATTCATTTTCTTTCATAAAAGCTCAGCAAACAACCTAAGAACTCTCATGGAAACACCCTAAACTTTCAATCATTTTTCAAAATAGTCCCCTCTTTAGCTAACTTAAGCTTTAGGGGTTCCAAAAGTACAAAAATTATCAATAAAAACCATCAAGATCACTTACTTGTAAAGATTGAAGTGGCTGAAAATTTTCAAGCTTCTAAACCTCTTATCTTGCTAAAATTTTCGATGGTAGGGAGAATGAGAAAAAGATGATATCTTTTCTTTCTTTATTTTTCTCTTATTTTATTCATTAATCACCTTACCCTACCAACTTTGACTAAATTAAGCTTCTTGTCCCCCCTATGGCTGGCTATTGCCTTTAAAAAGCCATAATTTCAAATTTAAAACCTCCAATTAACTTTCTATAGCTATATGACACCTCTAGCTTGTAAAATGAAACTTTCGCACTTTATGTGATTTAGTCCTTTTTCGCAATTTAGCATGCAGTCGCTAAAATTAATGCACCAAAATTTTCATACACTCATGTAATCATGATAAAACACATAAAATAATATTAAAACTAATTTATCCAACCTCAGATTAGTGGTTCTGATACCACTGTTCCGACTAGCCCCAAAATTAGGCTGTTACATCTCGGATTGAACTTTGGGGAACACAGAGCTTTCCTTCCTTGAACAAGAACCCATCATACCTATAAAAGTTCTCAAAAGCAGTATTCTCACAAGCAGAAAAAATCTCACCAAAGTCAGCATCATTAGAATAAAAATATTTTAAGAAAGAAAAACCAAGCAATTTTGATTTAAGAGAAGACAATAGTGTATACCTCCTCGAAAGGGCGTTGACTACAATATTATCTTTACCTTTTTTGTATTTAATGACAAAGGGAAATGACTTGAGATACTCGAACCATTTAGCATGCCACTTATTCAACTTGTGCTGGCCTTTGATATGTTTCAAGGCTTCATGATCGGAGTGGATCACAAACTCTTTTGGCCACAAATAGTGCTGCCATGTCTTGAGAACTTATATTAGCGCGTACATTTCCTTTTCATACACCGGGTAATTAAGTGGGGCTCCGTTGAGCTTCTCGCTAAAATAGGCTATGGGTCGACCGTCTTGAGGTAAAACATTGCCTATCCTAACCCCTGATGCATCACACTCAAGTTCAAAGGTTTTAGTAAAATCGGGTAAGGCAAGTAAAGGCGCGTTAGTAAGAAAATTTTTAATTTCATTGAAGGATTTTTCTTATTCATCATCCCAATGGAAAGCGGAGTTCTTCTTGATTACACTCGTCAATGGGGTGGCTACGGTGCTAAAATTGGGCACGAACCGTCGGTAAAAACTGGCTAGGCCATGGAAACTCTGGACTTGGCTAATGGTTTTGGGCCTCGGCCATTCTTATATGGCTTTTTTCTTCTCTTGGTCCATCTCCAAGCCTTGCGAACTCACTACAAAACCAAGGAAAATAACTTTATCAGAACAAAAAGTACATTTCTTAATATTAGCAAATAGAGTTTCCTTACGCAAAGTTTCCAAAACAGACTTGAGATGCAACACATGACCTTCCAACGTTTTGCTATAGATGAGAATGTCATCGAAATAAACAACACAAAACTTACCAATGAAGGGTCTCAAAACATGGTTCATCAATCTCATAAAAGTAATAGGTGCATTGTCGAACCAATGAAGGGTCTCAAAACATGGTTCATCAATCTCATAAAAGTACTATGGATGAGCACATAACAACTCGAGGGGATCGAAATTAGAAGTTTTTGAACTCCCGGGCGTGCTCACATCAAGTGAGTACCTATCGATTAGTTAATTAGTAGGGGTCGGGAGGTAATACTAGTTAATTAATAGTTAATTCCATTTAAACCTGAATTCTGAAGTTAATTACAACCGCTGAAACGAGTTAATCTTCTGCCTGTTATTCTGATTTAGTTGTTTGCTTATTTTTTGTTTATTTAATTCAATTTAAATTAGTTTATGCTCGTTATCTATTTTATTGTTTATCGTAATATAATTTTTAATTATTACTGTTTACACTTGTTATTGTAGAAGTAGATTTCTTTGGGTACGATCCTCAGAATATTTCCCCGTGTTTTGTTATACATACCTATATTACAATTTTACCCGTATACTTGCGAACACCTCTCATTTAATTTAATATATTTCTAGTATGGTATTTTCTCGTCAAATTTTTGCACGTTTGGCGACGGTCAACTATGATCCATTTGTTTGAAAGTCATCCTATTTATTTAAAGGATAAATATCAAATTATACATAAACTTTGATTCAATTTGCAATATTATAAATCAACTTTATTTTGGTGCATTTTATATATCAAACTTTAATTTTGGTTTAACTTTCATATTTCACTATCTCATTTATTTATGTGGCACAATTTTCTGTTAAGTCGTGTGTAAATTGCTGACATGACATTTTATTAGGAAAAAAGCTTTTTAATCATGTCACTAATTTACACATGATTTAACGAAAAATTATGTCATATAGATAATGAGATTAGTGGAATGTAAAAATTGAACAAAAATTAAAATTTGATATATATAAATATATCGAATTAAAATTGATGTATAACATTACAAATTACATCAAAATTCATATATAAATTTGATATTTATCTTTTTATTTAAATTCAAAAGTTTATTTGATATCTAAGAAGAAACTAGACACAAAAAATTATGTGCAAAAACTGAAGTTGGAAAAAATAGGTATAGCCTTTGAAATAATGGTTTTTTCCCTCAAATTTTATCCTACTCGATTTGTTATATAATTTCAAAAATAGATATTAAGAGGGATTGATTTTTTCTCGAGTGATCAATTTTCATTTTCAAGAAGGATTGATTTTTGCTTAAGAAGAGTAATTGGATGAGTGTCTACAAATGTGGATAATTTTAGTTATAATGTAGGGTCGAATTTGGATAAAAAACTTTCGGGCCATACCTCTGCCCAACTAAAACTCAGTATATATTAATATACATAGTCCAAACTTCAACCAACTCATAAATAAATATCTTAATGTCCCATGAATATATGATTATTTAATTTTCGTTGAATTTTTTATTGTGATTATATGACGTTTGAATAAACTTTTATTTTCAACTTCGTATTATTCTAATTAAGTAGTATTTGACTCACCTACGAAAATATCTAGAGTGGGTTTGGAATAATTGAATTTAGATGTAATTGTTTATAATTATATATATATATATATATATATATGTTTGGGTAATCATTTTAATTAATGAATTTTACTGAATTGGGTATGATTGAGGGTACTCCAATTAAACTCTCTAATTCTTGCTGAGGGTAAAAATTAGAGTAATTATATGGGTAATTATCAAATCCAACTACCTTATGCTTTTCAACATAGTCATACAAAGTTATTTTTTAACATTAATAATATTTTAATTTTTTAGACTTATATTTTATTTTTAAAATACAATTTTATGTAACCAGGTCTGCGGCTTTGGCACGAAACTGCCTGTCACTCTGACACGAAACTAGGTTTTTTTCAATTGCACGTTTAGGCTATACTGAATCTGGACGACGGCAAACCTTGAGAAGCATTCTTACAATAGATCAATCCACGCACGCAGGGAAGAATTCAGACAATTCCTGCAATAATGGAAAGAGAATTTACTGGTTTAACAATAGAAGAAGAAGAAGAGGCAGTACTACAGTTTCAATCAGAGACGAATCTAGAAGCAGAAGAACAAAACTTTAGTTTGGTGGGATGTTTTTTAACAGCAAGTCTCATTCACTTCCCAGCAATGAAGAGTACGTTGGCAAACTTATGGCATACGGTAAGAGGTGTCCAAATTAGAGATCTCGGGGAAAAACGTTTTCTATTTCAATTTTATCATATTATGGATATGAATCGTGTTTTAAAAGGGGCCCCATGGACTTTCAATAATCATCTTCTGATTCTTCACAAGATTCAAAAGGGGGAAGATCCTTTAAAGGTTCCTCTAATATTTACGCCTTTATGGGTACAGATTCACGATATTCCAGTGGGGTTTTTCTCTGAAAATCTGGCAAGGCAAATAGGGGATTTTTTAGGGGAATTGATTGAATATGATAGTTCAGATCTGGGGAAAGGGTGAAGGAATTTCATGAGAATCAAAGTAAAATTGGATGTGAGGAAACCATTAAAAAAGAAAAAAGCAGGTGCCTTTTGCAGGAATCTGTTCTTACATCAGATTTAAATATGAACGCTTAACCCTTTTTTGTTTCTACTGTGGCCGTCTAGGTCATAGTGATTCTTACTGTGAAGCAAAAATGTTACTGGGTGAAGAAGTGGCTAATATGGGATGGGATCTGTCTTTAAAAGCACAATCAAACAGAGCAATGGCCATGAGCAGTATATGGTTACACGAAGAAGGAGACAGCGGACAGAACGCAAGTGGAAGGAATAGACAATCTGCAGAGAAAATGACGTGGGAAGTCAGCAATATGTCGAAAACTGAAGCCTCAAATTGATCTAGTTTTGGGAATTAATTTGGAAGGTACTCGCCCTAATTCATCACAACAAGGGAGAAATTTATTAGCTGAACAGTCTTTTACAGCAATGGAGCATGACTTGGAGGAAAGTGTCCTTATTGGGGAGGAAGGAAAAAAAAGACAACGAGGGGAAAACATGGTTCAATCAATAAGGGACAACAACAATAAGGGAGT
Organism: Gossypium australe; assembly: GCA_005393395.2. Lineage (NCBI taxonomy): Eukaryota > Viridiplantae > Streptophyta > Magnoliopsida > Malvales > Malvaceae > Gossypium > Gossypium australe. The sequence goes on from CM016618.1 coordinate 35,711,151, forward strand.
AGTACAAAGAAGGAGTTTATTGGAAAATGATCTTTTATTATCGGCAGCTGCCAAAAGGCAAGCCGATCGGTTGCAATGAATTTAAGTTGGAATGTTTGGGGTTTGGAACCTACAGACTATCCGAAGGCTTCGGCAAACGCTGAAGACACATAATCCCCAAATGGTCTTCTTTATGGAGACAAAGATTAATCAAAGACAGATGGAACGAGTGCGTAGAAGTTATGGTTTTCTTAATGGTTTGGAAGTGGATCCTGATGGTTCAAAAGGTAGGTTATGCTTGGCATGGAAAGAAAATGTTTCTATCTCGATTCAGAGTTTTTCAAGAAGGCATATTGATGCACTAGTTGTTGACTAGAACAAAGATCAGAAGTGGAGATTTACGGGGTTTTATGGCTCTCCTTATGCACAAGAAAGAAAAGAATCGTGGAATCTACTAAAAAGTTTGCAGCGCAATGAGGAGCAATCCTGGTTTGTTTGCAGTGACTTTAATGAAATTATGTATGGATTTGAAAAGAAGGGTGGGTTACCTAGGGAGGAGAAAAGAATGGAAGATATCTGTAATACGTTACAAGACTGCCAATTGATCGACGTAGGCTATTCGGGAAAATGGTTTACTTGGGAGAAAGGAAATCTGCCAGAAACAAATATTCAAGAACGCCTTGATAGAGGAGTGGCTAATGTGAACTGGATGTCCATATTTTCGAAGGCTAATATTAAACATTTGGTGCATTTGACGTCTAATCACTATCCGCTTTTAATTACTACAATTAAAGAAGAATACATGAAGAGACCGGAAACTTTTAAATTCGAAGCATGGTGGGTCTTAGAAGAAACCTTTGAAGCGGAAATTAAGCATATACGAGATTCAGATTCAGGTGATTTAATGCAGAAACTAGAGTATCTCCAAACGGGGTTGAGAAGATGGGCTACAAGGATTGGGATAACCAGAAGACGAAAAAAGGAAATATTGACTTCAAAGCTGTCTAACTTATTAGAAGCAGAAAGAACCGATGACAACTTAGCAGAGCTGATTGATACAGAGGTACAACTAAATTTTGAGATTGATAAAGACGAGAGCTATTTGGAGCAAAGGGCTAGAGTAAACTGGCTAAAACTTGGGGACAGAAACACAACTTTTTTCCATAGCATGGCAACACAGAAGCAACGGAAAAATATCATCCAAAAACTACAAAACACAGATGGTAGAAAAACAGGGGATTCCCAAGAAATGGCAGAAATTGCTAGGGCATATTTCCAAGATTTATTCAAGGCTAGAAAAAAAGTTTTTTTCTGAACATATCCTTAAGGGTGTTAAGCAGTGTATTTCTAAAGAGGACAATAGATGTCTCACGAAGCCATACACAAAGGAGGAGATTTGGGACGCTTTGGCAAACATGGGAGCTACAAAAGCTCCAGGTGAAGATGGTTTTCTGACAATTTTCTTTGAAAAACTTTGGCATATAAGGGGATGAGGTATCAACTTATTGTCTCCAACAGCTCAATGGTGATATGGAGGTTAGTCAAATCAATACCACACATATAGTTCTTATTCCTAAGAAAACAAATCCAACCAATCTTTCTCATTTTCGCCCAATAAGCTTTTGTAATGTAATATATAAAATAATGGCTAAGGCTATAGTGAATCGATTTAGAAGGGTTTTGGAAAAATGCATTGACAAAGCATAAAGTGTTTTTGTGCCAGGAAGATTAATCTCAGACAATGTCTTAGTAGCATACGAAATTCTTCATACTCTAAAAAGGAAAAGATTGGGGAAAAAATGGCTGATGGCAGTTAAACTGGATATGAGTAAAGCATATGACAGGGTCGAGTGGGCTTTTCTAGAGGAAATGATGAGGAAAATGGGTTTTGACCCCAGATGGATTAGTTTGATCATGAAATGCATATCTACTGTTTCCTAAGCAGTGGTTCTCAATAATCATGCTAGAAGTATCTTTTCTCCAACAAGAGGTCTACGACAAGGTGATCCTTTGAGTCTGTTTCTATTTCTGATTTTTGGAGAGGGCTTATCTAGTTAATGAGAGTGGCACAGTAAGAAGAGAGTTTTAAAGGTGTTAAAGCAAGCAGAAGAGGCCCTCAAATATCACATTTATTATTTGTAGATGATTGCATAATTTTTAGAGAAGCTACGGAAAGGGGAGCTGGTCTTTTAAAAAGGATATTACGGGGTTCGGGGCAGATAGTGAATTTTGAAAAATCAACAGTTTTCTTTAGCTCTAATACAGGAATCGAGGAAAAGAGAATTGTTACTCGAATGTTAGGTGTACGATGCTCAAATGACCCAGAACGCTATCTAGGATTACCAAACATGGTGGGCAGAAAGAAGAAGGACGCGTTTCAAAATTTAAAGGATAGATTCAAATAGAGAATAGACAACTGGAGTACACGGCATCTATCACAAGGGGGAAAAGAAGTTTTTATAAAATCCGTTCTTCAAGCCATCTCGACGTATTCAATGGCATGTTTTCTACTTCCTAAATCATTATGCTCCTACCTCGAAATAATAATTGCAAAATTTTGGTGGCAGAAAGGCCATGGTCAAAGAGGTATTCATTGGTGTATGTGGAATGAGCTTTGCATTTCAAAAGAGCAAGAGGGATTGTGATTTCGTAGGCTCAATCATTTTAATATTGCTTTGTTAGCCAAACAGGGTTGGCGACTTATTAATTATCCCAATTCATTATTAGCACAGGTTTTAAAGGCGAAATACTTTCATACTTTAGATTTTATCCATGCACAGTTGGGAAATTTACCTTCTCTTACTTGGAGGAGTGTTTGGGCCGCGAAAGGGCTACTGGCAAATGGACTATGTTGGCGCGTTGTTAAAGGGGACCATATTTCTATTTGGAACGACCGATGGATCCAAGGCGTTACAATTAACAGAAGTAGCAATATCAATGAAAATCCAGAAATTAAATTAGTAGGAGACCTAATTGAAAGAACAACACGAAGATGGAAAAAAGAGGTAATCGAGAATACCTTCCCAGAATATACTGCACAGAAGATCTTGCAAATCCCTTTGGCAGAGGAAGATCATGAAGATTTTCAAGTTTGGCGTGGAGAACAAACTGGTGAATTTACAGTAAGAAGTGCCTACAAACTATTACAGGAGACTACTCTGAATCCTAATGAGTTATTATTACAGGCCAAAACAAAAAAAATTCTACAGGAAATTATGGAATTTACAACTCCCATCAAAAATCTTAATCACTATCTGGCGTATATCGTGGAATTTCATCCCAAATTTCAAAAACTTGAGATCGCGTCGAGTGGTTAGTGACAGGTCCTGTCCTCAGTGCCGGAATACAGAAGAGGATTGCAATCATGTTTTCAGACAGTGCCTTGTAACAACAGAGACGTGGTAGATTCTTAATCTTTCATGGGTCATTAACTCTACTATTATTGATCTATGGGACTGGCTTACTTGGGTGTTTGACAAAGGTAGCAACATACAATGTCGAATCTTTTGTTGTGCTGTATGGTTTATATGGAGCTCCAGGAATAAGTTCATACATGAGAGGAAAAGAATAACAGGAAGGGACTTGTCAACAAAGATCCCGAGTTATATTGCAGAAATTGACAGATCGAGTGACGAAAAACATACCTGCGATGATAATGTTCGTCAGAGACAACAGATCAGTGAGACAGATGCGACCATTTTCTTTGATCCAACATATGATAGCAAAAACGCAATTTCAGCTTCGGGTTTGGTGGTGAAGGGAGTAAGGAATGAGTGGCTTGCCTCAAAATCGATCATCTACTCCGCAATAGCGTCACCGTTCATGGCGGAAGCACATGCAGGTTTACAAGCAATAAAATTAGGGGTTTCATTGGGGTTTCAGTCTATAACCATACTAGGAGACTCTAAAACAGTCATAAATAAGTGCAATACAACAGGAAGAGACAAGTCTGTTTTGGGGGCGGTTATCAGAGACATTCAAAAACATAGACGGTCCTTTTGAGAAAGTCATTTCCGATTTATCAACAGACGAAATAATGGTGAAGCCCACACAGTAGCAACAGAAACTTTAAGAACCGGAGAGGAAACTTACCTGGAAGAAGGATCCTTCTCGAGTTGCCAGCGAAGAAGAGAGGAAAATGGTATGCGAAACCCAAATTGAGGGAAACTGGCAGAAACTTGGAGAGGAAGAGATAGCCGAATTCAAAAAATTTCTTGGTAAATGCTATCAATTGAATAGCTGGCATGGGAAATAGGAAAGTCAGAAACTAATGGGAGCCAGCTAAGAGACATCGATTGGATTTAACGTTTGATGTGACGTTTTGTTTTTCTTTTATTTTCTGGACTATTCTTCTTATTTTGCTTGGGCTGTTACCTTTGGACCTTGGCTTTTTCGGTTTTACGCCTTGGGTCCCTTTCTTGAGGACCCAAATTATTGTCCTGATTTTATTCCTTTATAAATAAAGTCCAATTGGTTTTACTTTTCAAAAAAAAAATACAATTTTATGTTATTTTACAAATCTCGTTTAAATAATTTAAACTTTTTTATTGAATTGAGATAATTATTCATTCGTTTTGATCTACTAAATATTGAAATAAAAGGTTAAATAGGTGAGGTGAATATTGAAATTTGTCACTATATTTTGCTTTCATTGATATTTGCCATTATATTTTGAAACTATATGTGATTGAATTTTATTAAAATTTGCCACCAACTTTGATTTTTTTAAATTAAAGTTTTCCGCTCAATATTAATTTTGATGATTTAAAACCACAATTTGATAAGAAAAATTCTTTAAAGTATTTTATTTTGAGAGTTAACAAAAATTTTAATTATAAATAATAAATTATTAAAAAATTAGAATTTAATGAAATAAAACATGAAAGATAAAAATACATATATTGTAAAAGAAAAAAACAATTTTATTTTATAAAATAACCATTTTTATTTAATTTTAATATTATAGTAATTAACTTATTATTGTTAATATTAAAGGTACATATAAAAAATATGTTTTATTAAATTTTTCCTTAAAATTCTTTTAAATTAAAATTGAATAGAAAAAATTAATAAAAAATTAATTTAGTGCAAAATTCAATCAAATAAAAGTAAAACCATAAAATTAACATAGAGTTAAAGTATAATGATAAATTTATCAGTATTTCATAAGGATAATGGTAACTATCAATCAAAGTGAAGTGTAGATGTAATTTTCAATTTCCACTTAAAGTATAGTGCCAAATTTACTTACTAACACTATATATTACATAATATTTATTATTAATTGTTTATACATGTTCAAGGACCAAACAATGATGGCAAGGAGTATATGTCGAATATTAGAGAGAAAATAACCCAACAAATATTGAATGCTATAGTAATTAGATGAAATTGCATAAAATATTTATTTTTCTTGTTAATACTATTAGTAATCTTGTTGATACTTTCTTGGGCTAATATATTACATACGATAATTTTATATTAAATTTTGTTACTTGTTTAGAGAATTTATTTTTCTCAAGTATTATTGCTAATTCTTATACTTTTTTTTAGAATTTAAAATTATATAAATGTATAATTAAAAATTATATTACTGAACATGATTAGATAATTAGAATGTAATTACACTTTATTTCTCAAACATGTTAAAGGAACTCTAATAATTACATTTTCATTCAATTATTTTTTCGTGTCCAAACACATTTATTTTTGTAAGAGGATAATTTTTAAAAATATAATTTTCTTGAACAAGGTAAGTAGTTTTTCAAATAATAAGGGCTAGATATGGATACCTAATTATTTTTTTACTAAAAAGGCAAAAACAATATATTTATTAAAAATAATTATATTTATTTTTGGTCAACTTCTTCAACTTGAATTACCATGCTTTTTTTTTTAAAGTTGGGAGTTGTTTTTTTTTTGGTAATTAAATAGTTTAAATATCCTTGATATTATTTTATTATTAAGAATATAATCTCGCAACGCGGGATAACAATTTTATATTTTAAACAAAAATATTTTTATGCATTTTTAGGTTTATACGGTATAACGTAAAAATTATTTATTTTTTGCTAAATTATTTAATAAATTCATGTATGTTATGAAGTTATTTGCCTTCAAGTTATAATAATATTTTATGTTTTAATATAAAATAAGCATGCAAGCTACTTATACTTTTTATAAGAAATAATTATTTAATTATCAAGGTATCTATCGAAGCGAGCCCAATAACTAATCTTCCACATTTTGTTGGCCCATTAAGGGGGTAGATGCTGGCCACGAGTTTTAAAGCTGTTCCATACCCAGGGCGAGGATCTAACCCTCAACCACTAGTTTGAAGTATGAAAATTTTGATATCATTAAGATAAAAAAAGTCTGCCACAATGGCACGTTTTCTCTGAATAATAGTCTACTTCGATAGTAAGGTTCTAGTAGGAATCTAATCACAATAAGTTTTGTCTTTTAGTTTTTTCGTCCTTAATCGTGGAAAGTTATTGACAAAAATCTAATCCTTTGTCTTTAGCATTCATTCGTATTTTACATCTTTTTCTGATCAAGAAAATTAGGGTTTGAATTGAAAAATCAAAAATTAACCAATAGGGAATGATATTACGAGGCTAAAAAATCAATGATGAGGAAGAGGAGGGTTGTATGTTGAAAAGAGGGTCGAAGGAAGAAAAATTGAATCAAGACCTTTACCTGGTGGGTTGTTTCCTCATAGCAAGCGTAGTTAACTTTCTAGCCATGAAAAATACATTGGCCAACTTATGACATCCAATTGGCGAGGTGGTAATTTCAGATCTAGGTGAGAAGAGATTCCTTTTCAAATTCTTTTATGAGTTCAGTATGAAAAGGGTCATTAATGGTGCTTCATGGACTTTCAACAATCACTTATTAGTTTTCAATAGATTAATGGAGGACGAGGACCCAATGGAAGTACCCTTGATATACTCTTTATTCTGGGTCTAGATTCACGATATACCAATATGAATGGTTTCGAAAGAACTTGCAAAACAGTTTGGAGCATTCTTTGGTTCTTTTGTCGAATATGATGCGAAACAAATTAGTAAAGGATTTTGAGGATATATGAGAATACGGGGTTTAATGGATGTGAGAGTTTTATTAAAAAGAAGGAAGAAGTTAATAACATTGTCTAGAAAGAAATTTTATGCAAAATTCTAATATGATAAATTGACTCTGTTCTGATTTCTATGTGAACGACTTGGACATGGGGATGGTTTTTGCCCTATTAGAATAACAAAGGATTGCCAAAAGATGGAGTTGGGATGGGATCTATCATTGAGGGCGCCAGGTAGGAGGGCTTTTACTACCACTAGTGTTTGGCTGAGGGAAGAATATGGGGATGGTTCTTTAAGTGGTAGGGTAGGGGAAGGCTTAGATGGAGGGAGTAAAGAGTGGGGCCTAGAGACTAACACAATTACAGGGAGGGCAAAACATAAATCCAATTTTGGGATTCAATTTGGAAGGAAAGGCGAGAGAAGGTAGGGAAGTAGAAGAAGGAAATTGGGAAGGGTTTACAGAAAGACAATGGATACAAGAGGAAGAAGATATGCCAATTGAAGAAACCAATGGAAAGAAAAGACCACGGGTATCTCAAGAAGAGATCATCAATTCTGAAACATTGGGAAGAAAGATGAAGAATGAGTTTGCAAGTAAACAAATTAGATCGGTAGCCATCAAAGGGCAAGCTGACTAGAAGTAATTAAAATCTTAAGCTGGAATGTTTGGGGGTTGGAGAGCCCTAGGGTGCGTAGAAGGCTTCAGCATGTGCTAAAAGCTAATAAGCCCCAAGTTGTATTCATTATGGAGACCAAATTGAACAACAAAATGATGGAGTGTGTTCAACGATAGTGTGGTTTTCAAAATGGAATTGATATATAGATAGATGGTACAAAGGGTGAACATAGTATGGGTTGGAAGGAAGGTACTAATGTATCGTTAAGAAGATTTTCGGTTAACCATATTGATGTGGAAATAGAGGAGGAAACAAGTATAAAAAAAAGAGGTTCACAAGGTTTTATTGAACCTTGGAAGTAAGTTTGCAAGAGGAGACCTGGAATTTATTAAAAACTCTAGGCCAAAATCGCAATTTGGCATGGTTGGTAGAGGAACTTTAATGAGATATTATACTTATTCGAGAAAAAATAGGGGTGTTAAGGGAGGAAGGGCGTATGAAAGCTTTTAGAAAAATGTTAAAAACATGTCAACTTGAAGACTTAGGGTTCACAAGGGTGTGGTTCACATGGGAAAGAGGGAACTTCGCATAAAATAATATCAGAGAGCGTATTGATAGATATGTAGTGAATATAGAATGGTGGACGATGTGGCCTAATTATAATGTTAAGCACCTTGGACATTTCTTCTCTGATAATTGCCCTTTACTAATAGAGACAGAGATGGACAATTTAATTCCCAAAATCAAAAAATTTAGATTTGAACAATGATTATTGTTGGAAGATACTTATGAAGAAAAAATACGACGTTTGTGGGGCTATAGTAAAGGGGATGTTTCTCAAAGATTGGCGTATCTTGGTAGGGGACTACTACGATGGGAAAAATAATTGAAGAGTAATAAGGTGGAAAAAAGAAGAAGCTTGGAAAGAAGGATGGAGGATCTCAATGAGAAGGAATGCACAGATGTAGTGATAAGTGAACTATTTGGTTTGAAAATGGAACTTAATTTGGAAATTGATAAAGAAGAACTATATTGGGAACAAAGTTCATTGGCTAATTGGTTGAAGATGGGAGACCGTAATACGACCTTTTTCCACAAATATGGTTCTTACAGACAGAGGAAGAATAAAATAAAAAAACTAAAAAAAGAGGATGGTTCACTTTCGCCGGACAAAGGTGAAATAATTAGAATTGCAAAAGATTATTTTTCAAATCTATTCACCACAAGAGGAGAGGGATGTTGGAAGGTGTGTGGGATGGGGTGAATAAATGTATTACAAAATAATGAATCGAGAACTAACAAAAACATACAAAATCGAAAAGATCCAAAAAGCTCTTAAAGAAATGGCGCCTTTGAAAGTTGTGGGGGAGGACAGTTTTCTAGCAATTTCTTATTTGTGGGGAAGGCCTATCGACCTTGATGAGAATGGCAAAGAATGAAAAAAGAATAAAAGGTGTCAAGGCAAGTAGAAGAGGACCAACAATCATTCATCTATTATTTACCGATGATTGCATCCTATTTAGTGAAGCAACAAAAAGGGGAGCGAACAAGTTAACAAATATTCTTAATATAGCCCTTCTTGCAAAATAAGGTTGGAGACTAATGGAATACCCTGATTCATTATTAGCGAGAACATTAAAATCCAAATATTATCCAGATAGCGAATTCTTGCTGGGAGAGTTCGGAAATTACGCTTTGTATACTTAGAGGAGTGTACGGGCAACAAAGAAACTACTAGGGGAAGGGATGGCCTGGAGGGTGGGAAGGTGATGCAAGTCTTAAGGAACAATTTCAGACCCATGAATGTGATAGGTTCACACTACCTTAAGGCCCAACAACAATGTCATAGGCTAAGCAAATCAAATCAAGATTCGATCAAAGACAAGATTCGAGGATGAATCTTTTTGAGGAAAGGGAGAATGATACATGCACGGATGGGGTGAAATTTATTAAATTCCAATCACCAAAGCTACCAATTTTCAAGCTTGAGAAATCAGCAGACTTGCGATGACTTTTTGGATAGGATCTTGGCATTTCTAGGTTGATATTCTTCATGGCGTTTAAAGATCTATTTCTTATCTTTGTAACACATTTTGAATCACTCGATTTTGAGTTTGAGAACTCAAGTTATGACCGTTTTAGTGAAGGCTGCTGAGCGAAATTTCTGAACGGGATTATGACGAGAATTACGAATTTGGGGCTTTTTATTCGAGTTTAAATCATATTGGGTTTGGGTTTTAAGCTTAATTTTTATTGTATATGAGCCCAATACTATATTTATTAGCTCTTATTATTTTATTATTATTTTAATCCAAATTTTTTATAATTATTAAGTATTTTAAGTTATTTAGGAGTTTTATGTTAACAAGAAAGTTTAGTTTTAAACTACTTCTTGTTTAGATTAAATTAGAGTTCTTGTGTACTTAAGAGTTTTATTTAGATTTATCTAGCTAGCCTATATATAGGCCTTTGCATTGTACACAATTCATTATTATTCTATTTCTCTTTTGAGTTAATAAATTCTCACTAATTTTTTTCTTTTCAATAATTTCTCTAAGGCTTCTTAGGACTTCTACACGCCGCGTTCTATATTTCCATTTATCTTCTTTATTCGCTTCCTTATTATTCTAAGAATCCCTTTAGTAAAATATCCACAAGATGATTTTAGAATTTGAAGTGGCGAACTATCAAAAGAATATATAGTGAGGAGCAGATACAGGCAGCTTACAAAGGAGAAATCTAACCTAGGCATTGCTATTAATAATGGTACAGACATAGAAAAAATTTCTACAAAAAATTATGGCAGACAAATTTGTCAGGGAAAATAAAAATTACAAATTGGAGAGTGCATAATGGATACATTCCAACAATGGGTAATTTACATTACAAATGGATTTGCAACACAACATTATGCCCTTGCTGTAAAGGAGGTACAGAATCAATGGAACATGCCTTCAGGGATTGCACTGCAGTCATAAATATCTAGAAGGAGCTAGGGATGCAAGTAACTCAAAGGGAAGAGGGAGAGAGATATCAACAGTGGATTAAAGAGTTGCTCACCAAAATGACAAATATGTAGAGTAAGACTATTTTCTGTAGCATCTGGGCGTTATGGATGAGGAGAAACAAGATCCTATATGAGAAAAAAATTCCAATCAGTAGAAGATAAAACATCATTTATTAACAAATACTTGAGGGAATGGGAGGAGGTAAAAAATAGATTACTCAGTCAGAGAATAGAAAAAGAACGGTGGAGACCACCAAAACCGTTCGAAATCAAAATAAACTTTGACGGGGCTTTTGACAGACAAACTTCCAAATCAGGAACTAGAATAATTTCCAAGGACTCAGAAGGAAAGATCTTCAACTGTAGAACGGTAGTTAATAACCGAATCCCTGCTCTGTTTGCAACAAAGGCACTACCCTGCTTACAAGCAGTAAAGACGGGTTTAGATATGGGATTACAAAGGGTGGTGGTGGAAGAAAATGCCCTTAACATCATTAAGCAAAATTCAAAACAATGAAAAAGACAAATCAATTTTAAGTCAATATATTTTTGACATTAAAACACTAAGAAAAAGTTATAACAAGTGCAGGTTTCAATAGATATACAGAAAATGGAATGAAACTGCACATGCAATAGCCCTAGAAGCTTTGAAACTTAATGAGAACACCTACCTGGAAGGACAACTGCCACGATCAATGACAACATCGGCTAAAAAAGATGCCAGAGATCTAGAACGACCTTAAAGAAGAAGAAGGATCGAGATTTTTACTAGACAAAGGCACAAATGCATTAAAAACACAGTCTTGATTTTAATCATTTTCTTGAATGCCTGAGGAAGGAGAAACGACCGATCTTTAGAAAGCTAGGCAGGGGTTTTCTGAAATGAGGTTGAGCTAGGGTTTTTAGGAAATGATTTCAATTTTATTTTAGTTGGGCCGATTAGTTTTAGGTCCGTTAGGAGTTGTTTACTTAGGATATGCTATACGCTTGCACTATGTTTGGTTGGAGGGAATGGCTATTCCATTCCTTCCTTATTCAGTGACCTATAACTATTCCATAGTTTGGTTGGCTGAAATGGGCTATTACAGCCCTATTCCATACAGCCATTCAGAATAGCTTTTCAAGATAAAATCGTCGTTTACCATTCGTCACTTTAACCACTGAATAGCCATTCGGTACGTGAGTTTCAACTTTACCCTTCTCCCCTTTTTCATTCTCTCGTCTGAATCCCTTTTTCATTCTCTTCCAATTTTTTTTTGAAGCATCTTTTTTTCTTTCATTCTTCTTCCCCTCTTTTCCAGTCTCTGAAGCATTTTCCCTTTTTCATTTTTCTTCCCATCTCCTTCCTACCTTCTCTCTTTTCTTCCCATTTTCTTTCAGCTATCCACGTTTTCAAGCTTCCAACCTTCCCAGAAGCTCCAAGGCTGAAACCGAGGAGAAGACATTACAAGTCTCAGTATTAATTTCATTATTTTATTTCATTTGATATGGGTTACTTTTATTCGACTCGTTCATGCTCAAAATTTGGTCCTTTTTCAGAAAATTAGTCGATGCTTTTGATTAGTTTGATAGTGGGTACCATACCATGTTTCTTTTATGTGAAACACTGCTTTGCAATAATATGATGCCCATTAGATTCTGTGAGTTGTGCACCAAATCAAATCTGATGAAAGGGTATTAAGAGAGCAGCAACAGTAATATTGTATCCATTCATAACTTTCAATATTCTGATTCGCCACCATTTGGGTGATAAAATTGGTTTCAAATGGAAATGCAGTAGAATTATCAGAAGTCCTGGTAGATTTACCTTCGGAATGGTTCCGAATGCCTGAGGATAGGATCTGCCTCTTCATTTATGGTAGCTGCTGCAACAATAACAGAAGTATATTCCATTGTCAGTCCTATGAAGGAGTATGAAAGTAACTCTTAAATCGACATTGAATCAGAGGATCCTATATACTTAATGATAGAGCTAATTATTCCATCCAACAAAGTAAACCATTAGAGAAAATATTTTCTTTTGTAAAAAGATCTTAACAGAGGAAATTTTAGTATGCACCTATTTAGAGATGGTTTTTGTATGCCTTTCTGGACGACATTAGTGTAGCTTATCTATTTGTTTTCTATTTCTTTTGTGTTTTTGCTTGTAACACCTATAGGCTTTGCTTCGGGAACATTTATATTCATATTAAGTCATCTTTTAAGGTCCATAAATGTACCCAATGCACTTAGTCCTACCTTCGTGTTGAAATTTGTTTGTTCTTCATTTATTATGGTTGTTTTTTATCTGCAACAGCTACATGATCATCTTAGTCCTGTTAATGTGATATATACTACAGTCAGCTTGATCAAACTTCTTGTATTTCTAAAGAAACAGTGCTGATGTGATAAGCCAATTTAGTTGGATTTCTATGACATCTTACAGATAAGTTTTTTGTTTGTTTGTTTTATATATCACTAAAAGTAGTAACTTGTATAAGTTTTAAGAACTATACTTAAGTGAATTGTGGAATACTGCCTTTTAAATTACGTTCCAGACCAGTAGTGATTTGCATTCTATTTCCTGTTACCTGTATTGGATCAATCTGCATTCCAAGTAATACTTGGCATGATACAATGCATTTTTGTTCTGTAATTTGGCTTCTAAAATTTTGAACTTCTTTGTACTCGTGAGTGTGTGTATGTGTTTTGACTTAATGCATGAGATGATAGATATGTATCTCACTTCATCTTTTTTAAAGATTGAGATGATATATTTCAATGTGTGAGGGGTTTGACATCTTTTATTCTTGGATGCAATTGAAGAAACAAAATGATTTCAATAGTGGAATTTTTATGTAATTATTTCACATGACAACTGCAGGCATTAAATCGAGCGGGTGGTAAATTTGAGAACAAAGGTGCAGAGTGTGCTTTGACAGCGGTATTGTTTGTAATTCCATTTTAGTTATTAGGAGTTGAATGGAGGTATGTAGGTATGTAAATAGAGAAAATGATTACCTTTCCCTAGCTCACTTTCGCTAATGAGTGAGCGTATTGGTCCTTGTTGCGAATTTTTCCATCACAAGGGTAGGGTTGAGATCATTTAACCTGAACACTATACATACCCATTTCTTAGCAATATTCTCAATCACCTTTGGCTTTTGGTAATTTTGGGTTATTTCTATGGTTTGATGCGTGGCATAGAACCTTTGCTAACTTGATTGATTATGTTTATAATGACAATAATTATAACTGCAAAGTGCATTTACTCCCTTGTTAACTTGCAAGTAAGTTGTGCATACCTTTTCAGTTGTGAATTCATCTACATTTATTTATACGATGAATTCTTGATTTAAAGAGTTTTTAGTTGTGAGATATCTTGTTTTATTATTCCTAATATGTTTACATAATTTTGGTTGCATGTTAAACATATTTAGAAACAAATAGAGGCATGATATTATGACTTGAAAAAAAAATTGCATTTTTAGGTTCATGCTCAAGACCTCAAGAACATGACTTGAGATATTAAGAATATTTAGTGAATATTCATGCATTTTCAGATGCATATCTCGATACATTAGGCATATTGTCTGAAGAAAATGGAGCACATAAAACATTAAAGTTAAATGTTCAAATATTGAGTGTAATGTGCTGAGACATGGTCCATTGTTTTGAGACATAGGTATCAAAATTTTGAGGCACAAACCTTATATTTTGCTTGTTTGATTCAAGAATTGTAACTTGATATTGTGCTTGATCATCTTTAATATCGGTTTATTGTAAATGGGACAATTTAAATTTATTTAATACTTGCAATGACTTTTAAGTGAAATGTCTTATTCATTTCAATTTTTTAAATCATAAGGTTGTAATTGTTTTTGAATTATTCCAAAAACGATATGATATCTTATATTCAATTGTGTTCCAAAGCCAGGATGTCGAATACGCAGCAAAGGAGTAGGTTGCTTATTTTAGGCCACGTGGTTGTGATGGTGTTTACACCAGAATTGGTTTCATAATGGTTCAAAACGGTGCTAGTTATTATCTTGAACGTTGGATATAACATATACTCATTGTTGTAAGCCTAATATAAAGCCTCGTTAAAAGATTTTTTGTTTAAATAGTCTCTGTAAATGGGAAACATCTAGCTTCGTATTACTAATAAATATATTTAATATTTTTTAATCTTTAACTTTTAGCCCTTTAAAGATCTTTTTGGATGAACAATAAGATTGATTCTAATGAGATTAACAATAATTGTAGCAATGAGATTGAATATAATAGTGATAAATTTAAAATAAATAACGAAATTATGTTTGTATTCAAATGCAACAATAGTAATGTGATGACAGTAGAAATAATTATTATAGACATTAGTTTAAAAGTTCTTATAATATACTAAATGATTAAAATTCATACCTATATTAAGTAATAAAAAATAAAATCTAATTTTCAAAAATTGATAATTAAAAATATTAATATCATATTTATAATAAAAAATTACAAGCATTATATAATAAAATACTTTATAACATATTTACTTTTTTATAAAAGAATATATTTACTTTTATAATTATTGAATTTATAGTTGTATTTATATAATTTGTTTAATTTGTAAAAAAAAACCCATGTTTTTATAACTATCAATTATATTTATAGTTTTATTTTAGATTTATTAAAGTAGAATAAAAAGGTTAAAGTAGGAAAAATAGTTTCACTAAAGGAGTTTTTACCTCACTGAACTATTTA
Organism: Gossypium australe; assembly: GCA_005393395.2. Taxonomy (NCBI): domain Eukaryota; kingdom Viridiplantae; phylum Streptophyta; class Magnoliopsida; order Malvales; family Malvaceae; genus Gossypium; species Gossypium australe. Next base: position 35,726,564 of record CM016618.1, read on the forward strand.
GCCCTTGTTGAAAAACATCAGTATGTTTGAGAAATTTCACTTTACTAGTGTTATCCGAACACCACCCAATGCTTCAGTGAGGTGAGTTTTTTCCTTTGAATGTTGTGATGTAATATAGATGAATTAATTTTTTTAATTTTTTTAAAAAAAGATTATTGAACTTATTTATTTTAATATAATGTCTATCTTTATTTATAATTCACTCAAAATTTTAAATCAGAGTAAAAATGTGCATGTACTTAATACCAACTAAATTGAAGTTATATCATTGTACTGGAAGGATTTTCTTTTTCTTTAGTTTATATTGAGTTACAGGTATAAATGGCAAGGAAATGGTGGCACTAAAACTATACATATATAGTAATGGAGTGCATTAAATATAAAATAAATAACAAAAATGAGCATCATTGCATGTGTATCAAGTATGCTTATTAAGTGGTGCTTAGACAAATAATATTCAACAATTGGGTACCAAAGCTCTAAAGTAAACAGTTCCATTATCATTAATCATTAATTAATGTTTCCCCAATTTTATTCTCTGTAACAATAGTTGGATACGAATTTATTTCTTTTTTAAAATCATTTTAAAACCTAATAAAATTACAATTGAGTTTATTTACTTATTTCATTTCCCCTTTTTGATTCTATTAAAACATTTATTAACTCAAGTATGTCATTAGGTATTGGTTTAAGCTCTCGTTAAATAAAAATGATGTATGCTAATAAATGAAATGTTTCCTTCTACCTGTCTTTTTGTAATTCTAATAAACTACAAATAGTGTCTGCAAATCTCTTTTGTCGCAATTATTTTTACCTCACTGTAATAGTTATTGTAAACATCTTTGGCAGGTTGTAATTTCTATTTTGTGCTTTGTAAATATTCTTAATATGTATGGTTCTTTTTTCTTTGACAGGTTGTTATTGATTCTTCTTCTTATTTGGCTTGTTAGATTGCTTCCTCCACCCAGGGTTAAGCATCTTGTATTCATTGAATCACTGTAAGTTATTTGGCAATTAAATTCTTTGATTTTGTTTTACTGTTATTGAAATTAGTATTGGAGAAATGTGACCCTTTTACTATGATTTGAAGATATGTAACACTTTAATATCTTGCAGTAATGGCTCGTCTGCCTTTAATTGTACAAAGTGAGAGGCGTAAAAGAATTGGTCTTGCTATTACAATATGGTTGCAAATGTGTACAGTTGCGAGTTGGTTCTTAATTGCATTGGGTGCCATCCATAGCCTACATACTTATAGACCAAGGATTAGATCCTATATTTTAGTTTTTTTATGCAAAACGAGATTATGTGAAAAGACTTGTATATGCTAGTGACGAGACCTGTATTGAACAAGTTAGGATGAATAGAACTACCTTTTTTAAACTATGTGAGATGTTACAAACTTTAGGGGGATTAAAGTCGTCAAGGAACATGCTTGTTGATGAGCAAATGGCAATGTTTTTACATATAATTTCTCATCACCTTAAAAATAGAGTTATCAAGCATCACTTAATAGGTCCGAGGAAACCGTTAGCAGATCATTTCACAATGTTTTAAATGCTGTCATACGCTTACAAGATGTGTTATTTAAAAAGGCAAAGCCAATTATAGCTAATTCTACAAACCCAAGGTGGAAATGGTTCAAGGTATTGGAGTGGGTTCTATATATAGCTCGTACATAATTTAGTCCATTTAGATTTAAATATAGTATCCTAACTCGAGGTTTTATACATGTGATGTAGAATTGCTTAGGTGCTTTAGATGGAACCCACATCAAGATTAGGGTTCCAAAAGTTGATAAATCTAGATATCGAACACGAAAAGGTGACATAGTAACAAATATGTTAGGTGTTTGTACACCTGATATGCATTTTGTTTATGTCCTTTCTGGTTGGGAAGGTTTTGTTGCTGATGGATGAGTTCTTCGAGATGCTATTAGTAGGAGACATGGACTAAAAGTTTCGCATGGTAAAGTGCAAAATTATAGGAATTTGAATTAATTTTTAAGGTAATACTTTTTTGGGAAATTAACCATGACAAATAGTTTCTTTTTATAGGTTGTTATTATCTAGTTGATGCTGGATACACAAATTGTGAGGGATTTCTTGCGCCATTTAGAGGACAAAGATATCATTTGAATGAGTGGCGTCAGGGTTACCAGCCAAGTACTCCGGAAGAATTTTTCAATATGGAACATGCTTCAACGCGTAATGTTATTGAAAGATGTTTTGGGTTATTAAAACTTAGATGGGGAATACTTAGGAGTCCATCATTATATCTTGTGAGGGTGCACAATAGAATCATTATTGCATGTTGTTTGCTCCATAATTTTATTCGAACCTATATGAGTCCTGATCCTATTGAAGTGGAGTTGGAAGAAGGATTACCTAGTAATGTGATAGATGATGATGAACCGAATATCGTAAATATTCATCCATCGGATGCATGGATTACTTGGAGGATGGAACTAGCCAATCAAATGTTCGATGAATGGCAAGCATCTAGAAATTAGTTAGGTTTAGGGTAAAAATAGTAAATGTTATGTTGTTTATGTTATTTCATGTATCTAGTTTATGTAACTTTGGTGGTGTTTGAATTATTATTTTTTATTGTACTAGACTTGTTGAATGATAATTTATTTTCCTTTGATTCATCATGTGTAATAATTTTATAAAGTGTTGATCTTTTGATATATAATATTGAACTTAATTTTAATTTGCGTTTTTTCTTAAGATAATTATGTCAGGTTTTTCACAATGTTGTAACTTTTTGATGTTGTAAAATTTTAAAACATATGGATTATGACATATAAACTAATGAAATCATTGTAACTTTTTGTTAATATATGAATATTATGTTTGGATGTTCAATATAATTCTCAAGTTATTTATTACTTCTAATATTTAATTATTTTTTATTGTAGAATAATTAAATTATTTGTTTCAGTAATGATATTTTAGCACATTAAATATGTATTGCAGTTTAAAAATAATTAAGTAGATTATATATATTTTTATAGTATTATATATTTTGATTTTTTAATTCATATAATAATAATTATTTAAGAATGCTATTAAATTATTTTTTATTAATTTATATTTAAAAATATTTATTTTATAATATGGTTAAATTATTTATTATTTTTATTAAATTATTTTCAATAATAATCTTATTAAAATTTAATAACAATAACAATAATCATCTACCTAAAAAAATTATGCTAAGGGTATTCTGGTCATTTTAGTTCTTTTCCTTATGCTATTACAACATCATTCCATTCAACCAATCACAAGAATACTATTACAGTTCTATTCCATTCCATTCAACCAAACAGTTGAATTACTTATTACAGCTCTATTCCATTACAGCTCTATTCAATTACAGCCCTATTCCATTACAATGAACCAAACGTAGTGTTGGTATTCTATTCATTAGGCTTACTAGAAAAGACCCAAACCCTATTGGCGATATTGCTCTATTTCGTCTTTTCTACTTTTATCATGCACTTGGGGTAGAAATGTAGGTTGGACTACTTTCTTGACATCGGTCTTATTTACAATACCTTACTATTAGGGCGTAACCATCTGTATGTATTGCTTTATTTGGACTTATAGTTTCTGTAACACTCTATATCCGGTCTGATTGTGGGACCCGAGCTATAGGATGCTACAACAGTAAACTGGAACATTAACAAGAAATGGATTCATTATTATTCAATAATAAATAAATTCAAGTTAATTACATGTTAAACATGTATTACAATCAAAATTGAGTTTTAGTCGGGCTTACGAAAATCTTTGAACGAGTATAGAACTAAATCGGGACCAATCTGAAACATTTACAAAATAATAGGAAAACCACTTAAACAGAACCAAAAAGATCAATTCATAATAAATTACAATCATTTATGTGTTATTCAATCATATCGAGACTTAAATCAAACTAACAGAACATTTAACAAACCGAGAATGATTCTTGATTAAAACAAAACTTTTACAAAATATAGGCAAATAATGAAAACAGGGGTCACACGGCCTTGCGACAAGGCAGAGACCATGTGGTGCATGGACATGCCCGTGTGGCTATATCGTGTAACAGAGCTCAAGCCGTGTGAAAGGAGACACATAGCTGTGTCTCCAGACTATGTAATTAACTGATGTTGTGTGGATCTAAAATCACCCTAAATTTGTAACACATACGGTCGTGTCAACTACCCGTGTGTGACACACGGCCATGTGGTAGCCCGTGTGCAGCATAAATAACCTGTTTTAAGTAATTTGCATACCATTCATACCAAATGACCTATAGTGCCAATTAACATTAATTCAAACCTACTCCAAAATATGTACATTACAAGACCAAAACATCAATTTAGCAATTATCCAAACAAGAAACCATTATGCCCACATTGACACTAACAATTCAACCATTAAACAATAAGGAAACTTTACCATTCTTGACAAGTTAATTATACCTAAACATTCACATGCAAGAATTATTTCTTTAACTAGAGTATCAATAGGCAAAGTTCAAAATATAACCTAAAACTTTATACTAATTTCATCAAGCAAAAAATACCATAATTACAAATGCCTTTAATCATTTCATATCACAACTCAATTGTACCAAATGAAAACATTTAACTAACATACCTAAGTCCATTTCCATTTCATGTTATCATCTAAATAAATAGTTAATACTATCCATTCCTTTATCATAATCATCTATATGATAAATTATCATATGCATTTATTTAAATATTTATATTCATTCAAACTCAACCTTGTGAAACTATGAACACAAGCTTTTCAATTCAATATTTAATCATCCTAAGTACATGCCAAAAATAACCAAGCTCAAAACATCAAAAGTCTACCAAATCGGGAGATGAAAGGTGTGTGCTTCTTACTGATCCGATCAACACATTTTGGACAATTCAAAATCTACAGAAAAGTAATAACCCAAGTAATTATATCAAATACTTAGGAAGCTCATACAATATAAACAAATAGTTTACCTTAATCATTCAAAACTGACATGAATTAATATGAAGTAATTTCACCTATCATAGCATTCAAAACATCAACCATATAAGATTTAGTGCAAACCACATATATAATTTCAAATGGTAAAATACCAACTTTAACTCAAAATTAATCATAATTCCATTTTTTTTCAATTTATCACTTTGCGTCACTTTCATCATTAAAATTTTCTCCACGTATCCTTGTTACATTATTCACATCAGAACATAGTTCAACAATTCGAGGTCAAAAGTAATGAATATATAGATATTCATAATTCATATTTTTCTTATTTCCATGAAATAGTTCTGTATCAAATAACCTTTATTCTTCTAATGGATCTTTGTAAAAGTATTCAGTACATAAGTCCAGAAACAAATAATGCTCGTAAGAGTTAATCAGGTATAAAATGTAGAATTATATAAAAAAAGGGAATTGACCCAATGGTTACTTGTTAAATATGTAAGCATGAAAGTTAGTTGGAGGTCCCAAGTTCAAATCCCTTCTCTTGCAAATAATTTTTTTTTTTTACAAAAATCCCATGTTTTAGCGTACTTGTCGTCCAAGCCTAGTAAAACTAGGTATAATAAAAAAATTTCACAAAATAATCAGCCTTTAATCCTCTCCTCCCCTACCTTAGCCATCCCTAACCTCTTCTCCCTCTCATGATTTTTTTTCTTTCTTTTCCCTTCTCCCACTATTGTTGCCGTTGCCCCTACCACCACCATTCATAATTAATTTTCTTTCTTTTGTCACCAAGATTAAGCATAATCTTCTCCATTACTTTGCTTCCATTTATCCTTAGATAAACCAACCCCAAATCAAAAATCTTGGATCTCCGAGACCAACTCCAACATTACTAAGAAAGTGTCATTGCCGCCCCCCTCTATTAGCTTGTGTAAGATCTATTTTTCCTTCAATTTCTTGATTAATCTTGTCAATTAAAAACTTAAATTTATAGATCTGGAATTTTGGAAAATTTTAATGATTTTAAAGATATTTTTCTAGGTTTTTAATGGATCTTTAAATCGTTTTTAAATCAGCCCTAATTTTGGCCACTATGGATGGTGGTGCGTGCGCCTAGGTGCAAGAAGGGGGTTGTTTTGTTTCTGAAATATTGCCCATTTATTTCCAGCCTTAATTTTTTTTCTTAAACCCTACTAATCAGCCTTTAATCTCATATCAATTAGGGAAAACGTTCTTGACCAATTGGCCATTTGAATCTTACAAATCGGGAAGCATAAGTGAGATTAAATGCAAACTAGTTTGTTGTTTCAACATAGTTATTTGGGAAAGGTTATAGATTGATTAAATGAACCATTTTAATCAATATTGGCTACTGATTTTCTAGTATATAAATGTGTTAGGTGCTGACCCGAACGCCCCAAATCAACTATAAAGCTGAAAGACGGTCGCGCGTGCAATTCTTATCAAAACATTGTAAGAAATATAACTAGTTTTGATTCGTAAGTAGTTGTAATTTTAACGATTTGTTTGAACCCATAAGTGGTGTTTAAGGTCTGGTTAATATATGAATTAATTTAATTTATATTGATTTTTTTTACTTAGGTTTGTTTTAAGGTTTATTAAAGAAAACCAGAAGATTCACTAGGGTGATACAAAAAAGCGAAAGATAAGGTGTGGGTCCTAAACTCAAAAAATTAATTAAAAATGTTAATTTTTGTGATATATTTGATAATTTAGCTTGCTGATTGGATTGACTTAACAGCCAAATAATTAATTTTGTAAGTGGTCGAGCCAAGTACGTTACGAACCTAAAAGATTGATGTGTTAGCAAAGTTGCTAGTTTGACAGTGTGATTATGTGATTGATTTTGTGATGCATGATTGTGTTATTTGGTATGAGATGGGTTGTATATATAACATGATTTGCTGAAATATGAGTTTACACATGATATAATTGCATGGAAAATTTGCTATGTTATATTGAAAAGGTTTGTAACATCCTAAATTTATGGGCTTGTGCATTTTGTTAGTGAATGCTTAAAATATTAAATTAGGGATTTGAGGTGCAAATGGGGCCCAGGTTGGGGCTGAGGCTTTGATTAAATATCTTGTTTAGACGCTTTAGGGGCTTAAATTAAAGTTTTAGTAGTTTAATTGACATATTGGGCTTGTGGCCAGCAACTAGAGGCACAGTAAAGGGGAGCTATAAGTGGCGTCACAAGTGCATGAGGAGGGCCCAAATTTTAGCAGCTTGAAGCCCAGGTTATAGGGCTAAATTTTGGCACTTAAAAGAGTAAGGGGGACGGCACAAGGCTATTATTTAGGGATTTATTTTATTTGGATAATAAGCAGATAAAGGCTATTTTTTGAAGAGATAATAGATCAAGATAAGGGAAAAGATGAGAGCTCATCCAAGAGGCTAGTGTTGGCCGAAAATCAAACTCAGTAAGGGGGAGGAATCGGTTTAGTATAGTCTAAGGGGGTGTACTGAATTCTTCATTAAGTTCTCTGAAAATTCTCTCAAGATTTCTCTTTTATTTTCGGTAAACTTGAACCCTCTCTTCTCTTTTCTTTTTCTGACAGAAACCAAAACTTCTTAGATCTCAATTGCCGAAACCCCACCATTCTTTTTCTCTTTTCTTTTGGCCGAATCTCTCTATCCACTCCTTGCTTATATTTTTCCAATTCTTTGTTCTTCTAAAAGCCGAAATCACTAAGATCACACCTCCTGAAGTTGCCGAATTTTCTTCAGTGGAGTCTGCTTTGCCGAATTTTGAAGGAAACAATAGGTAAGTGTCGATTTCGGGATTTCAATGTTTCTCCGGCTTTTAGAAACCCTAGCTGAATGGCTATATGGAAACTAATTTTGGGTTTTCTTTCTTTTGCGGCACACCGAGATTTGTAGGAGATCCCAATCTCCAAGGTTTTCCACCAGTAGCGTTCAACCCATCCTATTTCCGAGATCTAATCAGTTTAAGAGAGGCCTTATTTTCACATCTTTCCGGCTTTTTGAGCAAAGTAGTAGATCGGTTTAGCAAGGGTATCGGCATTAATCAGGTGTGTAACTTCTCACACCATTAGACTGATTGCTTATATATATATATGTAATAAATCTGCTATATTCTGTTAAATGCCAAAATCCCGGCATAACGTTTGGAAACCCAAGAAGGGTAAAGGCTAAATATCAGGTTAGTGAATTCTGTCATTCATCAGTGAATGATTCTGTTAAAATGATATGTGATATATGTCAATTGTTTTATATATGCTTGGGGTCGGGTGATTGATGAAAGGGGAAGTGATCTGTTCTGGTGGCTTATGCCATTTCAGTCTGGTGACTCTGTCACAACTTTGTTTCTGTGGCTTTTGCCATTTCAGCCTGGTGACTCTGTCACAACTTTGACGATGAGCAGCTAACTGCAGCATGACTGCCATCGATGGTGTGTAGCGGTGTGGATTAATTGTAGAAATCCCCAATGGTGTGATTGGCAGGTAAGGGTGGTGTGTAGTGGATGGACACCAAGGATTGGGTTGGGTTTTATGTATGTTATCTTCTATATTATGTCTATATTCTGATCCGTGGGCTAAGGCCCAATCTGATGGTGCACGAGGGTTGCACACTGAGTTTCGCGACTCACCCTATTATTTTAACAATTTCAGGTGACACTTAGCGCATCGGACCGGGCTAGAGAGGAGAGCAAGGTGGCCATGCGATAGAGAACCAAGGACTTCCGCAAAAGACTTTACTTCATTTATTTATTTCTAAGAAATTTATCTTAAGTGGGTTTTAAATACGGTTGTAATAAGGCCACGGGCCACTAGACTATTATACTTTGTTTTGGTTTTATTTTGGGCTTCCATTATTGTTAGACACTTGAGTTTCAATTAAACTAAGGCATGTATTAAGATTTTGGTTTTAATTCATAAAACAACAAATGAAATTTATATCTAATTTAAACCTATCAAGTTTTTAAGTTTTCCCGAACAAAAGATTAAATACAAGAAAAATATTTCCCGAAATTGCGACATCTTTTACAAAAATCTTTTTAGTGACATGCCAGATCCGGCTGTATTGTTTGGGCCGAGTTTGGGATGTTACAAGGTTGCTATACATGCACATTGGAAAAATCGTAAAAAGTATGTGAAATTGTGTAATGTTGAATGATTATGTGAAGTTGTGTAATGTTGAATGATACCACCTTGATGGTATTTTGAAAGTTTGGACATTGATTCCTTTCACTGAAAGTAACCAATTATTGAGAGCGTGTTGAACATGTCAAATAAGTGTGAAAAGAATTAACTTATGACTTTGAATTAGATTGTATGACATGTTGCATGTGCATTGGGGTGGGATATTTTATGGTTTACAAAGGAGTTTCGTGGAGTACCAATGGCATATTAAATTTGCATTATTCATAGTTTGTGCACTGCATTTGGAGTATCGAAGGGATTGTCGATTATATCGCATTCTTTTTTATTCAATAGTTTTACTGCGTTATTGTTATTCAGTGGTTTTACCACATCGAGTTATGCTCGCATTTGTTGCAGTTTGGTAGACGGGTTATGGGGAACTCGTGGTGTATAGCAGATGGTATGGGTAGGATCTTACATGTGCATTGTGTCATGATCATGTTCATTAAAATTGCTATTATTGATGATTGTTGGTTTCATGTGAAATTGCTTGTACGAATGCATAATGCTTATTTGTTTAGACTTACACTGAGCTCGTTAAGCTCACCCCATTACCTTAACTTTTCAGGCAACAAACGAACTTAGGATGGGAATTGGCATGGGGACGTACGACGGACTCCAGACTCAACATCGTCATATCTTTATTATTTTATTTTATTTTATTTTTAATTTTATCTTTCTATTATTCGATTTTTGGGCTATAAAATTATTAAAACTATGGTTTGGGACTATTTTCGATTTTGGGGATTTTCATGCATGCATGATTTTCATTCTTAGGATGGATATACAGATTTATATACATTGAAATTGGACTATGCATGATATTTTCCTAAGTTAATCATTGGGTTAGTAATGATTTATTTTCCCTACAAAGAAGTTAAACAAAATGTTTTCAAAATCGATGATGAGTAAAGAGATTTTTGCAAAACACACATTATCTACTAATATTGAGTTAATAAGGGCTGGAATAATTAAATGGGCGTTTTCTAAAATCAACAAAGACAGCCATAGTTTTACTAAAAGAGAGTGATTTGGAGGTTTTTAACTATCTGTTGAGTGAGTTCGACACTTAGGTGTCCAATGTGGCTTTCACGATTCGGCCATAACATCTAGGCTGGGTTTGAGAGGTTAAATTTAGTGGTATCAGAACCTAGGTTTAAAACCTCAGACTGAATTTTCAAACCTTTTCAAAACAGGTCTACATGCATACATACATGAAAACGGTATTTTTAAGAAAAACATACCACAATATTTTGAAAAGTACTTTTACAGGAAATGATAGAGTCCGAAGGTCCGATGCCAAATTCATAGGAACAATAATGAAAATTTAGTAAGACTATAGAGACTATTGCATAAAACGGTAATGAAAGGATTATAGATTGTGAATGTGTTAAAAGATTAAACAAAGTACTAAAGATACTCTTACTTTTAAATTGTAGATTCATAAAAAAAAATGAAATGAATACTCGTGGATTGGTCACTCATGGTAGGAGGGGTCGTACGGGGCGACCTTTGAGGGCTCTAGTTGAGTCGGTTGCATCGTTACAGCCATAAAAAAATAATGAACCGAATGAGGTTAATAGTGAACCCACTATTGGGGGTGAGAATATGGAAAATGGGGTAAATGACGACTATGATGAAAATGATCCTGTTACATGGGCTTTGTGAAGGGCTTTGAATCAGGTTACTAGGGCTCCGATGGGTGGTGTTAGTCGTGGGACGGAAGCTTCGCTCTAGTAGGTAGAATTGTTTAGGGGTATTGTTGGAACTACTCCTACAGTGGCTGAGTACTGGATAGAAACCATTGAACAAATTTTGGAGGATTTGGACTGTACTCCTGAGCAAAAACTTAAGGGTGTTGTGTCTCTGCCAGTGGTGGCAATCAGTAGTTAGGGGTACTCTGTGAAAGCGTATTGATTGAGCTTAATTTCAGGAGGCCTTTCAGGGTAAATTTCTGGGCCCTTACTATATGGAGGTCCGATGGTTGGAATTTATTGAGCTTAAATAAGGTGATAGGAATGTTTCTGAGTATGAGACAGAATTTTTGAGACTAAGCCGTTATGCACTTAGTATGGTGGTGTCTAAATAGGAAAATAGTTTCCATTTTCAAAAGGGTCTAAGGTATGACCTCAAGGTTCAAGTAGCTCCACCCCAAGAGCATGTGTTTGAAGCTTTGGTTAAGAAGACCAAGATTAATGAGGAGATTAAGTGCGTGGAGTGCGAGAAAAAAGGGAAGTAGAGGGATCATTCTAACTGGCCCAAACTTGTGACCTATTAAGAGGGCCGAGAGGTTAGACCATCACAGAATTGGGAAGTAGTAGACCCTAGGGAATGGCTTTTTTAGGTTTTCCAATATTGTCAGAGGCGCCATCCGGGTGAATGTTGGAAAAGAACAGGTGCTTGTTTGGTTTGTAGCTCAATGGAGCATAAGGTTAGAGATTGTCCTCGTAAGCAAGATCAGGTGCAAGCTCCGGCCCAGAATCAAGGCCCACTTAAGGGAAAAATCAGAGGGGTAATCAATGTGCTAAGAGGGCCGTAAACAGAACCAAAACAAAAATGGTAATCAGGGTCAGAGAGCACCAACTCAAGGTGCAAATCGGGTTGAGGCTAGGCAACCTACCTTGGTTTATGCAACTAGACGCCGAGAGGACAGAGATACGACTGACATCATTACAGGTACCTTCACTATTTACTTTGGCTTTAATTGATATAGGATCTACCCATTCGTATATTGCTTGTAATGTTGTTGTAAAAGTAGGGATTAGGGTAAAGGAAACTTAAAACACTATAACTGTAGTTAGTCTATTAAGATCTTCCATACTTGTAAATACAATTTATAAAAGATGCCCTTTAGAGGTTCAATAAGTAGTGTTTCTCGCAAATTTGATGGAACTTCCTTTCAATGAGTTCGATCTAGTTTTGGGGATGGATTGGTTAGTTGAACATGAAGTTCGTTTGGATTGTGCTATGAAAAGGTTAACTTTAGTGGCGGAGATTGGAAAGAAATTGTTATGGTTAGGGAATGCCAGAATCATTTGTCCAATGTGATTTCTGCTATGGTAGCGGAAATGATGGTGCGAAAGGGGTGCAAGGCGTTTCTAGCTTATGTCCGAGATACAAGCGCTGTTGATCCTTCAATTGATAGCATTCGTATAGTAAGGGAATTTCCTGATGTTTTTCCCAAGGAATTGTTAGGGTTACCTTTGGATCGAGAAGTGGAATTCAGTATTGATTTGTTGCAAAGAACAACACCAGTATCCATCGTTCCCTATTGCATGGCACCAAAAGAGCTTAAGAAGTTGAAGGTATAGTTGCAAGAACTGATGGATAGGCGTTTCATTAGACCCAGTATTTCACCATGGGGCATACCAATTTTGTTTGTGAAAAAGAAAGATGGTATCTTATGGTTATGTATTGACTGTAACACCCCAAACCCGGCCCAAACACCACGACCGGATCTGGTATGTCACTAAGAAAATTTTGGAAAACATGTCGTATTTTCAGAAAATATTTTTCTAAAGTTTATCCTTTTATTCGAAAAAATAAATAGTTGATAGTTTAAATAAAATATGCCTTTATGAATTAAAAACCCAAATTTAAATACATGCATTAGTTCAATAAGAATTTAAATAACTAAAAGTAATTAAAGCCCAAAATAAAACAAAATATAAACTAGTGGCCCATGGCCTTATTACAACGAGATTTAAAATCCATTAATTAAAAATATAAAATAATAACTTGAGTCTTTTTGTTAGATCCAGATGTTCTTTTGCATGGTCACCTTGCGCTCCTCTCCAGCCCGGTCCAATGCACTAAGTGCTACCTGAAATATTAATTAATTGGTTGAGTCGCGAGACTCAGTGTGCAACCCTCATGCACCATTAGATGTGGGCCTTAGCCCCATAAAACAAAATAAACAGTTTAATATACATAATAAAAATTAATATGCAAGCTCAACCCAAATCCTAGGTTTCCATCCGCTACACGCCCCCGTACCAGTCATTCACACCATTGGGGATTTCTACAATCAACCCACACCGCTAAACGCCTTGATGGCAGTCATGCTGCTCATCAACATATCATGGCCGAAGCCTTTATAACAGATCACGGCATTAGCCGCTACAACAGATCACGGTAGAAACCGCTACACATATAACGTATAACTTCCTCCTTTAACAAACCCAACCCATGCAATCATAAAATTCAGTATACTTTTATCATATAAAGTCAAAACATTCACTGACCTGGTGATTTGCTTCACCCTCTTTGGGTTTCCAACATTAAGCCGAGATTTCGACATTTATTGTAACATATAAAACTTATACAATATGTACATATTAATTAGATCTAGATGGTGGGGAAGTATTACACACCTGATTAATGTAGATACCCTTGCTAAACCGATCTACGCTTTGCTTCAAAAAGCCGGAAAGATATGAAAATAGGCCTCTCCTATATTCGGCCATAGTTAGTATTCTACCCGATTTTATATATATGAATAAACAAATCATCTTACCTTGAAATCCCGAATGTAACACGATTCTATAACTTAGAGATCTATGAGTTTCGGCTTCTAGGAAAAATCCCGGAAAGATGATCTATCGCGCTTTCGGCTTTTGAAAGAACTAAAGATTGAAAAGATGGCTAAGGGAGATTTGGACAATGAATATTAAGGAGACGAATAGGTGTAGTTTCGGCTTTTGAATCAAAGTGAAGATGAGGGAATAGGCTTAGAGATTTTGGCTTTTGCAGAGAATGAAGAAGAAGATGGAACTTTAGGAGTTTTCGGCTTTTACTCAGAGAAGAAGAGAAAAGAATGAGAGAAAAACCCCAAATGCCGAAATTGAAGAGATATTCCTCCTATTTATAGAAATTTCGGCACTTACCTAACCTTGCAGATAAATCCTATCTTTTCTCCTTTATCTTAATCTACTAGCTCATCTAAAAGAGACTTAATTATCTCTAACTCCTCCCTCCTTCATCAGCATATTATCCACATATTTTAAACATTAAAAACCCTAAATTTTAGCCTTTATCTGCTTATTATCCTCATAAAATAAATTCCTAAATAATAGCCTTTATCTGCTTATTATCCACATATTTTAAACATTAAAACCCCTAAATTTTAGCCTTGTTGCCATCCACTCCACCTAATCCTAATGCCCAAAATTTAGCTAACTTAAATTAAAAGAATTGGGCTCCATGAAACTTAAATTTGGGCCCCTTACTCCCTTGTGTGGTGTCACCTCCTAAGATTGGGCCACAAGCCCACTTTGGTATTTTAAACATAGATACTACCTTTTAAACCCCTATAATGCCCAAACAGAAAATTTTAATCAAGGCCTCTACCTAAGCTTGAGCCCAATTTGGACCCCTAACACTTAAATTAACACATTAAACATATCCTACCTATTAAATGCATAGGCCCAAAAATTCAGGATGTTACATTGACTACCGACAACTGAACAAGTTAACGATCAAGGATAAGTACCCTTTACCAATGATTGACGACCTATTCGATCAGTTCAGATGTGCAACTGTCTTTTCCAAAATTGACTTGAAATCTAAGTGTTATCAACTCAAAGTAAAATAATTTGATATTCCCAAAACTACTTTTAGGACTCGTTATGGACATTACGAGTTTCTTGTCGAACCTTACTGTCAATAATGCCTTGGCAAAATCATATCTACTTTACTGCACAAAAGAGTTATAAAATGGCCTGTCTCTCGCGAGGGCAAAACATCAAGTTACATTTCCCGTGTCTATAGGTTTTTTAGATATCTTCCATGGGTTCCTTCTATATGATTGTGACTCTATGTCCAGATTCGACTACAAGTGTCAATCGAATACTTGCTTATTTCATTTAACTTTAACCCAACCAACCCTTTCGGAATTAGACTCAGTTTTTAGCATGCGAACAACCTTCTATGTCTAGAGATCATTGCATTTTAATTAAGAAATAAGAACAATCAAATGAAACAGTAAAGTAAATGGGATATATACGACATTTATAAAATAGTTAAGGGTTCATCGAAAGTAATCCCAACCCTATGAGATTTAGCTCATAGGCTGGGAATTAAAATTCCAAACCAAAATATTATCCGACATTGCGTTCAACTACTACAATTCAATAATTTGAAGGAAATAACAGAAGAACTTCGGGAAGCAACTTTTGCTTTCCCAGTCCACACTTCGACAACACAACGTCCTTGTGACGGCTAAGAAAGACTGTCTTTGACTTCTTGTCCCTGGTGCAGTCGAACCTTTATTCACGCCTAAGGATCTCTCTCACTTTTTCTTCGTCGTTTGTGAGATCTCTTTCATCGATTTTTATAGATAGATTAGGATAAGGTCGGCTAAAAACTCGTGATTATCTTTTCCTCTTTTAGGGGGTTTATCTGGTACAAGTTTGAATTTGAATTTAAACTGCTGGGTGAAAAATGTTGACTTAGTCTTCCCTATATTACGACGGCATCCATGCTGGCAAACTGTCTGCACTTTGCCCTGGCAAACTTCACTCATTTATTTCCTCGTTCCAAAACCTGTTCCTGCCATACCAATACAAAAGAAAACTCCACCACAAGTGATTAAAAGTACCCAATTCCCACATAGTCTAAGTTCTAATGCAATATTAAAAATACTAACTAAAATGTCCTAAAATGCAACAAAATGTACTTGAGTACAAGCAATTAGCTAGGTTTAAAGGCATGAAATATAACTTTTTTCAAGAGTTATCACACCTCCAAACTTGAGTTATTGCTTGTCCTCAGCAAAATATACCTAAACAAAATTGATAAGGACCAAAAGGGTATTTACACTAATCTGTTATTCGAATTATTCAAATAAACTGAGTTATTCGAATTGTAAAATTCAACTTGACTCGAACTCAAAACTCGAATTACTTATTCTAGTTGACTCGAATGACTTGAAATTCAATTTTTATTATTATTTCAAATCAAATCAAATTTTACTCACTCCTAATAAAAACATACAATATTTATGTTTTAATAAACTATTATCTTATTAAAAAAGTATAATTACAGTCAATACTATTTACGAGAGTTAGCCATAGGATATCGAGGTCTAAGGACATCAATTTTTGTCTACATTACCAATACCTCATTGGTGAAATTATTAAATTTAACATATTATATTATGGGTTTTTTATTTTTAAAATTAAAATCTTTTATATTTAAATATAAAATTAGAGATATTATATTTACATTATTATCAAATTTAGAATTTATATTAAAATTAAATTTATTAAAATATAAATATGACTCATAGGGGTTTTTACATTTAATTTTTTTTTATCAACTAAAGTAATGTTTTGTACAACAAAAGCAAACTAGTCTTTATTTATACACCAAAAAACTCCGCATAGTTAAAATACTAATAAGCCACACAATTTTATACTTGAAAGATAAGTTGAGGGGTTATTTGCAACATAAACACCTCTCTGCTTTCATTTTTTTTTATAAAACCTTCTACCTTTTCTATTTATTAAATTAGTCCCTACAATTTTATATTTATTCTTAATTTATATTTAAATTAATATTATTATTTACATTAATCCCTATATATTTTCAATTACTTATTAAAAAAAACATCATCTTTTCTTTCCTTTTATTTATAAAAACTTACTTTTATAGAATTAACATAAACATATTTCAATCTTTATGATATTAATACTTAACATATAACTCCAATTAATTAATTGACAACTTTTACTTTTATATTTAAATGTTTAAGTAATAAATATTAAAAAACTATATTTTTTAACTTTAACTAAACATAAAAAATCTAACTAATATATATTAAATATATATTTATAATTTTAAATAAATAAAAATAATTTCCTAATATATAATAATTAATTAAACATAATTAAAATAAATACTAAATAAGAGTTAATATTCGTTTAAACATTCTTCTATCAAATTTTAATATTTACATAGAACTAATAATTTATAATCACGCAAAAGTAAATTATGTATTATTATAAAACTTTTACTATCAAAGTTTATTAATTTTAAATTAACACTTTTATATAATATTTTTAAATAATGAAAATTTGTTTTTCTTTAAAATTCTTAAATAATATATCATCATTATTTTACTTTGAATATATTGTCACAAATATTAATTAATCAAGTTTATTTTGAATATTAATTTTTAATTCTTAACTTATATTCATCGTAATACAAATTATAAAAAGTCTAAAATTTATACATTTATATAATTTTTTATTTACTTTCTCAATCATAATAATTTTCAAACATTTCAAAACTTTAAAAAGTCAATATTATATATTTTAGTTGATACATATTAAAAAAGCCTGCACTAGTTCTTAAACAAATTTGTTCTAACTTCTATTGGAACAAAAGTAAAAATTGGGACAGAACAGATTATAACATAGCAGTTTTAAGACAAAGCATAGTAAGGAGCAAAGTAATGATAGAATTAACACACGATATTTATTAATATAATTTGTATTTATCAATTCTACTATGTGAAACCTTACTTAAAGAATGATTTCTTTTAACGAAACTACCCTCTACACGAATGAATATTTGCAACCGCAATATTGAAACCAAATTGTTATAAATCATTATCCCAAAATACCTTACAATATACATTATAAAACTTTCCAAAAATACCTAAAAGAGTTGACAAAAAAAAAAAAAACTGAACAATACAAAAAAAAAAAAAAAGACTCAACAAAGTAGTTGACAAAGACACTCTAAAGTTGATCACAAGTGGCACCACACTTCTACCTAAGGGTGAGTATTCGATCGAGTCGAGTCAAAAAATGTCGAGTTGACGAATCCTATTTTAACAATTAAACTCAATTTGAATTTTTTTCGAATCAGATTGAATCGAGTAAAAAATTTTCGAGTCAAATCGAGTCGAGTTAACGAATCCTATTATTTATACTCAATGTTGCGTTTACATGAACCGATTATTTAACTAGTAAAAGAAATATAAAATTATTTAACTACATAAACAATATAATGGTTTTGCCTTTTAACTTAATGAGTAAACATGTATCAAAATAACGTAGTTTTACCTTGAAAAAAGGTAAACGTTTATCAAAATGGTGTAGTTTTACCTTTTCTTATTTGGATTTTCGGATAACTCGAATTGTGTAATTCATATTCGAGTTAAACCGAAAAACTTAATTTTTTATTCGAGTTGATCTAAATAACTTGATTAACTCAAATAACTTGAACTATTTAATTCAAAATTTAAAAATTTTATCGAGTTTTTCGAATCAAATCTGAGTTTGCTCACCCCTACTTCTACCTATTTATAGGCCTTTTTTTTTTATATATTTTTCATGTCCGTTTTACGGTTCATGTTCATGGTTCGAGGTTCATAGCTATTCCTCCCAGCAATGTCGTTTCCAAAGTTCGAACCTAGATCCTCCCCTTCGAAGTGCAATGTACACCCAACCACTTATTGGTATATATAGGCCTCTTTTAAGTGATCATATTTTAATAAACTTTAAACTCTTATTTAAAAGCTAAAATTATCACATTAATTATATTGAGTATTTATCAAAAAAAAAAAATTCTTTATATAAACATGTTTTCTAGTGGCTTTCAAACTCTCACAAAGGATAAGAATAAGGATAATGGAAGTAACTTCAACACTTTAAACTTCTCTCCTTCAAGTTAGTTGAATAGATGAGGATGATTAATCCATATTGTAGCACGAAATTTTTTCTCCATTTGCTACTCAACATGATTAAATCATAAACCATATCATTAAAAGTTAAACATGTCAGCTCAAAAACTTTGATTAGACCAAAATTGTTATTTTATCTGTAGTTCAAACATGAAGTGAAATAAGAGTAGTCAAAATTCTAAAACATACAACTAGTATTATATATATAATACAAAAAATAAAATACCGAATTAATTTATAATTTATATTTTAATAATAAATTTTTCATTCCCCCTTTTTTAAGTTTTTTCCTTTAAACTAAAATAAAAATAAATAAATTTTATTGGCTCATAAAATACTTCAAATATATAATTTTTGTTTCCTTTCTTATATTTCTTACTTTTTCTTTTCTTTATCTATAAATAAATATAAAAACTGTACTACTTTATATTAGTTACTATAAATTTTATTTACACAAGTTTAATTATAAAAACAAATGAAATGAAAATAAAAATCTTTTTTATTAAGTAGGGTAAATAAATTGGAGTTTAAAAAATTCATGAGTAAACATAAATAAACTACCCATATTTTTTTTAGAGTGTAGTAAACAAAATTTTAAAAAATATATTTTAAAAGAATGAGACAAGTGCTAATATTTAAATTTTGATTGCTGGAATTAAAATTTTTCACTCCTAATAAATCAAATACTAACCCATAAATGAATATCTATACTAACTTAAAACTCTTGTTTTAGTATCATATCACGAATTAATTAAATACCACCTAAATTAAATAAAATCAATAAAAATAAACTTAATAGGGTTAAATATGATTACACTTTTTAATTATCTTATTAATTAATTTAAAAAAAATCGTTGCTTAAATATATTTTTACATTATTTTTTTTCTTTTTCACCCAGCATAGGGTATATAATAGGATATGTTATAAATTATTTATAAAAAAATTTATTTAAATTATTATATTAGTTGTTATTATTTATATTATTTATATAAAGGAGAAAAGGAAAATAAATTTTATAAAATTGAAATAAATAATTTTTCTAATTAATTTTTCAAAATTTTTAAATATTTTAATTATAAAAAAATAGTATTTATTTCTATTTTGCATTTATTTATAAAAATAATAAAAGATAAATGAATAAAAAAAACAATCTAAAGAACTGAATAACTTTAATTAAAAATATAATAATAGTTTGAGAAAGGTATCAATTACCCCCAATAACATTCAAATTTTTCCTAGCGACTGACCCGACCGAACATGAAAACCAATAGCTGTGGACCATCTGACTTTTGGGTTTGGGCTCTTTTCCGCGTGGCTTCAAAATCACGCGGTTTCCATGACCTTTACCTACCATCTTATCTACACTCTTCTCGTTCCCTTTATGAATCCGCCTTCCCTACGGAGCAAGTCATCGATACGTGAGAGAGAGAGACGGGTAGAGTGTTGATGATATTGTAGGCTCTTCGAGATGTAGATGGGAACACTCCTTTTTATGATTCCTTCTCTTCGTTTGCCCATTTCAGCTTCCTCCATCTATCTCTTGTTTCTCTCATCTATGAAATTTTCAAGCAGTAAGAGAAAGGGAGAGAGTGGTGTTGGGAGTTGGAGGTGTGGGAGAGTTGGGCAAGAATTATGACCTTTGTTCAATCCAAAGGGGCAATTCTTACCAACCCCTCCCATACCCTTGATTTCCAACCGTTGCTCCCCTTCCCTGCCTTGGATCCATTCCCTTTTGTTTGCTTCGTTTAAGGTTTGGTTTCCTTTTCTTATAATTTTCTTCTTTAGTTCTTATAATTATTTTGTTTAAATTTCATAATTTTCCAAGGAGTTTCCTAGTGAATGTTGGGTATTAGATCTGGTTGTGATTTCCAGAGAACAGCAACTGAGAGCTGCAGCTTTCATGATTTGTAGAAGCTTGTAATATTTCATATGTTTGTTGACAAATTCAAAAGCCAGGAGCCCTGGACTGGAGATGAATTCTGTAGAAATCTCGTGGAGGAAAACGAATCACGAAGTGTCCATTTGTGCCGAGGAAGAGGCCTCTTGCATGTTATATTATTTACATGTTATATTATTCCGACATGTCTTATCAGTAGAGTTTGTGTTAGCGAAAAATAGGTTTAAATTTGTCCAAATTTTATCTAAATTATATAGACTAAATTTGGGCTCAACCCGGCCGTTTCATAGTAAATTTTTTTAGAAAATTTATAATATAAACAAATTTTAAAAAATAAAACAAATTTCCCAATAGGTTAAAGTTTAAAATAATTGTAATTAAAATAATAGTAAAATTAATAATAAATTAAATTAAGCGAAAACAATAAAATTAAAATACGATTTTTTACCTAAATATTATAAAATAAAATAAAAAAATTTGAAAATGGTATCTCACCCCGATTAATTACGGGAATGGGTTGTTTGGGGAGGGTGATGTAAAGGCGGCACCGTCTATTTTTTCTGACAGTGACAAAAATTAGTTAACCAAAAAAATATTATATTGATGGAGAATAATTAAGAGGCGGCACCAAAATAACTTGTATAACCTAACACAATCCAAAAATTAGTGGTGTTTATCTGACAGGCGGCACCAAAAGTGCTTACCTAACATGTGACACCAAAGGAAGCAGTCTCATAAACCCCATACCTGTGCTTTGTATTTTTTTTTTCGAAAATAGAAAATATTATTGTTCATGATTAAAATAGTGTTAATGTTTCCTCTTTTTCTTCATTGATTTTATAAGTATTATATTGACGACCTTTGATGCAGTTTTAGTTCAAAAGGTAGGTCCAATTTACTGGGTTTTGTTAACTCTTTTTAGAGGTGGATTTTTGAATGATTGCAAGTTACCTAATTTCTTTTGTATGGGGTTTGTGAGACTGCTTCCTTTGGTGCTGCTTGTCAGGTAGGCATTTTTGGTGCTGTGTCAGGTAGACACTACCAATTTTCGGGTTGTGTTGGGCTATACGGGTTATTTTGGTGTCGCCTATTAGTTATCCTCCATCAATATAATATTTTTTTGGTTAGCTGATTTTTGTCACTGTCAGAAAAAATGGGTGGCGCCACCTCTGCACCACCCTCCGCCCCCAAACAACCCATTCCCGTAATTAATTGGAGTGGGATGCCATTTTCGAATTTTTATTTTATTTTATAATATTTAGGTAAAAAAGCCTCAAAATACATTACAAAGCTTAAAATAGTTACAATTTTTAATAATCCAAACAAAATTAAAAGTGAAAGTAGAACAACATTAAAAATGGCCACGAAAGAGCACCTAAAACAATACAAAAAAATAGCTTGCAAAATATAATTTAACCAACTAAAATATTTATATATATATCAAACAATAAACATATTTGATTTTATAACAAATTATAAATTGTAAGCTAAATTATATATCTGTAAAGGAAACGAAAAATTATCGTCTTTATCGTCATCATCATTCTTATCAATCTTGTAATCAATTTCTAATATGAAATAAGAATAAATAATTAGATAATCAAATTGATAAATTGTTATAATAATAAAACAAGAATAACAGTCATGAAGGTAAACAACGAATTAAATCGTTTTTTGTTTAAGGAAACTCCTCAAAGGTGTGATAATTTTTTCCCCATGTTAGAAGTCGACTCAGTAGCCACACTTGATATTGAAATTGCCAAATTATCACAAGTCAATAATGAAAGTTCATGATATTGCCAATAATCAAATACATCTATTTAACTATTCAACTTAAGAACTGTCCAACTATGACTTTTTACTCTTAGTACTGGATGTACTTAAAAATCATTTATAAGTATCACTCTCATCATAATCTCCTTCCAAATCAACTTTATTAACATTAAATTGACACAAACTATAATCAACATGATTATTACTCGAAACATTGGAACTCACGACCAAAGAGGAAGACGTGCCATTGGAGTTCTTAACATACTCATTAAACAATAGCTTAAGTTGCTAACAATTATTTGCACAAAGTTTGAAACATGAGAATCATAGATTGTAGTGAAGCAATAGTGCACATAATTAACTTGTAACGAGGATCTAAAATGACAGTGCATGATAATATCAAAGAATACTCAGTCCAATATTTATTAAATTTCTCTTGCATGTACTTAACTATTGAACTTAAAAAAGAATGAGGACCTTTATCTGCATCAAGCAACAACTTGTGAACCTTCCAAAACCTTCTAAAATAAAGATTAGCCGTTGGTAATTAGAACTAGAAAAAACACAAATCACATCATAAAAGACTTTAAAAAATTTGCAAAGGATAACAACATTTCTCCACTCATTAAAAAGTGCAAATGTTTGATAATCTTTATCTTGTGGGCCCTAATAATCTAACACATCATTATAGTAAAGAGCATATTCAAGCATCAAATAAGTAGAATTCCATCTCACACACACATCTTGATGCAACTTTTTGGTCACATTATAATTTTTTTTCCTACGAATTCTCGACTTTTTTATGTACTTATTCCATTTTGAATCTTTTCAACAACATCATTAGCAAGTTCCAAACCAACTTTAACTATAAGATTCAATATATGTACATAACATCTAACTTGAAAAAAAACACCATCACACAAAAGAGCTCAGTTCGCATGAAAACGATTGTTAAGATAAGAAACGATAACATCATAATATGAAGCATTATCCAAACTGATGTTAAAAAATTTCTTGTCTATACCCCACTAAAATAAACATAAAATAAGTTCATCCGCCATGTGAACCCTAAGATTCTTTTTTTGTAGCGTCCTATCTTTGTCAACCTAATGAGCAGTAATGCAAATGTATTCATCATTAATATGCTCAAAGTTTCAATTATCAGAAGTTAGACAAATTAAACCAAGTGCTTTAGCCAACTCTTTTTTAACATAATTTCTCTCTTTTTCATAATACATTAGGACATCCCTAGTAGTTGTTTGCCTACTTATATTCTTCAAATTAAGAGTAGCAATACTCATCATTTATCCAAATCCCTGTTCTTCAACTGTCCTAAATGAATGTTTGTCACACATAAGAAAAGTAGCAACTGCTCGACAACACTTATCAACGTCAAACTTGTAGGTTTGTACAGATATACCACCTTCTAAGGATGGTTGAGTGACTACGGTGTATTGAGTGATGTTATTATTAATTTTTTTCAAACAACTATTTAGATGACGCCTTAAATAGGAGGTTCCACTAGAAGATTTAGCAGAGTAGATACTCTTTGTAACACCCCAAACCCGGCCCAAACATTACGACCGAATTTGGTATGTTACAGAGGAAAACATTTTGAAAATCCCTTTTGTTGATTCATTCTTTTGGTAAAAACGTTTCATTTTGAACAGAATATTGTTCGGTTTAAAACAAGTGTGGTGCATGAATAAAACAATACTTAGCTTTGTTCTTTAAAAATCTATTAAGCCTTGTTGTTACCAAATTTTGTCAATGTACCCGATGGTACCAAAAACATTTTGCGTTTGGATTTAAAAAAACTTGTTTAACAATATTAAAGTTATTAAGTAATTTAAAATTCCATCCATAACATATAAAATAATCAAAACGAAATTTAAGGAGGCCTTATTACAACTGAACAGATAAAACCAAAATAAAATAAAACAATTCAAAATCCATTTAATCCATATTTTCACTGCATGGCCACCTCGTGTCCATCCGGCTCCTCATCCGCAGTCTACGAGTCACCTGAAAAATGTTAAAGGAAAAAGGTGAGTCACCAAGACTCAATGTGTAACCCCTTTTCCCCGGTTTAATGCAATAGCATACACACAAATCATAACTAGGTCTAATATGCACCCAACCTAGCCATTCAAACACCTTTCTCTACCCCGTGTGGTACCAAACCACTGGTGGTGCCAAACCACTGGTGACCGAAGTCACGATGTCCATCAATAATGTGGTGCCAAACCACTGGTGATGCCAAACCACTGGTGACTCGAAGTCACAAATCATAAGTTGTGGGGCCAACCCACGTGTGATACCAAATCACTGGCGTCAACCCCATAATGTCATCTGTGGGGCCAACCCACTGTGGTGCTAAGCCACGGGGACGAGACGCTATGAGGTGCCAAACCTCTGGTGACCGAAGTCACGAAATGTGGTACCAAACCACTGGTGTCCGTCGACACGAATATCACTTCCCCCTCCACTCGCTTAACCCACATCAACCAATGATATGCATTTAACAGAAATCATGCCAACATGTTTACATAACAACATATACAGAGTTTATCATCAGCCATATACTTATATGCCACATATACCAAATATGTCATGCTTCCCAAAAGCATCATTAGAGCTCATCACAACAAGGACTTACCTGAATCCTCGCTTATACCTTTATGGTACTAAATCCAAATCTACATCAAACCAGTTTAGCATACACAACGCATTTAGCACAGTTATTAGCTATAGAGTGTGTATGTACACACCTGTTTCTCACGATAGCTCTAAATCCCGAAGAGACAATCGGCCACACAAGATATCCTTGCCCCTAAATGCCTCTTGCACCCTAACCACTTTACGATATGTAAATCTGCTTCACTTCCCACTACTTACCAAGACCGATTGATAGAGGAATAAAGGCTTGGATTGAACACTTCACAATCCCGAAGTCCCTTCACAATCGATTGGACAAAGAAATCCCGAAGAGACTTATGCTACTCTTGATATTCGGCCAAAGTGCTTCAAAATAGGAGAAGGGAATTTCGGCACAAAGGTAGGGGTAGATTCGGCTATGGTTGATTAACACAATCAATCAAGGTTCGGTTTTGAGTGAAGAAGGGGAAGAGAAAGAAATGGAATAGGAGTTTCAGCCAAAGATCAAAAAAAAAGAAAAAGGAAGATGGCAATGAAAGTATCGGTTTTTGAGAGAGGTTGAAAAAGAAAAGGAAGAAGAGATGGAAAATGGGGAAGGTGCTTAGCCGAAATTGTCAAGCAAATGACTTAAAGAATTCGGCCTTCCCCCCTTAGCACCTAGTCTCCTTGCCGTCCACTCCCCTTCAAGGAGTTCAAAATTTCGGCAACTCTCCAAAACACTCTAGGCCACCCATTTGAAAAATATTCAAAAGAATTTGAATAAGTCAAATTCCTCCTTTTTCTCTTTGCCACCCTTTTTAGATTATTCACATAAAATCCAATTAAAATCATTATTATCCTAAAATCAAAATTGAGCATTTCTCTCTCTCTCTTGCCGTCCAAAATAAAGAGCAAAAGGGAAATTCCGCGACTCGAACATAGGCTCCCCTTGCTCCTCTTGTGGCGTCAATTCCAGCTCCTAAGTGGCCTCCCTCTTGCCACTTTACCAAGGCCTTATTAGCGTCAAATAATCCCTCATTTAAACTTGTAACCCCTACTTACTAAGGCTCCTTATCTTTAAAGCTTACAAATAAAAATTTTCCTACTATTCAAGCCTACTCAAAGTTCACAATTAAGTCCTATTACACCACGAATAACATCACAGTAATCCAATCACAAGTAAAACAGTTTAATCACAAATAACCCCAATTTTAGGATGTTACAGTTCTAACCCCCTTAAAATAATTTCGGCCTCAAAATTACCTGATCAAAAGAGGTGGGGGTATTGCTGTCGCATCACATCCTCGGGTTCCCACGTCGCTTCCTCTGAACCATGGTTTCGCCATAGCACTTTCACCAAAGGTACTGACTTCCTGCGAAGAACTTTGATATCTCGATCCAAGATCTGGACTGGCTCCTCCTCGAAAGATAAGTCTGAATTAACCTCAATCTCTGCCATTGGCACAACGTGTGATGGATCTGACCGATATCGCCTAAGCATTGACACATGGAAGATATCATGAATTTGCCTTAACTCTGCCGGCAACTCGAGCTGATAAGCTACCGGTCCCACTCGCTTCAACACTGTATATGGCCCAATAAACCTAGGGCTTAGCTTCCCTTTTTGCCCAAACCGCAACACCTTCTTCCAAGGTGACACCTTCAGAAAAACCTTATCTCCTACCTCATACTCCATTTCCTTGCGCTTGAGATCGGCATAAGACTTTTGCCTATCTGATGCCTCTTTGAGACGAGCCCGAATCATCTTAACTTTATCTTCAGTTTCTGCTACCAACTCTGGACCCAAGACATGTCGTTCACTTAATTCCGTCCAACACGTAGGGGTACGGCACTTTCGTCCATACAGTGCCTCGAATGGTGCCATCTGAATGCTCACTTGATAACTATTGTTATAAGCGAACTCTGCCAACGGTAGATACTCTTCCCAACTACCACCGAATTCCAAAACACACCCTCTCAGCATATCTTCTAAAATCTGTATGACCCTTTCCGACTGCCCCTCCGACTGTGGATGGAATGCTGTACTGAAATCCAACCGTGTACCCAAAGCCTGATGCAGCGCTTTCTAGAACCTTGACGTGAACCTCGGATCCCTATCCGAGATAATTGATACTGGCAAACCATGCAATCTTACTATTTCCGACACATATAACTTTGCTAGCTTCTGAAGCGAATAATCTACCCTCACTGGTATGAAATGCGCTGACTTGGTTAGTCGATCCATAATTACCCATACCGAGTTCTTTTTACTAGGCGTGAGGGGTAGTCCACTGACAAAATCCATCGTGATCCTCTCCCATTTCCACTGAGGGATCTTCACTGGTTGAAGTAACCCTGATGGCAACTGGTGTTCAGCCTTGACCTGCTGACACATCACACACCTTCCCACAAATTCAGTCACCTCGCGCTTCAACCCAGGCCACCAGAACTGTTTCCGCAAATCCCCATACATCTTGCTACCTCCCGGATGCATAGCGTATGGGCTGCTATGTGCATCCTGAAGAATTCTCTGCCTCAATTCCACGTCTTTCGGCATACAAGCTCGCCCTTGAAAGCATAATACTCCATCATCGGACAAGCTATACCCTTCTAAACCACTATCTTGAACTTGCAACCTCCGTGCATTCAAACTTTTATCTACTAGCTGTTTTTCCTTAATCTCCTCTATCCAAGTCGGCTTAACTTGCAGTTCCGCCAAAATACTTCCATCGTCATATAGACTCAAATGGGCAAACATCGCCCTTAAGTCTGCCACGACCTTCCGACTCAAAGCGTCAGCCACGACGTTAGCTCTGCCCGGATGGTACTCAATTGAACAGTCGTAGTCCTTCAACAGCTCAATCCACCGTTGCTGCCTCAAGTTCAAATCCTTCTGAGTTAAAAGATACCTCAGAATTTTGTGATTCGTGTAGACTATCGACTTCTCGCCATACAAGTAATGCCTCCATATCTTCAAAGCGAAGACTACTGCCGCTAACTCCAAGTCGTGAGTTGGATAGTTAACCTCATGCGGTCTTAGCTGACGGGACGCATAGGCCACTACCTTCCCTTCCTGCATTAACACACATCCCAAACCAGTATGGGACGTATCACAGTAAACCGTGAACAACTTCCCTACCTCAGGCTGTACCAGAACTGGAGCTTCCGTCAGAATCTTCCTTAGCTTGTCAAAACTTTCCTGCTGTTTCTCTGTCCAAACAAATGGAACTCCTTTTCTTAGTAACTTAGTCAACGGCGCCGCGATTAAAGAGAATCCTTCCACAAATCTTCGATAGTACCCTGCCAGACCTAGAAAACTTCGAACTTCTGCCACTGACCTAGGCGGTTTCCAACCCAACACCGCTTCAACCTTGCGAGGGTCCACTCTAAGCTGACACCACGTGACCTAAGAAGCCACCTCACTAAGCCAAAATTCGCACTTCTGAATTTGGCGAATAATCTTTTCCCTCAAGACTTGTAAAACTATCCGCAAATGCATATCATGCTCTTCCTCCGTCCTTGAGTAAACCAATATGTCGTCTATAAACACCACGACAAATTGATCCAAGTACTGCTGAAACACTCTATTCATTAAGTCCATGAATGCTGCCGGCGCGTTGGTCAACCCAAATGGCATCACCAAAAACTCGTAATGCCCATACCGAGTACGGAATGCCGTCTTGTGAACATCAACCTCCTTCACCTTAAGTTGATGATAACCCGACCTAAGATCTATCTTCGAGAAAACCGACGCACCCTTCAGTTGGTCAAACAAGTCATCTATCCGGGGTAATGGATACTTGTTTTTGATCGTTAACTTGTTCAGTTGACGGTAGTCGATACACATCCGCATTGAACCGTCCTTCTTCTTGACAAACAGCACAGGTGCTCCCCATGGAGATATGCTTGGTCGGATAAACCCTCGGTCCAAGAGCTCCTGAATTTGAGCCTTCAGCTCCACCAATTCCTTTGGTGCCATTCGGTACGGTGCTATGGACACTGGCGCTGTCCCGGGCAACAAGTCTATACCGAATTCAACTTCCCGATCCGGAGGCAGACCCAGAAGTTCTTCTGGAAACACATCAGCGAATTCCCTTACTGTTCGGACCTTCTCCACTGCTGATTCCTTAGCCTCTAAGGCACAAATTCGAACCAAAAATGCCTCATAGCCTTTCTTGACCATTTTCTCCACCTTCAATACAGAGACCACATTGGATAGGTAATCTCTTCTATTACCTATCATGACCATTTCATCACCCTCAGCCGTATTTAGAACCATACGTTTAGCAGCGCAATCCAACCTTGCCTGGTACTTCACCAGCCACTCCATTCCGAGAATCAAATCGAATTCTTGAAACAGCAGCTCCATCAAATCCTCTAAGAACACTACCCCTTGGAGTTCTAGGGGTACATCTCTATATATAGCTTGTTTACAACTACAGAATGACCTAGAGGGCTAATTACTTTCATTCCCCTAGAAATAGTCTCAAAGTCTATGTTCATAGTCTCTACCACACTATTAGCAACGTATGAATGCGTTGAACCCACATCAATTAATGCAACATATGGAAGACCAAAAATTAAGAACGTACCGGTTATGACGTCCGGTGCGTCACCCTCCTCTCGACGCCTCGCTGCGTAGACTAAACCAGGCTGCCTTGCTTCTGTGTTGCCTGCCCCTCTTCCCAGAATTCCGCAACCTCGATTAGAACCATTGCTTCCTCTACCATTACCACGACCCCTCTGTGGTGGTCCTGCATTCTTAGCCTGAGTACGGTTCTGACCCCCTGGCTGATTCTTTGCCAACTTCCGAGGACAATCCCTTACACGGTGATCCAAAGATCCACATTCAAAACATCCCCTTTCACCGGTCCAACATCCTCCCCAATGAGACTTCCCACAACGGTTACACAGAGCTAGTCTCTGATTAGTAGCCATGGGCCTCCCTGTCTGATTCGGCCCACTCTGTCTAGCCCTCTTCTGTGCATTACTACCCGATCCAAACGACCCAAATCCTCTTTTCTGCTTGTTCCTATCGTAGTTCTGTCTCACTGATTCCTTGACCCCTTCGGCTACCTTAGCCTTTTCCACCAAGACAGCAAACTCACGCTCCTGCTGTGGAGCAATCAGCAATCTTAAATCATCCCTAAGTCCGTCTTCAAAGCGGACACAACGATCATGCTCAGTCGACACAATTCCCCGAGCATAGCGGCTCAGCCTCAAGAATTCTGCTTCATACTCCGATACTGACTTATTTCCTTGTACCAACCCCAGAAAAGCTTTCCTCTATGCATCAATGTAGCTGGCGCCCACATACTTCTTCTGATAAGCAACTTTGAAGTACTCCCAAGTAAGATCATCTGCCGTAGCACCATCTCGAACCGTGAGCCACCACTGATATGACTCATCCTTTAGAAGCGACACCGCTCCTTTCAGCTTCTCCTCATTCGTCAGATCGAGATCATCCATGATCCTCTCAGTCGATTCTAACCAATACTCTGCCGTGCTGGGTGCCACACCCGATACACCCCGGAACACCTCAGCTCCGTTAGCTCGAAGTCCTCAGGTACCGACTTCCGAGCTCCTCCACCTCCACCCATTCCAGCTACTCTTTCCAGAACCCGCAGCATCGCTTGTGACACTGCGTCATCACCCGTCTGATCCTGCTCCTCGGCTCCAAAAGTTGGGGGTGGTGGTGGCGGTGGTACCTCATTCTCCGATCCTTGACCGGACCTAACGGGTTCTGATACGGCCATTCTGCCCCTACCGCGTCCATGACGGCCACGTCCTCTAGAGCTCATTCTAACTATTGCGCTTTAATCTGATTAAGAAATTTTTATGGATTAGTACTTGTTTCACTGATTATCCACGACGAAATTTTATGAAGAAAGTTTAATAGGGATTCTTTCGATCAATCAAAGTTTTAAGTCCTCTGTCCTAGTTCACACTGCAAAGCACATCCATTCCCTAATACCTTTCATACACATTCACTCTTCGGACATTTCTGTCTGTTTCTATCCCAGGGGTATTTTCGTCATTTTCCTACGGGGGTATTTTTGTAATAAAACGAAGAAATTTTGAAAACTTTAGTAAATCAAGACATTTTGTAATTTCTAAAACTGAGGAGTATTTTCGAAAAATTCTCAATTTGAAGGTATGGCAGAATTTTGAAAACTAGGGGTATTTTGATAATTTTGTCAATCAGGGGTAATTTGTAAATTTCCAAAGTCAGGGTATTATTTTGAAACACAGAATGTTGGATACTTTTGTAAAGTAAGAAAATTTTATTGAAATCGGGGTAATACGGTAATTTTAGAAATTAAGGGCATTTTCGTAATTTTGCCACTAAGGGCATTTTGGTAATTTTGGTAAGTTGAAAAATTATTTTGAAAATTTTACAAAAATAAATTTTTGCTGCTATTAAAAGGAGTATCGTAATGATTTTTAAAACTTAGAGCTTTCATAAAACATGGTTAATCCCTTTCGGGTTTTATTTAGTGTGTTTAGCCCATGACCGAGTCCTCTTGGTTAGGGTGAACCGAAGCTACGCACCAGGTAGGATTCCTGCGAAGAGGAGGTGAGTCACGAGGACTGCTTAAGTACCAAGCTCTTCCGGATCCAATCCTAGACATGCGCACCAGGGTTACCACACCCTAACTCGGCGACTTGGTCGTAGGTTTGTTTAATTAGGCATTTAAAGTCTTATGTACTTTGTTGGGGTAAAACTAGTCCTAAGGTTCAAAACACCTATCATACTAACTACGTTCCATACCTACCCTTCTACAAATAATAATCCACACAGAAGTTGGAGGTACTTACCTGGGCGGATTGGTGCCGGAGACTCGATGCCATGCTGTTCAAAAACCCAGAAATATTTCAAAAAGGCCTACCAAAACATTTTGGGCCTTGGGCCCCCACAGCCGAGCTTTGAACCTGGCTCTGATACCAGTTTTGTAATACCCCAAACCCGGCCCAAACATTACGACCGAATTTGGTATGTTACAGAGGAAAACATTTTGAAAATCCCTTTTGTTGATTCATTCTTTTGGTAAAAACGTTTCATTTTGAACAGAATATTGTTCAGTTTAAAACAAGTGTGGTGCATGAAGAAAACAATACTTAGCTTTGTTCTTTAAAAATCTATTAAGCCTTGTTGTTACCAAATTTTGTCAATGTACCTGATGGTACCAAAAACATTTTGCGTTTGGATTTAAGAAAACTTGTTTAACAATATTAAAGTTATTAAGTAATTTAAAATTCCATCCATAACATATAAAATAATCAAAACGAAATTTAAGGAGGCCTTATTACAACTGAACAGATAAAACCAAAATAAAATAAAACAATTCAAAATCCATTTAATCCATATTTTCACTGCATGGCCA
Source organism: Gossypium australe (assembly GCA_005393395.2). Taxonomy (NCBI): domain Eukaryota; kingdom Viridiplantae; phylum Streptophyta; class Magnoliopsida; order Malvales; family Malvaceae; genus Gossypium; species Gossypium australe. The sequence continues at coordinate 35,759,126 of CM016618.1, forward strand.
CCTCGAGTCCATCCGGCTCCTCATCCGCAGTCTACGAGTCACCTGAAAAATGTTAAAGGAAAAAGGTGAGTCACCAAGACTCAATGTGTAACCCCTTTTCCCCGGTTTAATGCAATAGCATACACACAAATCATAACTAGGTCTAATATGCACCCAACCTAGCCATCCAAACACCTTTCTCTACCCCGTGTGGTACCAAACCACTGGTGGTGCCAAACCAGTGGTGACCGAAGTCACGATGTCCATCAATAATGTGGTGCCAAACCACTGGTGATGCCAAACCACTGGTGACTCGAAGTCACAAATCATAAGTTGTGGGGCCAACCCACGTGTGATACCAAATCACTGGCGTCAATCCCATAATGTCATCTGTGGGGCCAACCCACTGTGGTGCTAAGCCACGGGGACGAGACGCTATGAGGTGCCAAACCTCTGGTGACCGAAGTCACGAAATGTGGTACCAAACCACTGGTGTCCGTCGACACGAATATCACTTCCCCCTCCACTCGCTTAACCCACATCAACCAATGATATGCATTTAACAGAAATCATGCCAACATGTTTACATAACAACATATACAGAGTTTATCATTAGCCATATACTTATATGCCACATATACCAAATATGTCATGCTTCCCAAAAGCATCATTAGAGCTCATCACAACAAGGACTTACCTGAATCCTTGCTTATACCTTTATGGTACTAAATCCAAATCTACATCAAACTAACGCATTTAGCACAGTTATTAGCTATAGAGTGTGTATGTACACACCTGTTTCTCACATAGCTCTAAATCCCGGAGAGACAATCGGCCACACAAGATATCCTTGCCCCTAAACGCCTCTTGCACCCTAACCACTTTACAATATGTAAATCTGCTTCACTTCCCACTACTTACCAAGACCGATTGATAGAGGAATAAAGGCTTGGATTGAACACTTCACAATCCCGAAGTCCTTTCACAATCGATTGGACAAAGAAATCCCGAAGAGACTTATGCTACTCTTGATATTCGGCCAAAGTGCTTCAAAATAGGAGAAGGGAATTTCGGCACAAAGGTAGGGGTAGATTCGGCTATGGTTGATTAACACAATCAATCAAGGTTCGGTTTTGAGTGAAGAAGGGGAAGAGAAAGAAATGGAATAGGAGTTTCGGCCAAAGATCAAAAAAAAGAAAAAGGAAGATGGCAATGAAGGTATCGGTTTTTGAGAGAGGTTGAAAAAGAAAAGGAAGAAGAGATGGAAAATGGGGAAGGTGCTTAGCCGAAATTGTCAAGCAAATGACTTAGAGAATTCGGCCTTCCCCCCTTAGCACCTAGTCTCCTTGCCGTCCACTCCCCTTCAAGGAGTTCAAAATTTCGGCAACTCTCCAAAACACTCTAGGCACCCATTTGAAAATATTCAAAAGAATTTGAATAAGTCAAATTCCTCCTTTTTCTCTTTGCCACCTTTTTTAGATTATTCACATAAAATCCAATTAAAATCATTATTATCCTAAAATCAAAATTGAGCATTTCTCTCTCTCTCTTGCCGTCCAAAATAAAGAGCAAAAGGGAAATTCCGTGACTCGAACATAGGCTCCTCTTGCTCCTCTTGTGGCGTCAATTCCAGCTCCTAAGTGGCCTCCCTCTTGCCACTTTACCAAGGCCTTATTAGCGTCAAATAATCCCTCATTTAAACTTGTAACCCCTACTTACTAAGGCTCCCTATCTTTAAAGCTTACAAATAAAAATTTTCCTACTATTCAAGCCTACTCAAAGTTCACAATTAAGTCCTATTACACCACGAATAACATCACAGCCACAAGCAAAACAGTTTAATCACAAATAGCCCCAATTTTAGGATGTTACACTCTTACAGTGATTACATTGTGCTTTCAATTCATCTTTGTTCTCACATTCAAGTTTTGTCATTTCATCCAACACATTTAAAGTAGTCGACTTTTAACGTTTGAGAGCACTTTCATATTCATTAAACCCATTGTCTATAGGTATTGGAGTGTTTGAACTAGCTATTGTCATAAAAAACTCAAATCCTGAAGATAACAACAATCGATACTCAAGATTAACATAAACTATTTAACCAATGTGAAAATCCAATTAACCCTATTTAATCAATGTGAAAATCCAATTAACCTTATTTAACCAAGGCTTAAGAAGAGAGTCACAAGGCAGATATGGAGAGGCTACACCAATCCCACAGTGAAACCTCCAGAAACCATTGAGAGGATACTCAAAAGAATCTCATTGAGGCGTTGCTAGAATGGAGATCAAATCTGATTCCGCACGCCCCAGTGGCCTCTAATCCTCTTGATCTCAGCAAGGTAGACTTTGATTACCTAAAGGACATCTCTACAGAGTCACTCAACTTTTACGTCTACCATCCTAAGGGCAATGAGTGTGATGCCTTTCAAAGAGAGTTGAAACAATCAGTTGTCTTTTCCATTTCCACTACGCTAATGCAGAGCAAAATCTTGAAGGTCATCCTCAAACATAAGAGGTTCCTAATGAGACCACTGACCAGCCCACCAAAGTATGAAATTGAAATTTTATTTTTATTTTGCCTTGTACTTTCTTTCTACATCACTTCAGTAATAATTTTTGAAATCTTTTACTATTGAAGTTATTATTTTTGTTTGTCCATTTTCCTTCTTATCACAATATTACTAACATAACAAAGTATTCTTCACGCTTACTAAGGTTTTAACATGCATAAGGAACTTTACTAGGCTCAACGTATTATGCATATAGGGCTTCTTCATCTTCATAATCCAAGAACTAGCTGAATTGGGCTTTGATACTAAACTTGTATCACCCTCAACCCAACCCGATTTATCGAATCTAGATCGTGGGTGTTACTATATAATGCAAAAAATTTAGTACAACATTTTATTATTTATTTTTTAAGTCTATTATTTGAAGTACAAAAGAAAATCTCAACATCTTAAAAGTTTTTGAAATGGAGTACATGTTGGACGTCTTATTACAACTCATGTGATTCAGATATCTATAAGTAAGAAAATTAATTAAGATACACTTAAAAGATATATTTCAAAACTACGCCACCAGTCCTCTGTATGCATAATAGCCCAATCCGCCACTAGCTTGACATACTCTTAGCGTTGACCTATAGGTGAAGTCGCTTCTCAACAAACTTGAAAAGAAGTAATACTTCAGACCCTTCCATGGATCAACTTCTACTCTGTGCCATATGCTATTGCTGATACCTTACGATCTTATCACTCCCATATGTGTCAAATATCATACCCTCATCATACTTAATCTTCCATACCATGTTATTGAGGGAAATTTTCTATTCAATTCATGAATTTCTTATTTTAAATCAATTACATGCTGAAATTATTTTGGGCGGATATATATACATGGTGAATACTTACGCAACATTTCATACATGTGGTTCAATCTCAGACCTACCCTGATATAATTCCGTGCACAGATTTATACTGATGATTGTCCATGTATAACATCTAGATGAATTCCATATCAAGCTATAGAGAATCTCATAATTCAAAATTGTATTGATTCAGATTCAGAATAAATTTGGAAGAAGATATGATACTTCTCACTTTTCATACTTACAAATCATCACAACAGACACTCTTTTTGACATACAGATATACATCTCTTTTCATAAAAATCCCTTAAGACTTCATTCAACTCTTATTCCAGAGCATATTAACACCTTACTATGGTTATACAAATTACAGATCTACTAGAACTTACTTATATCTTACCATAGAGATAGACATTCAGATTCGTAACTTACTAGATTTTCCTGACAGTCCACGCCACTTTGACTTAGCAAAATACTCCTTACGAGCAATCAAATAGAACACATCACTAAGGTGGTCCATTCAGAGTTCGACACGAAGGTGATTCTCAAGAGTGCGCCACGAAGGTGTTTTGTAACACCCCTAACACGTATTCGTCGCCAAAATAGGGTTACGGAGCATTGCCAGAGTTGACAATTTAAACGGACAGAAAAATTCAAACATTTCATAACATATCAATAAGCATATTAAAACCAAGTCAAATCATACATATTGTCCCTTATACGAGCCTTCGAGGCCCTAAATACGTGTTAGAAAAAAGTCGAGGCTAAAACGAAAACTCAGAGAATATTTCAGAAAATAGTAAAAATTTTCAATACTGTAGGGGTTACACGGCCAAGAGACACGTCTGTGTCTCAAGCCGTGTGGGCATTAGAAATGGAGACACGCGGCTGTGTCCCAGCCCGTGTCTATTCCCGTGTAACTCTTTGACTTGGTCACACGGTCAAGCCACATACTCGTGTGCTAAGCCGTGTACCCTTCGAAATCACCTCAAACGCCATATGCCAGAACGTGTGCTAGGCCGTGTAACAGTCTGAATTGAATCCCTTTTAAAGCTACAGGGGACACATGGCCATGTCACTTGGCAGTGTGTCACACACGGCTGAGACACACGCCCGTGTCTCTGCCCGTGTGAACGAAAATAGGCCATTTTACAAGCCATTTTTCTCACCCAAACTAGCATGTACCTACAAGCATTTTTGTACATATAACCAATCCATAATAAGGCATCCAAATCAAGCATAAACAAGATATATACATATGGTAAAGTTTCATACAACCAATATGCCCTTAGGCACCTCAAATGAGAACTTGTAAATATGTTCAATCACGCACTCTATTTGTCCAAAATGCTCAACTAAATTATAGACACATTAGCATCAGTACAAGACATTTGGTTATCATACCAAAGCATACCAAATGGTACCATATAACCACACAATTACTAGCCTTAACATACATATGTGTCTTCTATAGCAAAATACCAATTCACAACAAGTTATAAAACATATATAATATGCACATTCAACTATCATTTCCCCTTTCATCATTCAAACACATTAAGGAAATTATCAATGATATTAAGGCTAACATTTACATGCCCAAAACTAAGCTCATAACATTATCAAGTGCCAAATCACAAGCCAAACCAAATGGCCCTATTCACAATCAAACATATAGGCCAACATTAGCCAAAATACTTATACATGCCATTATAACCAAAATTAAATATCCAAAAGTACCAAAAGAACCGGTGGATAGTGTGATATACTCTGACAAGCTTCCAACTCGAACGAGCTTCCGATTCACTATAAAACACGGAAATAACATAGAGTAAGCATTTAAGCTTAGTAAGTTCGTATAACTTAGAATTTAACTTACCATTTGATCAAGTAATAGTTAAGTAACAAAGTATAACCCAACACATTTTGGCCAAATGCCTAAGCACATATACACCAACCATATTAGCCATGTAAATGCATATATGAACCAATAATCATGGATGAGCTCAACAATTAATCAAATTCCATATACATGTATCATACATTTCATATATCTATATAATATTGTAACATCATTTCCATTCATTTCATGTGTACACCTGTAATAGTTCGTATCGAACTCATACCATTTTGTATCAGAACATTGCCCGTTGAACCATTTAGAATACCTTTGGATACCCGGGATAGCTCACACATAGTGTGCTAGCTCATATAATTGTAATCCGTCAATTCATGTACATGTATGCTCATACGAGCTGTGAATGGTATGCTCATTTGAGCTGAAGATCTGTACATTTTGGCCAAATACCTAAGCACATATGCACCAACCATATTAGCCATGTAAATACATATATGAACCAATAATCATGGATGAGCTCAACAATTAATCAAATTCCATATACATGTATCATACATTTCATATATCTATATAATATTGTAACATCATTTCCATTCATTTCATGTGTATACCTGTAATAGTTCGTATCGAACTCATACCATTTCGTATCCGAACATTGCCCGTTGAACCGTTTAGAATACTGTTGGATACCCGGGATAGCTCACACATAGTGTGCTAGCTCATATAATTGTAATCCATCAATTCATGTAGATGTATGCTCATACAAGCTGTGAATTGTATGCTCATTTGAGCTGAAGATCGGTATGCTCTTATGAGCTATAACTTGATAACCCTAATGACATGTTATTTGTATCCTACGAATTCCTAAGGTTCAAACGGGGCTCAGTAATCATCGTATGTCGTTGGATATGCACTCGGTATTTATATAGGACAAATCATAACATTTATATATTTCAATTAAAAACATATAAACATAATTTGGTTACACGAACTTACCTCGACGAGTATATGTAGATACGAAGGCGATTAATCCAAGACTTTCTTTTTGCCCCGATCTAACTTCGTATGAGGTCTAACTGGATCCATACGGATAAATTTAACTCAATTCAACATATAATTCATTCAATTTAATCCGAAACATATTTTTGGCAGAATTACCATTTTGCCCCTATACTTTTAATTTCTTTGCAATTTAATCCTTAGGCTCGAAAAATGAAATTAGTAAAATTTTACCCCTACCCAAGCCTAGTCGATTATTATACAAACTTATATTAGCCCACATATTTCATAAATTCACAAATTATACTATGTAAAATTTTTTAAATTTAACCCTTTTTGACATTTTTACCAAAAATCACTTAACAAAAGTTGTTTATTTATCAACAACTATCTATTTTCTACCATCAAACAACAAAAGTAACCAATATTCGTTTAGGGAAAAACTCAAATCCTTAAACAGTTTTACAAATTAGTCCCCGGGCTAGCTAAATTAAGCTACAACGATATTGAAAACATAGAAACCATTAAAAAAACGAGAAGAAAAATCATAGCATGAAAGCTATGAGAGATGGTCGAATGTTAAAGCTCCTTCAATGGCTTTTCTTAAGCTTAATTTCGGTTGAAGAAGAACATAGAAAGATGATGACCTTTGTTTTTTAATTATTTTACTAACATGTATTTATTAATTTACTAAAATAACCTTATAATTAAACCTTTAATATTTCATTTTTAATGGCCATAATTGTCCACTCAAAATATCAATGGTTTATTTACAACATAAACCATTTAAATGTATAATTTCATAGCTATTAAATCCCTTTATCTTATAGAATTCAAGTTTTGCAAACTAGTCCTTTTTACTGAATTAAGCATGCAAACGGTAAAATTTCTTAATTAAATTTTTATATGGTAATACTACATACTGTAGGGAATAAAATAATAATAAAATAAATTTTTTTACCTCAGATTTGTGGTCCTAAAACTACTATTCTGATTTCACTGAAAACGGGTTGTTACAACTATCACCATAAAGGGATTATCGTGTAATAGCCCGATTTTCAATGATGTCGAAAATAATAGTTTGAGGCCACCAAATTTGGCAAGTAAGCTCGTAAATTTTATTATTTAATATTTACGAGTCAAATATGGTTTTAAAAATATTTTTGAATGAGTAATTTATGTTTTATAATGAATTATTAGGTTCGAGTGGTAAAATCCTAAGTCATGTGGTTTTAGAAAGTGAGGTCTTGGGACCTCGTTTCTATAAACCGTTTCATAAATATTTTTATAAATATTTATGGAGTGGCATTAAGGTGGTATTAAAGTTTCATTGAAAAGTTTTAACGTTTCAATAGTTAATTCATTAAAAAGGACTAAATTGTAAAAGATGTAAAATTTAATCACTAGTTGATTAAATGGGTAATTGATAAAGGAAAAGGGAATTAAATGGTAATTAAACCATGTTCAAATTTTCCAAGCGGTGGTGTTATGATTGATTCCACTAGATTTTGGATTAATTTTTCTTTTAGCCCTAATAAGTTTGGGACTAAATTGTAAATAAGTTTATTTAGTTAGAATTTAATTAAATTGAAGGACCAATTGTGAAATTAAACCTTTCTTTGATGGTAATTGTAGCATATATTTATGTAATGGATAAATATGAGCATAGATTTGGTGTTTTAAATTAATTATTATCCAAGGGTAATATGGTAATTTAATGAATTAAATTAAAATAGTAAAATAAAAAGGAAGAAATATATTTTTTTTGTACTTATCATCTTCTCCAAACCACCGTAACACCATGGCAAGAAGAAATAAGGTTCGTCCATGCTTTAATTCATGAATAGTAAGCCATCTTTCACCCGTTTCTTTTAATTTTTATGTTTTTGAGATCGTTGCAACTAGGTCTAGCTAACCCATACCTTCGATTTTGAAACAGTTAAAGATTTTGGATGTTACCATTGATGAATCTATATGATTTTTTATGCTAAATAATGAATTTGAGATATTAGTTGTTATTTAAAAGTATTTTGTTAAATGATTTTGATGAATTTTTCGATTAGTTATTAATTTGTTAAATTAATAAAAGTACAAGGATTTAATGTGAAATTTTGCATAAATGAGATGTTTTGAATATCATGAAGATTTGGCTAGCTTGACTTTGCATTAAAAATGGTTGAGTTGCATGTTTTGGGCTTAAGGACTAAATTGAATAAAAGTAAAACTTTAGGGGTAATTTTGTAAAAATTTAGAAAATGACCAAATTGCATAAAATGAATTTTTTATTGTCTAAATTAATATATTGAATGAAATTATTAATTTAGATCAAGATCGGGTCGAAAATTGAGGAAAATAGAAAAGTACCAAAATGCCCCTAAATCTTGGTATTTCTACAATTTAGCCAGGTAAGTTCGTATAGTTAAACTGTAATGTTTATTTATTAAATTGATGAATGGTATTATGTATTTATCCATATCTATTTTTGAAAATAAAATTATTGTTGAATTATGAAATAGAATTAAATGTTCAAAACAAGTACAATGCAGGATTGAGTACAATCGTTTTGTGGCAAAGAATGAATTGACGGATAAGACCATGGTTGGACATGACAGTGTTTATATGTAAGACCATAGCTGGGCTATGTCATTTTAATGAAAGAAGTATAACTGGGTTATGGCACCTTGAACGTAAGACCATGGTTGGACCATGGCAGTATTTATATGCAAGACCATAGCTGGGCTATGACATTCTGATAATAAGACCATAACTGTAACACCCCAAACCTGACTAAGATGTTATGGTCGAATCTAGCGTGTCACATTAAAGTGTCTTTCGAAAATTGGACTTGTTGGTAAAACTCGTTTCCAAATTCAAAACCCCTTTATTGTTATTTAACAAATCATCTAGTCAAAACGTTTGCCTTTTTATCAGTTTGTTATAATAGGTTGAATTAAAATCGCAGAAGCTTTTTGGAAAAAATCTAATGTTTAACTTTCGTGTCTTTGAAAACAGTAATTATTTTGAAAATTCGCCTTCTCCTAAACTAGCAGTTTTAAGTAAATAAGCAAAGCCCAATTAAAAATTTAAACAAACATAAATGGCCTTATTACATAAACAAAACCAAACATAAATTTTAAATTTAAGTAAAAGCAGTGTAAAATAGCTGCAGTAGTGTGGCCATCTCCGAGTCCCTTACAGCACCAAATCGCCTATGGCTGAGGATTACCTGTGCAGTAAAAAGGAAAGGGAGAGTTTACAAAAACTCATTGTGTAATCCCCTACCAGTCAGTCAGTATGCAACATGCAGAAATAGTCTGGGCCTGAGCCCTATATAGTAACAGTTAAGTGTGGGTATTAGCCCAATACAGTAATAGTGTGGTCCTTAGCCCAATACAGTAACAATATGGTCCTTAGCCCAATACAGTAGCAGTGTAATAATGCAACCCATCCCAGTCCAGCCAACACACCACTCCGTACCACCAACACACCATGTGGAGATAAAATCGACCTGCCCAGCCAACACACCAATATCGCAGCAAAACTGCCAGTACAGTATCGCAGCAAAGCAGCAAGTAACAGTATTGTAGCAAAGCTGCCAGTAACAGTATATGTGGCAAAGCCACCAGTACAGTATACTTCCTCCTTAACAGTATTCCAACCCCATGCAGTATGCCATGTCATATATCATAAATATATGCAGAATTTCATATTCAGTACAGTCATATATACATCATGAACACATCAATCAACCTACCCTTAGGGATATAACGATCATTTCCATCTATTAGAGGTATTTTGGTCATTTCACCTACTTTGGGGTCCCGGTGCAGATATCGACCTCTCGAGAGGTTTACAGTCGTCTCGAGCGACTTCAGTAACCTAAACGATCATAACAGTGCAAATGGGCCCAAAGCCCATTACTCGGCCCAAATAGGCCCACACGCTCGTACGACCTGTTCAGCCCATATTTCACCACGGCTATGTGACCCACATAGCCCAGTCCAGTATATGCCACAAATTTTGGATTTCATCCGTGTGGGCCCACGAGCCCCTCGGGCCCATATGGCCCATTTCGGCCCAAACATGGCCCAATACGGCCTAAGCCCATGAGAATGCTCATGAAGGCCTCTTACAGTCTATCACACACGTTTCATGGGTTTGCTTACCACACGAGCGCTCGCACGCTCGTATGGTCTCAAACGTCGTGTTTTTGGCTTTTACCGTTCTACAGTTACAATGGGGTGTTTACACACTTGTTTACGAAACCGCTCCAAGTTCCACGAGCATCCAACCTAGATTCAAACATGACCCAATGTTAGTCCTTTGATCGTTAGGGTAACACCCTTTTATTGACACTTAATCTAAAACAACCATCCTTACTTTACTTGAATGAGGCGACTTTAGTCCTCCAAGATCGCTAACCAGAAGTGATTTCACGCCTTTCTAGATTATCTAAACCACAACGTCGATCTTATTAACCAAGGTAGGTGTAACACCCCAAAATTTTAGGGTCTGTAATTTTTCATGTTCTGATACAAATACTTGTCTGCTTCAGTGGTTAAGTGATTTGGGGGCGTTTTGGAGTGTGTGAGAAGTCTTAAGTTCAAACCTAGGCTTTAGCAAAATTTTAGGTTTTCCTCTTAAGTAAACCTTGACTCTGGATTGTAGGCCTTACAAACAAATGTGGTAGATTTATGTCACAAAAGAACTTGTAGTCCAGTGGTAAGTGGCGTGTTGAAGGCTGCAAGGGAGCTCGAGTTCGAATCCCATAGAATGCAAAGGGATATTTATTTTATTTCTTTGTGGCGATAGAGGTGGAGTTTGATTGAAACTCTGCTAGATGAGGTTTGAATTGGTCAAGGAGGAGAGAATCAGGGGATGTGGTTGGTAGTTGGGTGATTTGGAGGAGAATTAGGAGGAGGAAATCAAGGAATTCAAAACTTGGAGAGTTGTAGCCGATTGGGGAAGCTTGTATATACGAATTCGGCTAGGGGTCTTTTTTGTGTGCATATAAAAAATTTGAGAGCATTTTTGGGATATTATTATTGTGCCAATTTTGAGTTTTGGGTGTTGTGACAACTAGTCTTGGTTTTCCTAAGTGCCAAATTTTCCTACTTTCTCCTCTTTTGCAGTTTCGTGCTCTACCTTTGTGATCAAATTGCTTTTGGCCATTTTCTTGCGTTATTTCTTTAAGCCGAACCTTGTCTCTCTACTCTCGATCTTAATCCTTCATTTGCCCGAACCCTTGTCCCTCTTCTCTTACAATCAAAGTGGAATACACTATTATTCTTTCCCTCTTTATTCACCTTTCTTCTCCTCTTAATACCTCTCTTTGTCTTGGCCGAACTTAACATAACTCTTCTTCTATTATTCTTATTTTGTTTCCTCTATTCTTTTACAAGTCAATTCTCCTCCTCTCTTGTCCCTTAAACTCCATTTTTTCCCTCTTAAATACTAAGCCGACTACTCTTTGGTATTTTGGTTTAGGTTTTACAAGATTTCAGAGAAATCGGTTTGCATTTGTATGTTCCTTATCTAGTTCGCTACTATTCCAGGTATTATCGAGGAGTGAAAGGTGGAAGTGTTCTCGAGTTGTCAAAACCCTATCTCCCAATATTTGATTAAGGTATTTTCGACACCTTGTTTTTGGGTATAGGCCAATTACTCTTAGATTCTGGAAGTGTTATTGTAACGCCCTGAATTTTGCGCATAGAAGAATTGGGCCTTCAGCTTGGGAGTGCCTAAAATTCTTGAGAGCAAGAAAACGGCACGAATGCATGTTAGTACTGCTGGGTTAGTAATATTGGAGTGTTTGGGGTCTTGGAGAAGTCCTGGGTTCAAACCTGAGCTTTAGCAAAAATTTTGGTTTGTGGTGAATTAAACCCTGGATGTTGGTATGTAGGCCTTAAGGACAATTAAGATTAAATTGTGACACAATAGGAGCTTGTGGCTTAGTGGCAAGTGGCATATGGAGTGAAGCTTGTGGTATGAGGTTCAAGTCTCTTGAGGTGCAATGGAGGTTTTATTTTGCAGCATGGATGGCAAGAGTTTGTGGTGGATTCAAACTCTTTGGAGTGGTTGTGGACTTGGTAAAGGGGGGAGGGTATCATGGGGTTTGGACGATGGTTGTTATAGATATGGAGGAGATTTTGGTGGAGAAAATCGTGGAGTTTGATAAGGGGTGGAGTTGGCCGAATTTAGGAGTCTATAGGTGCCTATTCGGTTTTGACTGAGTGTCATTTTGGTAAGGGGAAAATATAGGAATTCAGTTAGGTGGCTTCTCTTTTCATTTTCGGTCATTTCTTTATTTCTAAATTTCTGAGTTCTTAATCTCCTTTCCTCTCTTTTCCCTCTAGTGATGAAATTGCAAGTAACCATTTGAGATTCTATTGTTCTGCAACTGTTCATCAAATGTGCCGAAACCTTTAATTGTCAAAATACTGAAGCCTTGTGTTGTTTTGCCCAAGTCTCTTTCTTTCTTTCCTGTTTCAATCCCTACCGAATCACTCAATTATGAGTTGTCTCTCCTAGCTTTTCTTGTTTGGCCGAATAGTGTTAGGACCCTACCTTGTTTTCTTTCAAATTTTCTCCTAAGCCAAACCTCTTCTCTTTCGACAATCAACCAGTTCTGGGAGGTAAGTATTGTGGGGCAGAATATTTCATGACTTATGGATTGGACTTAAAGCCATATTCTCGTAAGCAATTTTTGTTAATAGCATTTGTGATATTATAGATATTTTACTAAGGAGGGTAACCGATTGTGGTCAGTGGATTTAGGAGATTTAAGGACTCTCATTCAAGCAAGGTGAGGAAGGTTTACGTTCTGGGTTTAGTAATGGAATGTAATTAACCTAAACGACGTTAGGCTAACAAAGTGTTTTCAGATTATAGATTCGACGCAAGTGCGTTAAACGCACGTTTTTAAACAAGGTGTGTACACACACACCACTAAAACAGAAGATCGGCAACTGCTGAAAAGCTGAAGTACCGGCGAATGATGCCACACGAGCGTGCGATCGCACGTGTGGTGGACCGAGCCCACGAATATAGATGTAAGATGGTTGAGGCCACCATGAGCGTTCTCATGGGCTTAGGCCAATTTTGGGGCCAAATGGACCAGAGTGGGTCGAGTGAGCCCTACGGGAGTAATTTTGTGGATGGATAGGAAATAATGAGCCGGCCATGGTGATCACATAGCCAAAGGTAGTTTTGGCCTAAATGGGCCACACAAGCGTGTGGGCCCACTTAGGCCGAATATTGGGCTTTGGGCCTAAATACTCCGTTTTGATCATATATGTTGCCTGTGTCGCTTGAGGCAGCTGTAGGCCTTTGGGAAGGTTTGCAAAATTACCGAAATACCCCTATAGGGTAGAATTACCAAAATGCCCCTGTAGGGTAGAATTACCGAAATACCCTTATAGGGTAAAATGACTGTTTTGCCCCCGTGGGTAAATGATTGTTTTATGCTATGTTTTGACTGACCTGAGCTATGATTTGTTTGTCTTTCTAGAGTATGCAATGTGATTTATATATATGTGCTTTGCATACATGACATACTGCATGGGATTGGGATTTTGTAATTGGAGGAAGTGATTGATCTGTTAGGGTCGCACGGGTCGCCTGAGACTACTATGGACCCACCGATTTGATTGTTAAGGTTGCACGGGTCGCCCGAGACGATTGTGGACCCACCGATTTGATTGTTAGGGTCGCACGGGTCGCCCGAGACGACTGTGGACCTACCGACGACTTTAAGCCGCTTATATTTTGGCAACTCTACTGCGATATCGGTTAGTGCCACAATCGGTGCTAACATTGGTGTACTGGCCGGGTGGGTCGATTTTATCCCCACATGGTGTGTTGGTTGGTATGGGTGGTGTGCTGGCTGGATTGGGGTGGGGTGTATTCTTACACTATTGCATTTCTATTTATGAGATCCAACACTGATATGGGTTAGGCCCAAACGGTTCTGTTATGGGTCGGGACCCAAATGATATGGCAATGGGCTTAGGCCCACTAAATCTGTACTGTGACTAAATAGGGCTCAAGCCCAGTCTGCTTCTGTATTCTGTTTATCTAACTGATTGTTTTTATATTAGGGGATTACACACTGAGTTTTCGTAAACTCACCCCATTTTTAATTGTGCAGGTAATCCCCAGCCTTAGACGGATCAGAGTTGTGAGGGACTAGGAGATGGCCACACAACTGTTTCTGTTTTCTATTAAGTTATTCATAAGTACTTTATTTTGATTTGGTTTGTAATAAGGCCTCTTAAAGTTTTTAGATTTTAAATTTTAGGTTTGGTTTTATTTTAATTTATATCTGTTAGAAGTAAATCGTGGGTTTTTCCAAAATGATTACTGTTTTCAGAACACTACGTTACAACAACTGTTTTCGATTATCACGTTTCCGCAGCGTTGTTAAAAAGCTTCTGCAGTTGAAAGTGACTTTGATGGAAATCAATAACGTTTTAAAAGTGAACAACCTTTTTCAATGAACCCCGTTTTGAAAATAAACGAACGGAAGCTGAGGCTTTACATAAGTTTAAATGGAAGAAGGTTTTAAATATTAAGAAGGGTTTTCAACGAAAACATGGTTTTCGAAAAAACACTTCAATGTGACACACCAGATTCGTGCTAACTTCTAGGCTGTGTTTGGGGTGTTACATTTATGTATAAGGTTTTGGACTACATTTTAATCGATTCTATCTATCAATCTGTCGTGTGTGCAGTTAAGCGCCAGGATACGTGTGGTTGATTCTAGCCATGATGTAAGTATATTTGGCCATACTCCATTCGGTCAAGGTAAGCAGGAGTATTGTTTGGGGATTAGATGAATATGAAAACTGTTAAGTAAGAGACTAACCGAAGGTTGGAATGAATGTAGGTTGGTGCTCAAGAGTTTTTGCAAGTGTTCGCAAACATGTGTGTTCACACCTTGATCTGACGTAACACGGCAAAAGCTGAAAAGCCAAAAATACAGGGATTGAGGCCACATGGGCATCCGAACGATCGAGTGGTAAACCGAGCCCACAATTATGGGTGATAGACTATAGAGGCCACCACGAGTGATCTCGTGCTTTTGGGTCGTTATGGGCCTTATTGGGCTGAAATGGGTCGTGTGGGCCTAATGGGCTCGTGGGCCCCACACTGAATAAATCCATGACAAGTGACAAACACTGGACTGGGCTACGTTGTTTGCATAGTCGTGACTGAATTTGGGCTAGATGGGCCACACAGCGTGTGGGCCCACTTGGGTTGAATATTGGACCTTGCGCCTATTTACATCATTTTGATCATATAGGTTATTTATGTGGCTCGAGGCGACTGTGGACCTTTGGAAAGGTCGTTAACTGCATTGAAACCCTAAAATAGGTAAAATGACCAAAATACCCCTAAAGGGTAAAATTACTATTTTCCCCTAATAGATGGAAATTACCATTTTACCCCTAGAGGTAAGTCGACTGATGAATGTATATTATTATATGATTGTACTGAGTAGGACATACTGCATACACGAGATATTTATGACATGGCATACTGCATGGGGTTGGGATACTATTATGGAGGAAGTGTACTGTTACTGGTGGCTTTGCCACAAATACTGTTACTGGCAGCTTTGCTGCGATACTGATACTGGCAGCTCTGCTGCAACAATGTTACTGGTGGCTTTGCCACATATACTGTTACTGGCAGCTCTGCTGCGTTATCATTACTGGCAGCTATGCTGCAACATTGGTGTGTTGGCTAGATGGGTCAATTTTATCCCCACATGGTGTGTTGGTTGGTACGGGTGGTGTGTTGGCTGGATTGGGGGTGGGTTGCATATGTGCACCATACTGGTATTGTATTTGGCTAAGGCCCACACTGTACTATTACTGAATTAGGCTCAGGCCCAGACTGTTACTGTATGATAGGGGATTACGCACTGAGTTCTCGTAACTCACCCTTTTCTTTTAATTGTACAGGAAATCCCCAGCCTTAGATGATTTAGAGCTGCAAGGGACTCAGAGGTGGCCACACGTTCGCTGATGTTTTTATTTTAGTCCTAGTTATTTGAATTTTTACATTGGGTTTTTAACCAACCAAGAAACCAATAGTAACAAACATGACAATTGATTAAAAACGGTTTTCTCTCACAAGCTTGATTTCGAAAAACACTTCAATGTGACACGTTAGATTCGGTCGTAACGTCTTGGCCGGGTTTGGGGTGTTACATTTAGTGGTATCAGAGCCAGGTTGTAAAACTCAGATATGGAATGGGTTTTGAAAAGTCTTTTTGAAAGTAGATTTTAAAGATTTAAAACATTTTTGAAAGATGTACAAGTGTTGCAAACCGAGTCTCCGGCGCCAAATTTGTAAGTTCTCTAATTCTGGTTACTGATATACTGTACAACTCTATATAGCGGAAACTGAGACCGTAGGAGACTGTAAACTGTAGTGAGACCTCGATTTACGAAAACAAACCCCTAATGACTATTTTTCATAATACATTTGTTAATAATCACTGAAATTATAATCTAATGCATAAGGCTTTTTAAACAGATAAAGCGCATATCGAAATACGCACTAGAAGTACTCGCGGAAGGGGGTACACGGGGCCGCGGTAGAGGCCGAGGAAGTGCTCGGGTTGGATCATCGACATCGTGTAACATCTTAGAAATTGGGATTCTGCATTTCATGTTTTCTGTGTGTTTGGCTTTTTCTGCTTACTATTTGGATGTGTTAGAGGGTCTTAGGAAGGCTCGGGTTCAAGCCAGAGCCTTGGTTAAATTTTGTCTCAAGGCACTTTAGGGGGGAAAGCTTGTAGGGGTAGGCCTTATGTATATTCGTGTGTAGTTGATGACACAGCAAGGAGTGTGGAAGAGTGGTAAGTGACGGCTAGGGAGCAAGGGGGATGACGCCTCAAGGGAAGCAGAGAGGGTGAAGGTTGAAATCCTACATGCCACATAAGGGAGCTTTATTTTTGGCGCTGGTATGGAGAGGTGGTAGCTTTTGGCTTGAACTCTGGTAAGTGGGAGTTGAATGAGTCAAAATTTTTGAATGGATGGACAAGAGGGGTTGTGGGAGGTTTAAATGGGTCAAGGTGGTTGGATGATTTCAAATGAGGAGTGGAGAGTGAATGGGGGAGGAAATCGTGGGATGTGGAAAGAGGGAGAGAGGGTGGCCGAATGTGGGAAGGTGTGGGGGTGTAGGTGCGGTTTAAGCTTGGTTGGGTAGGGCCGAATCTCTTTCTTGGTTTTTAGGCATTTTTGATGAGCAAGTTCGGTCATAGGTGAAGGGGAGTTCCGTTGCTTCAAGTGGTCATTTGAGAGTAACAGTTAACAAAAATCATCTTTGAAGCTTCCTCCTTTCTTTTGGCATTTTCAAGCATTTGATTTATTTCTTTTCTGCCCAAAACCGCAACATTTTTTACCTTATTTCTTCTCCTTCTTGTCTTTTTGGTCATAGCTAAATATCAGAGTGGTTATTTGTGCTTTCTTTCTTCCTTTTTCTTCCATTTGCTATTTGTTTCCCTTCATAGCCGAACCTCCCTGGTAGCCGTTTGAAATCATTTCTCTTTGGAGTGAGTGCCATAGTCGAATCTTGTCCTCTATCTTTACTTCCTGTTCTCTCTTCTTTACTCCTATTTTGTGGAAGCCGAATCTCTTTTTGTGTCAATTGAAGGCACCCTTTCCATTGTTTTTGCCAATAGCCGAATATAGCCTCTTCAATCGACGTACTCTTATTTTTCGGTAAGGAGGCTTCTTTCTCTTTTGTTTTCTATTCGTTCTTTTTCCCTTCTCTCATTGGTTTGGTTAAATCGAAGATTCTGACTCACTTCTTTGGGCATTGGCCGATTGTAGAGGGGCTTATTCTTATCTTCTCTTCTTCGTATGGCCTGCTTTCGGGAGGTTCTTGGTAAGTTGGATGTTGGCCGAATGGATGGAAGGGGTTCTTTATCGATTTGTTTGGCCGAAAGGCCTCTTCCTTTGTTCTATTTTGAGAATCAGTTCTAACTTGGTGTTATCTAGGGACTCATTCAGTTTGTAAGCCAAACCTTCAGGCATTCGGTTTCCGTTGATCAAGGTAAGAAGCTTCTTTCGATTTGGGTACCTATTCTTTCTTTCTTTTTCATTGCCTTAACCTAGTTTCCTGATCAAGACTTTTATCGTGGGTATGAGTGCTAGCCAATCCAAGGGGGGTGCGTCTAGGGAGCCTGAGGGGAGTAGACCCGTGGTCTCTGCTCCTAAGTTTAAAGAACGTGCAGTATCAGTGGTGCGAGGCTTCCCGCCAGGTTGTGGTAGGGAACCGACATCTGCTTGAGATAGGCAGATTGCGATTGTTTCTTCTAGTGAAAGTATCAACGATATCGAGAGTCTAGTCCTTCGTGTTTTCAGGTGTGTAATTCTCACACATTCCTTCGTTTGTTATACAATAAATATATGTATTGTTTAGAAGCTGAAATCGGTGATGTTTGTTGGGTTACCCTTGGAAAGGTAAAATCGAGATATCAGGTTAGTGATTTTTCTAACTAGGCCACTTAAACACTTTAGCATGGATATATATATATATATATAAATATATATATATATGCTTTGAAGATTCTGTGTATGTTAATAAGTGTTGCATCCATTTCAGTATGATTGAATGTGCATGGGATTGGGGAGATGATAATGATGTAAAGGGGCAGTGTATATCGATGACTTTGTCACACTATTCTGATGGCTCGGTGCCATATATGTATATCAGTGACTTGGTCACAATGATTCGGTGGCGAGACCATATTATATCGACTTTGAGTAGCATGACTGCCAGCATGACTGCCAAAGAGGAGTGTAGCGGATGGAAGGTTGATTGTAGAAATCCCCACAGGTGTGCTGAGGTTGGATATATGGAGCGGAGTGTAGAGGATGGAATATTAGGATGGGCTGGGTTTATTATATTGACTATCTGTTATGCCATAGTGCTTGGGCTTCCGCCAATTGAATAATGGGGGCTTAGGCCCAATTATGGTTTATGTGAGGTAATTGCACACTGAGTCTTCATGACTCACCCCTTCTGCTTAAATTTTTGCAGGTAATTCTTAGTTCAGTGGATTTGGGCCGGAGTGGACTTCGAGGTGGCCATGCACGGTTATTATTAAACTAAACTTTACTTTTCTTTGAATTTTCTTTAATTTGGGGATTTTGTTATGTAATAAGGCCACTAATATTTCTGGTTTAAACTTCAAACGGTTAAATTTATGAATTAATTGGTAAGATGTTTTCTTAATAAAATGCAAATGGAAGTTTTTCCAAAAACTTAACCAACGCATTTACAAACAATATTAAACCACAATCTCAAGTTAACTTAATGCAACATCAAGTGTTTTCAATCGTCACCTAGAAGTAGGATTTGGGCTAATTACAACTTTTATAAAATGAGCACTGAGTTTTCAGATGAACTACCGAATTTGAAGTTTTCAAAAGAGATTCTAAAATTTTCAGACGAATGCGAAGTTTCATATAAATCTTCTTATATGATGTACCAGATCCGATCGTGGTGTTTAGGCTGGGTTTGGGGTGTTACAATTGTGGTATCAGAGCTAGGTTGCAAAACTCGGCTATGAGTTTTGTGTTCAAAATGTTTTCCAAAAATTGGTTCGAAAATGGTTTAGAAAAAATATACTTATACATGTTTTCTGGAAGTATGACACCCGAGTCTCCGGCACCAAGCCCGTATGGTAAGTTTTCTGATTGAATTGGGTGATCTGCATGAAGTAACTATAGTATGCTATGAATGCTAGAATTAAGAAACTCAAATTTAGAGATTGAAACCTTTAGGTATACGTATGCTCTGCAAAAAACTACTTTTAACTCTACTATCATAAGACTACCTGGTAATAAACAGTGAAAGAAATGCTAATTCATAAAAAATTGTAATCAGATTAGGACGATTCATTAGACATGAGTGCTAGAGGAAGGGGACGTGGTACACGTGGCTGTGGTAGAGGTCGGGGTGCTGAGGCTGAGTTCTCAGAAGCGAGACATGAGCCTGAAGGTGAAGCGCCAGCATCACCCATGGCAGAGGCAGGATCTCAAGACCGAACTGGTGGAGATGATGCTTTGTCCCAAGCGATGTTGCGTGTGCTGGAGCGAGTTGCTGGGGCAAGCACTGGGTCAGTATCTCGAAAGTCTATTCCTGAGCTACTTCGAGCAAACGAAGCTGAAATGTTTAGGGGTATTTCTGGTGTGGCCCCAAATGTAGCTGAATATTGGCTAGAGGCAGTCGAGCGAATTATGGATAATCTAGGCTGCATGGCAGAGGAGAAATTGAAGGGAACAGTGTCTCTCCTCCGAGATGAGGCATATCAGTGGTGGCTCACGGTAAGAGAGGGTACTCCAGCGGATCGTATTAACTGGGATTTCTTCAAGACAACATTTTAAGGGAAATATGTTGGGGCAAGCTATATGGATGCCCAGAGGAAAGCATTCTTGAATCTGGTTTAGGGAGGTAAATCTGTGGCTGAATACGAGGCGAAATTTCTGCGCTTGAGCCGTTATGCTTGAGGGATAGTTGTGACCGATTACGAGCTTTGTGTGCGGTTCGAAGATGGGTTACGAGACGAGCTGCGAGTATTGATAGCTTCGTAGCGGGAAAGGGACTTTGCCATTCTGGTAGAAAATGCTAAAATAGCCGAAGAGGTAAAGCGGACTAAGAGGCAAAACAGGGATAGAGATAGGGGTAAAAGTAAGAGGAGTTTTGGGTCGTCGGGATCATCTGGGGGTTTTCAAAAGATGCCTAGGTTTGATGGGCCGGGTCGAGTTGCGATGCTGGTTGCTGTTGGTCAGTCTCGACCGTGTGCTCAGTGTGGGAAATCACATTCGGGGGAGTGTTGGGGAAGAGATAGAGGATGTTTCAAGTGTGGATTTAGGGATCATCTAATAAGGAATTGTCTGCAAGAGTTAGCTAAGGCACGGTCGGTAAGCCAGGGTTATGCGCAGCCGGGAAGAGGTGGACAATAGCTGCCGAGAGGTCATAGTCCGATCAGAGGGGGAAATGGTTTTGGTCAGGGTGGTGGAGCACCGGGCAGGGGTGTCAGTAATGCAGATGCAAGACAACCAGGTTTAGTCTATGCAGCACAATGGCGAGAGGATGGCGACGCACCGGACGTCAAACCGGTACGTTTCTTATAATCGATAAACCTTTTATTGCTTTGATTGATATTGGATCGACCCATTCATATGTTGCCTGTACGTATTTGAGACTCTGAGTATAGATTCTGAAATTGCTGCTAGAGAAATGACTGTGGTTAGCCCATTAGGACAATCTGTAGTGGTAAACAAGTTGTTTAGGGATGTGCCTTTAGAAATTCAAGGAGTAGTATTTCCGGCAGAGTTAATGAAATTGCCATTTGGTGAGTTTGACCTTGTCTTAGGCATGGATTGGATGGTTAAGCATTGTGATAATTTGGATTACGCGGCTAAGCGAATGGTGTTGAGAACTTCAAAGGATAAAGAGGTAGTTGTGATATGTGAAAGAAGGAATTATTTCTCTAACGTGGTTTCTGCACTAAGGGCTGTTAAGATGGTACGAAAAGGGTGCAAGGCGTTTCTAGCTTTCATCAGTGCGTTGGATGCAAAAGAAGTGACTGTCGAGGAGGTTAAAACAGTAAAGGAATTCGTGGACGTCTTTCCTAAAGAGCTTCCGGGGTTGCCTCCGGATCGTGAGGTGGAATTTGGAATTGAACTACTTCCGGGTACGGCTCCGGTGTCCATCGCCCCATATAGGATAGCGCCAAAAGAGCTGGTAGAACTTAAAGCTCAGATCCAGGAGCTGTTGGATCGTGGATTTATTCAACCAAGTGTATCTCCGTGGGGCCGCCGGTGTTATTCGTGAAGAAAAAGGACGGGTCGATGCGTATGTGCATTGACTATCGCCAGTTGAATAAGTTGACGATTAAGAACAAGTACCCGCTGCCGAGGATTGACGATTTGTTCGATCAGCTTAAAGGGGCTTTAGTCTTCTCGAAGATAGACTTGAGGTCGAGTTATCATCAGCTTAAGGTCAAGGATGCGAATATCCATAAGCCAGCCTTTCGAACTTGTTATGGTCACTACGAGTTCTTAGTGATGCCGTTTGGGTTGACGAATGCACCAGCTGCGTTTGTGGATATGATGAAACGAGTATTCCAACCCTATCTGGATCTGTTTGTCATAGTGTTCATAGACGATATCTTGGTTTTTTCCAGGACGAAAGAAGAACATGATGCACATCTTCGGGTTGTTCTGCAAGTATTGAGAGAGAAGCAGCTGTATGCCAAATTCAGCAAGTGTGAATTTTGGCTGAGGGAAGTTACCTTCTTAGGGCATGT
Organism: Gossypium australe; assembly: GCA_005393395.2. NCBI lineage: Eukaryota > Viridiplantae > Streptophyta > Magnoliopsida > Malvales > Malvaceae > Gossypium > Gossypium australe. Next base: position 35,781,674 of record CM016618.1, read on the forward strand.
TATTTCTGCGAAGGGGATTAGGGTGGATCTCCGAAAAATCGAAGCTGTTCTGGATTGGAAGCCGCCAAAATCTGTAGTAGAAATTCAAAGTTTCTTGGGATTGGCCGGGTACTACAGAAGGTTTGTTAAGGGATTCTCCTTGATTGCGGCACCCTTAACCAAGTTGTTGCGGAAAGGGGTACCATTTGTTTGGGCTGATAAGCAGCAGGAGAGTTTTGAGAAGTTAAATAGGATTTTGACAGAGGCTCCGGTATTGATTTAGCCTGAGGCTAGGAAGGAGTTCATTGTTTATTGTGATGCTTCGCATACGGGGTCAGGGTGTGTGCTGATGCAAAAAGGAAAGGTAGTCGCGTATGCGTCTCGGCAATTAAGACCGCATGAGATGAATTTCCCCACTCATGACCTGGAGCTAGCTGCGGTAGTGTTTGCTCTAAAGATTTAGAGACACTATTTATATGGGGAAAAGTCATTTATCTACAAGGACCATAAGAGCCTGAAATATCTCCTTACCCAAAAGGAGTTGAATTTAAGGCAGCGGAGGTGGGTTGAACTGTTGAAAGATTATGACTGCTTGATTGAGTATCACCCGGGTAGAGCTAACGTGGTGGCAGATGCGTTAAGTTGGAAGGTGATACCGGATTTAAGGGCAATGTTTGCTCATCTCAGCTTGTATGATGATGGAAGTTTGTTAGCCGAACTACAAGTGAAGCCGACGTGGGTAAGCCAAATTAAAGAGAAGCAGTTGTTGGATGATGTGTTAAGTGCTCAGTTCTAGCAAGTGCGGAATGGTGAGGTAGGGGATTATAGTTTGAACAATGATGGGGTATTATGCTTTCGTGGAAAGGATTGTATGCCGAGGGATATTGAGTTGAGGCAGATGATTCTTCGAGAGGCGCATAGTAGCCCATACGCTATGCACCCTGGTGGAAGTAGGATGTATCGGGATCTGCGTGAATAGTTTTGGTGGCCTGAGTTAAAGTGTGAAGTTACCGAATTTATGGGTAAGTGCTTGACATGTTAGAAGGTGAAAGCGGAACATCAGTTGCCTTCGAGGTTGCTACAACTGGTAAAGATTCCACTGTGGAAATGGGAGAGGATAATGATGGACTTTGTTAGTGGGCTACCTCTTACGCCTACTAAGAAAGATTCGGTATGGGTGATTGTTGATCGGTTGATGAAGTCCGCCCAATTCATACCTGTTCGTATTGACTATATATTGCATAAGCTGGCTAATTTGTATGTGGCAGAGATTGTGAGGTTGCATGGGGTACCAGTGTCTATCATATCGGACAGAGACCCTAGGTTCACGTCGTAATTTTGGAAGGCGTTGCATCAGGCATTGGGTACAAGAGTGGATTTCAGCATGGCGTTTCATCCATAGACTGATGGTCAGTCTGAGAGGGTAATTCAGATCTTGGAAGACATGTTGGGAGGCTGTGTTATCGACTTCAGGGGTAGTTGGGAGGATTTTCTACGTTGGCGGAATTCGCATACAACAATAGCTATCAATCCAGTATTCAGATGGCACCCTACGAAGCATTATACAGTCATAAGTGTCAAACCCCTACCTGTTGGACAGAGTTAGGTGAGTGACAGTTGTTGGGCCCGGAATTGGTTTTGGAAACTGAGGAAAAGGTTAAGTTGATTTGGACTCGGTTGAAGGAAGCTTCCAACAGGCAAAAATCTTATGCAGATCTGAAGCGCAAAGATATAGAATTCTCAGTAGGGGATCAAGTCTTCCTGAAGGTCTCACCTTGGAAGAAGGTTCTGCGGTTTGGACGAAAGGGCAAGTTGAGCCCCAGGTTCATTGGGCCTTATCGGGTATTGAAACGTGTGAGACCTGTAGCTTATCAGCTTGAGTTACCTCCGGAATTGAGACAGATACACGATGTGTTCCATGTATCGATGTTGAGGCACTACCGTTCAGATCCGTCTCACATTATGCCAATGGAAGAGATTGAGGTAAGGCCAGACTTGTCTTTTGAAGAGGAACCAGTGCAGATCTTAGATCGAGACGTTACGGTGCTGAGGAGGAAATCAGTTCCGTTAGTTAAAGTCTTATGGCAGAATCACGGTGCAGAGGAAGCCATGTGGGAGCCAGAAGATGTGATGCGACAGCAATACCCTCATCTCTTTTGATCAGGTAAATTTCGAGGCCGAAATTTCTTTAAGTGGGTAGAACTGTAACATCCTAGAAATTGGGGTTCTGCATTTCATGTTTTCTGTGTGTTTGGCTTGTTTTGCTTACTATTTGGATGTGTTAGGCGGTCTTAGGAAGGCTCAGGTTCAAGCCAAAGCCTTGGTTAAATTTTGTCTCAAGGCACTTTAGGGAGGAAAACTTGTAGGGGTAGGCCTTATGTATGTTTGTGTGTAGTTGATGACACAGAAAGGAGTGTGGAAGAGTGGTAAGTGATGCCTAGGGAGCAAGGGAGGATGACGCCTCAAGGGAAGCAGAGAGGGTGAAGGTTGAAATCCTGCATGCCACATAAGGGAGCTTTATTTTTGGCGCTGGTATGGAGAGGTGGTAGCTTTCGGCTTGAACTCTGGTAAGTGGGAGTTGAATGAGTCAAAATTTTTGAATGGATGGACAAGAGGGGTTGTGGGAGGTTTAAATGGGTCAAGGTGGTTGGAAGATTTCAAATGAGGAGCGGAGAGTGAATGGGGGAGGAAATCGTGGGATGTGGAAAGAGGGAGAGAGGGTGGCCGAATGTGGGAAGGTGTGGGGGGGTAGGTGCGGTTTAAGCTTGGTTGGGTAGGGCCGAATCTCTTTCTTGGTTTTTAGGCATTTTTGATGAGCAAGTTCGATCATAGGTGAAGGGGAGTTCCGTTGCTTCAAGTGGTCATTTGAGAGTAAGAGTTAACCAAAATCATCTTTGAAGCTTCCTCCTTTTGTTTTGGCATTTTCAAGCATTTGATTTATTTCTTTTCTGCCCAAAACTACAACATCTTTTACCTTATTTCTTCTCCTTCTTGTCTTTTTGGTCATAGCCGAATATCAGAGTGGTTATTTGTGCTTTCTTTCTTCTTTTTTCTTCCATTTGCTATTTGTTTCCCTTCATAGCCAAACCTCCCTGGTAGCCGTTTGAAATCATTTCTCTTTGGAGTAAGTGCCATAGCCGAATCTTGTCCTCTATCTTTACTTCCTGTTCTCTCTTCTTTACTCCTATTTTGTGGAAGCCGAATCTCTTTTTGTGTCAATTGAAGGCACCTTTTCCATTGTTTTTACCGGTAGCCGAGTATAGGCTCTTCAATTGACATACTCTTATTTTTCAGTAAGGAGGCTTCTTTCTCTTTTGTTTTCTATTCGTTCTTTTTCCCTTCTCTCATTGGTTTGGTTAAATCGAAGATTCTGACTCGCTTCTTTGGGCATTGGCCGATTGTAGAGGGACTTATTCTCATCTTCTCTTCTTCGTGTGGCCTGCTTTCGGGATGTCCTTGGTAAGTTGGATGTTGGCCGAATCGATGGAAGGGGTTCTTTATCGGTTTGTTTGGCCGAAAGGCCACTTCCTTTGTTCTATTTTGAGAATCAGTTCTAACTTGGTGTTATATAGGGACTCATTAGGTTTGTAAGCCAAACCTTCGGGCATTCGGTTTTCGTTGATCAATGTAAGAAGCTTCTTTTGATTTGGGTACCTATTCTCTCTTTCTTTTTCATTACCTTAACCTAGTTTCCTGATCAAGACTCTTATCGTGGGTATGAGTGCTAGCCGATCCAAGGAGGTGCGTCTAGGAAGCCTGAGGGGAGCAGACCCGTGGTCTCTACTCCTAAGTTTAAAGAACGTGCAGTATCGGCGGTACGAAACTTCCCGCCGGGTTGTGGTAGGGAACCGACATCTGTTTGGGATAGGCAGATTGCGATTGTTTCTTTTAGTGAAAGTATCGACGATATCAAGAGTCTAGTCCTTCGCGTTTTCAGGTGTGTAATTCTCACACCTTCCTTCGTTTGTTATAAAATAAATATATGTATTATTTAGAAGCCGAAACTTCGGTAATGTTTATTGGGTTACCCCTGGAAGGGTAAAATCGAGATATCAGGTTAGTGATTTTTCTGACTAGGCCACTTAAACACTTTAGCATGGATATATATATATATACATATATATATGCTTTGAAGATTCTGTGTATGTTAATAAGTGTTGCATCCATTTCACTATGATTGCATGTGCATGGGATTGAGGAGATGATAATGATGTAAAGGGGCAGTGTATATCGGTGACTTTGTCACACTATTCTAATTGCTCGGTGCCATATATGCATATCGGTGACTTGGTCACAATGATTTGGTGGTGAGGCCACATTTTATCGACTTTGAGTAGCATGACTGCCAAAGAGGAGTGTAGCGGATGGAGGGTTGATTGTAGAAATCCCCACAGGTGTGCTGAGGTTGGATATATGGAGCGGAGTGTAGAGGATGGAAAATTAGGATGGGCTGGGTTTATTATATTGACTATCTGTTATGCCATAGCGCTTGGGCTTCGGCCGATTGAATAATGCGGGCTTAGGCCCAGTTATGGTTTACGTGAGGTAATTGCACACTGAGTCTTCATGACTCACCCCTTCTATTTAAATTTTTGCAGGGAATTCTTAGTTCAGTGGATTTGGGCTGGAGTGTACTTCGAGGTGGCCATGCACGGTTATTATTAAACTAAACTTTAATTTTCTTTGAATTTTCTTTAATTTAGGGATTCTGTTATGTAATAAGGCCACTAATATTTCTCGTTTATTTTTGGTTTAAACTTCAAACGCTTAAATTTATGAATTAATTGGTAAGATGTTTTCTTAATAAAATGCAAATGGAAGTTTTTCCAAAAACTTAACCAACACATTTACAAACAATATTAAACAACAATCTCAAGTTAACTTAATGCAACATCAAGTGTTTCAACCGTCACCTAGAAGCAGGATTTGGGCTAATTACAACTTTTATAAAATGAGCACTGAGTTTTCAGATGAACTACCGAATTTGAAGTTTTCAAAAGAGATTCTAAAATTTTCAGACGAATGCGAAGTTTCATATAAACCTTCTTATGTGACGTACCAAATCCTATCGTGGTGTTTAGGTCGGGTTTGGGTTGTTACACATCGGGCCATATGCCTGCTAGGGAAGCACTGGCCTCACCAGTAACTGAGATGGGGCCTTATGATCGAGTAGCTGGGGATGATGCTCTATCCTAAGCGATGCTACGCGTTCTAGAGAGGGTTGCTGGAGCTAATATTGGAACAATGGGCCGACGGTCAATTTCAAAGCGACTACGGTCTAATGGAGCGGAAATTTTCAGGGGTATTTCTGAAGTAGCCCCAATTGTGGTAGAGTACTGGTTAGAGGCTACCAAACGGATAATGGATGACCTTGACTGTACTACAGAGCAAAAATTAAAAGAGGTAGTGTCCTTACTGCGAGATGAGGCCTACCAATGGTGGCTCACCGTGACAGAGGATACGTAGGCCGACCGAATGACATGGGATTTCTTTAAGGCAGCTTTCCAAGGGAAATATGTGGGCGCAAGTTATGTGGACGCTCGAATAAGAGAATTTCTGAACCTGATCCAAGGGGATAAGACAATGGCAGAATATAAGGCAGAGTTCTTGCGGTTGAGTCGGTATGCTCGAAGAATAGTAGCAACTGAGTTTGAACGCTGTGTGTGTTTTAAGGATGGCCTTCGAGACGAGTTAAGGGTATTGATAGCTCCGCAGAGGGAGCGAGATTTTACTGCTCTTGTAGAAAAGGCAAAGATTACTGAAGAGGTGAACTGCTTGGAGCGCCAGAACCGTGAGAAAGATAAGGGCAGAAATAAGAGGGATTTTGGGGCCTCAAGTTCTTCTGGGAGGCCTATTAAGAAGGTTAGGTTCTATGGACCGGTTTAGACTGGAGTTTTTGTTGCTATTGCTAGACCGTAGCCTTGCGCTGATTGTGGGGGATCTCACCAGGGTGAGTGCTGGAAGAGGATTGGGGCGTGCTTCAGATGCGGGTCCATGGATCATCAGGTTAAGAATTTTTCACAGAGGCCTGTTTAGATGCAAGTAGTAGGACAGGGTTACGTTCAGCCAATGAGAGGTGGTCAGCAGCCACTGAGAGACTATGGGCAGGCTAGAGGTGGTAATTATAGGGGACGAGGTCGTGGAGCCCCAGGCAGAGGTGCTGGTAACACTGAGGCGAGGCAGCCATCCCTGGTATATGCTGCTCGTCGTAGAGAGGATGGTGATGCAGATGTTATAACCGGTACATTCCTGATTCATAATATACCGTACACTGCTTTGATTGATATAGGGTTTACGCATTCATACATTGCATGTACTGTGTCTAGCACCTTGGGTATCTTGTGTGAGAGTATTGTTAATGAAATGACGATGTTAAGTCCACTGGGACAGTCGGTTAGGGTAGACAAATTGTTTAGAAATGTGCCCCTAGAGGTTTAAGGGGTTGTCTTTCTAGCGGACTTGATGGAATTGCCGTCTGGTGAATTTGACCTTATATTGGGTATGGATTGGCTGGTGAATCACCGTGCAAGTTTGGATTGTATTGCTAAGCATATAGTGTTGAGAACTACTAAGGATGAGGAAGTGGCGGTAATTGGGGAGCGAATGGACTTCCTGTCTAATGTGATTTCTGCACTAAGGGCCGAAAGACAACTTGTATGCAAGGGTTGTGAGGCGTTTCTAGCCTATGTTGGAGTATTTGACTCTGAGGGTCCTTCTATTGGAGATATCAAGACAGTTAAGGATTTTTCTGATGTGTTTCCTAATGAGCTCCTTGGGTTGCCTCCGAATCCTGAAGTTGAATTTGGTATCGAGTCCAGTGTCCATCGCCCCTTATAGGATGGCACCAAAGGAAATGGTGGAGTTAAAAGCTCAGATCCAAGAGCTGCTGGATTGAGGATTCATTCTACCTAGTGTGTCTCCGTAGGGAGCACCAGTGTTGTTTGTAAAGAAGAAGGATGGGTCCATGCGTATGTGCATCGATTATTGGCAACTTAATAAGCTGACTATAAAAAATAAGTATTCCTTGCCGAGAATTGACGATCTGTTTGATCAGCTACGAGGAGCTTCGATTTTATCCAAAATAGATCTCCGTTCTGGGTATCATCAACTGAAGGTTAAAGAGGCTGATGTGTATAAGACTGCGTTTAGGACTCGTTATGGTTAGTACAAGTTCCTAGTGATGTCGTTTAGACTGACGAATGCACCAGCTGCTTTCATGAATCTGATGAACCGAGTATTCCAGCCTTACCTGGATCCATTCGTGGTGGTATTTATAGACTATATCTTGGTGTATTCGAGAATCAAGGATGAACATCATGCACATCTTCGAATTGTTCTACAGATTTTAAGGGAGAAACAATTGTATGTTAAGTTCAACAAGTGTGAGTTCTGGCTGCGGGAAGTGACATTTCTTGGTCACGTGGTGTCTGTCGAGGGGATAAGGGTGGATCCTCAAAAAATTGAAGTCGCACTGGATTGGAAACCACCTAAAATCGTATCAGAGATTCGAAGCTTTTTGGATATGGTAGGGTATTACAGACGTTTTGTTGAGGGGTTTTCCTTGATTGTTGCACCTCTGACTAAATTGATGTGTAAAGGGGTACCGTTTAACTGGACTGATAAGCAGTAAGAAAGTTTTGAGAAACTGAGGAAAGTTCTGACTGAGGCCCCTATCTTGATATAGCCTGATTCTATGAAGGAATTTACTGTCTACAGTGATGCATCACATGTTGGATTGGGTTGTGTGCTGATGTAGGAGGGTAAGGTGGTTGATTATGCGTCTCGTTAACTTAAGCTTCACGAGGCAAATTACCCAGCTCATGACTTGGAGTTAGCTGTAGTGATATTTGCACTGAAAATTTGGAGGCATTATTTATACGGCGAGAAGTGTGTTATCTACACAGATCACAAGAGCCTCAAGTACCTCCCCACTCAGAAGGAGCTAATCTTAGGCAGCGAAGATGGATGGAGCTACTTAAGGATTACGACTGCTCGATTGAGTATCACCCTGGTAAGGCTAACGTGGTAGCTGACACACTGAGCCGTAGGGCTGTATCTGATTCGAGAGCAATGTTTGCTCGTCTCAGCTTGTTTGATGATAATAACTTGTTAGCTGAGCTTCAAATGAGACCGACATGGACTAAGCAAATTAAGGGGAAATAATTGTTGGATGAGTCACTGGTTTCTCATTTTAGACAAGTTGAGAATGGAGGGACTGCAAATTTTGGGTTGAATGGTAAGGGAGTACTGTGTTTCCGTGGGAGAGTCTGTGTGCCAAGGGATTCTGATCTAAGGTAGTTTATACTACGAGAGGCGCATAGTAGTTCATACGCTATGCATTCAGGCAGAAACAAGTTATACAGAGATCTTCATGAGCTATACTGGTGGCCAGGATTGAAATGCAAAGTTGTTGATTTTGTGGGTAAGTGCTTAACGTGCTAGCAAGTTAAAGCTGAGCATCAACTGCCTTCAGGGTTACTACAGCCAGTTAAGATTCCACTTTGAAAGTGGGAGAGAGTAACCATGGATTTTGTGAGTGGCCTTCCCTTAATGCCTACTACGAAGGATTTGGTATGGGTAATTGTAGACTGGTTGACTAAATCTGCCCATTTTATACCAGTCCGCATTGATTACTCGTTGCAGAAGCTGGCAAAGTTGTATGTGGCTGAGATTGTGAGACTGCATGGGATACTGATTTCTATCATATCTGACAGAGACCCTCGATTCACATCTCGGTTCTGGAAGAAATTACACGAGGCTTTGGGTACTAGGTTGGACTTCAGTACTGCGTTCCATCCTTAGACAGATGGTCAGTTAGAAAGGGTGATTCAGATACTGGAGGACATGTTAAGAAGTTGTGTCATTGATTTCCGAGGCAGCTGGAAAGACTATTTGCCACTAGCAGAGTTCGCATATAATAACAACTATCAGTCCAGTATTCAAATGGCACCATACGAGGCGTTGTATGGTCGTAGGTGTCATACTCCTACCTGTTGGACTGAGCTAGGCGAGCGATGAGTTTTGGGGCCAGAGTTAGTTTCTGATACCGAAAAAAAGGTAAAACTGATTCGAGACCGGTTAAAGGAAACGTCTGATAGGTAGAAGTCTTACGCAGATCTTAAACGCTGAGAGATTGAGTATTCTGTGGGAGACTCTGTATTTCTTAAGGTCTCTCCATGGAAAAAGATACTGAGGTTTGGGCGAAAGGGTAAGCTTAGCCCTAGGTTCATTGGGCCTTACCGTATACTGAAGCGTGTGGGACCAGTGACCTATCAACTTGAGTTGCCTCCAAAATTAGACCGGATTCACAATGTAACAGTCCGAATTTGACCCTAATCGGAACAGTGGTTTCAGAACCACGAGTCTGAGTCCAAAAAATATTTAAATATTATTTTCTGTGTTTATTATATGTGAATTAAAGTGTGTGAAAGTTTCGTTGAGAAATTTGATTATTTGCATGCTTAATTAAATTAAAAGGGCTTAATTGCGTAAATTATAAACTTGATAGTTTAAAGTGTAAGGACTAAGTTAAGGTTGTTTTTCTAATTGGGAGCATTTAAAATTCAAATTACCCAATTTAAAGGGTGGTGGACGGCAATGACTAATGTTATACAATTATATTATATGTTTATTTCATTTATTAAATAGTTAAAGTTATATTTCATTTATTTTATAAGTTATGTTTATAATATAATAAAAGAAACATAAAAGTGGTCTCATTTTCATTGTTCTTGTCGAAAAACACAAAAAGAAAATAAAAGAAAAAGAAGCTAGGTATTCGTCATTCATCAAGCTAAATTAAGATCAAGAACAAAGAGAAACAGACTTGGATTGGGGAAAGGCGAAAGTTATCGAATAGCCGGTTCTTATCGTCCGACGATATCCAAGGTAAGTTTTTAAGCAAGTTAATACCGTAAATATTGTTTGTAATCTAGTTTACATGCTGAATTTTGAGTTATTGGATTGAAATGTTGATAAAGCCAAATGTGACATATTAATTCAGTAATGAAAGGTAGTTAAATCTAATTGAATTTATTATGTGAAAGTGACATGAATTATGTATTGTATATGTGATTTTGGTAATATATAATATGTACGAGATGGTTGAATAATATTAATTCAGGCTTTGAGCCTAGCAGGCCTTGTGCCGGTGAACTATATCAGGCTTTAAGCCTAGCAGGCCTTGTGCCGGTGAACTATATCGGGCTTTGAGCCTAGCAGGCCTTGTGTCGGTGAATTATATCGGGCTTATTGCCTAGCAGGCTAAATGCCGGTGTTTAAATTACAGACCTCGGGTCTAGCAGGCTTAGTGCCGATGTGTGATTCAGGCTGACGCCTAGCAGGTTTTATATCAGTGATTTACAATTCCGAGTTTAGACTACGAAATGATTAAGTTATGGAACAAATCGAGTAAGCCTAAGCTTATGCAAATGAATTTTGTTAATTCGATCATAAGGTATGTATTTTCATACTTATATGTTATATGTGCAGTCATTGAACAAATAAAACGATGAAATAAATGTGTTGTATATTAGATTGATGGAATATGTGGATAAATTATGTTATGTGGATGTTGTTTACTTGATAGCATGAGAGTTGTTTAAAGATGTTCATGTATGTATATCTATATATACAGATATGCATATATATATATATATTTCTGTTATACGAGATAATTTGTATTTTCATCGAGTCATGTGGAATATATGTATATGTGTGTTATTGAACATGTGGGATTGAATTTAGATACTTTCGGTTACAGTGGCTTACTATATATGTACAGTGAAAATGATATTCGGTTATAAATATATATATATATATATATATATATAACTTTTATGTGATGTGTATTTGAAGAGTTCTACTTTTAAGTAGATGGTGATAATAATTTTGCTATATATATGGATATTGATATTCGGCTAGGATAGCATATAAATGTCTTATTATTTTATAAATGTTAAGAATTTGTTCGGTTTAACTTGTTTTAAATAATTAGCCGAATTGTTGAAATTGCTTAAGACTTACTAAGCTAAGTTAGCTTACTCTGCGTGTTTGTTGCTCTGTTTTATAGATTTTGATCAAACTACGAGCTTAGGGGATCGTCAGAGAAGTCATCCACACTATCATCTTGTTTTGGTACTTATAAGCTTAGTTTTTGAACTAAAGGCATGTATAGGTTAGACTAGGTTTTTAAACCAATGAGTTTTGTCTTGTATAAAAGTATAGCCATGCGAAAATGGCTAAGTTAAGATACTTTGGTCTTGAATGTATATGGCAATGTTGTATGAACTTTATGCAGTATAATCGGCAATGTGAGTTGCATGAATGGATGTATAGTTAATTATCGTGATATTCATACGGTTGAACTCAAACGCTAAGTTAGTTGTCGAATGAGGTTGATCATGCAAGGTCTTTGGTTTGTTGCTTATTATGGTTTGAATTATAAGAGTTACAATTGAGACGTTAACGGTTGCATTTATGTGAATGTGTTTGATTCATGGATTTAGGAAAAAGTGTTAGTGAAGCATTTTATTCAAGTTTTTAAGAAATAGAAAATGTTATAGTGTACATAGTATGTTAGGTCAAATGTGAAGGCATAGGTTTGGAAATATGAAATGCATAAATAGGTATTTGACATGTTTTATATATCTTGATATTTGATGTAGTCAAATACGCATATGATTTTAATGATTAATGAAATGTGTTTGATCATAACCTGAAGTTGTTAACGCCTTAATTTCTTATGGTCACTAAGTCAAGTATAAGCATGAATAAAATTTTGAAGCAAAGTGTTTAATTTATGTTAGGTATTCTTATATTATTAAGATGATGAGCCTATGTTTAAGTATTGTGTTCGTAAAGGATGCATATATTATTTAGGTTTGTGGTATGTTCTTTGTTTGAAATTTGAATTGATATATGGTATGATTACGAGTAAATGTAGAGGCATGATCCATATGTTTAATATTTAATTAGCTACGAGCTTTATATATATTTATATATGAATATGACTTGGGTGAACGTTTGAATCTGTATATCTGTTCGGTAATACCTTGTGACCCCAATCCAGCGACGGATACGGGTTAGGGGTGTTACATTTGATTGGTATCAGAGCTTACGGTTTAGTCAATTCTAGGACTACCGTAGCCCGTGTGAGTCTAGCTATACATGCCTTAATTTTATAATATGATAGTGTGGTGACTTTTGACATTTAAATTGTGTTTCATATAGTAAATGGATCCTGACAGAGCCGTAGTTGATGATGTAGAGAGCGTAGCGCCTGATCTCGCGCATGGGTCAGTGCTGGTAGACTCTCGACCTATCTCGGGTAGCCATGAGGGGGAGGCTAAGCAAGCCTTCTGCCAGATGATGAAAGAATGGTTTACCCAATTTATTCAGACTAATCCGGCTGTACAACAACCTCCACCCCCAAATAATCCAACTCCGATACCTTCAGCACCTCCGATGATAGATCCGATGAGATCTAGCAGGCCTCCTGTTGATAAAATTAGGAAATATGGGGCCGAAGAATTTAAAGCTAATGATGATGACGACGCGGAACGAGCTGAGATGTGGCTAGATAATACTATCCGTGCGCTTGATAAGCTGTCATGTACTTCAGACGAATGCTTGAAGTGTGCTATATCCTTATTACGGGACACCGCATATCATTGGTGGAATACACTAGTATCGGTGGTTCCGAAAGAAAAAGTGACTTGGGATTTCTTTCAGACCGAGTTCCGTAAGAAATATATCAGTCAGAGATTCATTGATCATAAACAAAAAGAATTTCTGGAATTGAAACAGGGTCGAATGACCGTGACTGAGTATGAACGGAAATTTATCAGACTGAGCCGATATGCCCGTGAATGTGTGTCAACTGAAGCCATTATGTGTAAAAGATTTGAAGACAGTCTGAATGAAGATATTAAGTTACTAGTCAGCATACTCGAGATTAAAGAGTTTGTGGTACTTGTCGAACGAGCTTGCAAAGCCGAAGAGCTTGGAAAAGAGAAAAGAAAAGCTGAGTTTGAAGCTAGAGACATTCGAAAAAGATCATCGAGTAAGACCTTTCATTCCACACCAAAGAAGTTTAAAGATGAATCCAGTCGACATAAGGCTACTTCAGACTTTTCTAGATGAGATCGACCTTCTGCGGGTTCTCGAGCTACTTCGATGGCCAGTGTTGGTAATGTCCAGCAGAATCGGGTTGAATGCAAGCATTGTGGTAAATGGCATTCTAGGAGTTGTAGATTTCATGATCGGTCTTGCTTTAAGTGTGGATCGTTGGATCATTTTATTCGAGAGTGCCCGATGCTAGCCGAGTAGAATACGGCTCAGAATACAAGACTGAGCAATGCGTCAGCACGAGGCAGACCACCCAGACATTCGGGGAATATAGGTGGCAGTCAGAGAGGAACAAAGGACACCGCAGTTCGATCAGAGGCTCGAGCACCTGCTAGAGCATATGCTATACGTGCCAGAGAGGATGTTTCTTCCCCAGATGTTATCACTTGTACTTTCACTCTTTATGATACTACTTTGATTGCATTGATTGATCTGGGTTCGACTCATTCATATGTGTGTGAAACTTTAGTATCCAGAAAGACTCTGCCTGTTGAGTCTACTGAGTTTGTGATTCGTGTATCAAACCCCTTGGGTCGATGTGTTCTGGTTGATAAAGTGTGTAAAAGTTGTCCGTTGATGATTCGAGATTCATGCTTCCCAGTTGATTTAATGTTGTTGCCTTTTGACGAGTTCGATATAATATTGGGAACGGACTGGTTAACTTTGCACGATGCTGTTGTTAATTGCAAAAGAAAGACCATTGATTTGAGATGTCAGAACGGTGAAATTATTCGGATTGAATCTAATGACCTGAATGGATTATCGACAGTAATATCCTCGATGTTAGCTCATAAGTATGTGAGAAAAGGGTGTGAAGCTTACTTGGCTTATGTGTTGGATAGTAAAGATATTGAGAAGTAGATTGAATCCGTACCGGTTGTGTGCGAGTATCTAGATGTGTTTCCTGAAGAACTACCGGGTTTACCACCTGTTCGAGAAATAGAGTTTGGTATTGAATTAGTACCGGGGACGACTCCTATTTCAATAGCTCCGTATCAGATGGCACCTACAGAATTAAAAGAGTTGAAAGCACGGTTGCAAGAGTTAACAGATAGGGGCTTTGCACAACGAGTTTCTCTCCTTGGGGTGCACCAGTTTTATTTGTGAAAAAGAAAGACGGGACTATGCGAATGTGCATCGATTACCGATAGCTCAACAAGGTAACTATAAAGAATAAATACCCATTGCCACGGATTGACGATTTGTTCGATCAGTTGAAAGAGGCTTCAGTGTTTTCAAAGATAGATTTGAGGTAGGGTTATTATCAGTTGGGCGTCAGAGATTTTGATGTGCCAAAGACAGCTTTTCAAACGAGGTACTGGCACTATGAGTTTTTGGTTATGCCTTTCGAACTTACTAATGCACCTGCTATTTTTATGGACCTGATGAATCGGATTTTCAGACAGTATTTGGATCAGTTTGTAGTAGTGTTTATAGATGATATCCTGATTTACTCCAGAGATGAAACCGAGCATGCTGAGCACTTGAGACTTGTGTTACAAACTTTGCGAGATAAACAGTTGCACACAAAGTTTAGTAAGTGTAAGTTTTGGCTGAATGAGGTCAGTTTTTTGGGTCACGTTGTTTCAGCGTCAGGCATACGAGTTGATCCGAATAAAATATTGGCTATACTTGAGTGGAAACCACCAAGAAATGTTTCTGAAATTCGAAGTTTTCTGGGACTGGCTGGTTACTACAGACGATTTGTGAAAGGTTTTTCTATAATAGCCACACCTTTGACAAAGCTATTACAGAAAGATGTCAAGTTCGAATGGATGGAAACATGTCAGAAAAGTTTTGATCAGTTGAAAGCTCTTTTGACTGAGGCTCCAGTGTTAGTTCAACCTGAATCGGGTAAAGAATTTGTTGTTTATAGTGATGCATCTTTGAATGGTTTGGGTTGCGTTTTAATGCAAGAAGGCAAAGTAGTAGCCTATGTTTCGAGACAGTTGAAGCCACATGAAAGAAATTATCTGACACATGATTTGGAGTTAGCAGCCATTGTATTCGCGTTAAAGATTTGGCGTCATTATCTATTCGGTGAGAAATGTCATGTTTATTCAGATCACAAGAGTTTAAAGTACTTGATGACTTAGAAAGATTTGAACATGAGACAACGCAGATGGTTAGAGCTGTTGAAAGATTACGAATTAGTGATTGATTACCATCCGGGGAAAGCCAATGTTGTTGCGGACGCCTTAAGTCAGAAATCATTATTTGCTCTTCGTGCGTTGAACGCACATATGGTTATGTCTGATGATGGTTCGATAATAGCCGAATTGAAAGCAAAACCGTTGTATATTCAACAAATTTGTGATGCTCAAAAAGTTGACAAAGATACGATGGCAAGATGAGTTCAGTGTGAAAGTAATGTAGAGTCAGAGTTTCGGATTGATGAAAATGACTGTTTGAACTTCAAAGGCCGAATATGTGTTCCGAGGAATGTGGATTTGATTCAGATGTTGTTGAATGAGGCTCATAATAGTTGATTGTCGATACATCCGGGCAGCACGAAAATGTATAATGATTTGAAACAGTTTTATTGGTGGCCTGATATGAAACGGGACATATCAGAATTTGTCTCGAAGTGCTTAATTTGTCAGCAAGTAAAAGTCAAACATCAGGTGCCTTCTGGGTTACTTCAGCCAATCATGATACCTGAATGGAAATGGGATAGAGTTGCTATGGATTTTGTATCCGGTTTGTCTACGACACCGAGCAAGAAGGATGCAGTCTGGGTTATAATGGATAGACTAACCAAATCAGCTCATTTTATTCCAGTTTGTACGGACTATTCGCTTGATAAGCTTGCTGAGTTGTATGTATCTCAAATTGTGAGATTACATGGTGTGTTGATTTCAATTGTTTCTAATAGAGACCCGAGATTTACGTCGCGGTTTTGGAAAAAATTGCAAGGTGCTTTAGGTACCAAACTACACTTTAGCACAACTTTTCATCCGCAGACAGATGGTCAGTCTGAACAAACCATTCAGATACTTGAGGATATGTTGAGATGTTGCGTCCTCGAGTTTAAAGGTACGTGGGAACGATACTTACCTTTAATTGAATTTGCTTACAATAATAGCTTTCAATCTAGTATCAAAATGGCGCCTTACGAAGCTTTGTACGGCCGCAAGTGTCATACACCATTGTACTGGACCGAGCTCAGTGAAAACAAGATACACGGGGTTGATTTGATTAAAGAGACTGAACAGAAAGTGGCAGTAATCCGAGATAGTTTGAAAGTTGCATCAGATCGCCAAAAGTCATACGCGGATTTAAAACGTAAAGACATTGAGTTTCAGGTCGGAGACCGGGTACTTTTGAAAGTTTCTCCGTGGAAGAAAGTAGTTCGTTTTAGTCGAAAAGGCAAACTAAGTCCGAGTTTCATCGGACCGTATGAGATCGTCAAACGTGGTGGGCCTGTTGCTTATAGATTAAAGTTGCCCTCTAAACTAGAAAAGATTCATAATGTCTTCCATGTTTCGATGCTTTGTAAATACCAATTAGATCCGTCGCATGTGATTGCCCCGTCTGAGGTTGAAATCCGATCTGATATGTCGTACGAGGAGGAACCAATCCGTATCTTAGCTCGTGAAGTGAAAGAGTTGAGAAACAAGAAAATTCCGTTAGTAAAAGTATTATGGAATCGTCATGGAATAGAAGAGGCTACGTGGGAGCCTGAAGATTCAATGAGACAACAATATCTGGTTCTGTTTAACGGTAAGATTTTCGGGGATGAAAATCCCTAAGGGGGGAGAGTTGTAACAGTCCGAATTTGACCCTAATCAGAACAGTGGTTTCGGGACCACGAGTCTGAGTCCGAAAAATATTTAAATATTATTTTCTGTGTTTATTATATGTGAATTAAAGTGTATGAAAGTTTTGTAGAGAAATTTGATTATTTGCATGCTTAATTAAATAAAAAGGGCTTAATTGCGTAAATTATAAACTTGATAGTTTAAAGTGTAAGGACTAAGTTAAGGTTGTTTTTCTAATTGGGAGCATTTAAAATTCAAATTACCCAATTTAAAGGGTAGTGGACGGCAATGACTAATGTTATACAATTATATTATATGTTTATTTCATTTATTAAATAGTTAAAGTTATATTTCATTTATTTTATAAGTTATGATTATAATATAATAAAAGAAACATAAAAGTGGCCTCATTTTCATTGTTCTTGCGGAAAAACACAAAAAGAAAATAAAAGAAAAAGAAGCTAGGTATTCGTCATTCATTAAGCTAAATTAAGATCAAGAACAAAGAAAAACGGACTTGGATCGGGGAAAGGCGAAAGTTATCGAATAGCCGGTTCTTGTCGTCCGACGATATCCGAGGTAAGTTTTTAAGAAATTTAATACCGTAGATATTGTTCGTAATCTAGTTTACATGCTGAATTTTGAGTTATTGGATTGAAATGTTGATAAAGCCGAATGTGACATATTAATTCAGCAATGAAAGGTAGTTAAATCTAATTGAATTTATTATGTGAAAGTGACATGAATTATGTATTGTATATGTGATTTTGGTAATATATAATATGTACGAGATGGTTGAATAATATTAATTCAGGCTTTGAGCCTAGCAGGCCTTGTGCCGGTGAACTATATCGGGCTTTGAGCCTAGCAGGCATTGTGTCGGTGAATTATATCGGGCTTATTGCCTAGCAGGCTAAATGCCGGTGTTTAAATTACAGACCTGGGGTCTAGCAGGCTTAGTGCCGATGTGTGATTCAGGCTGACGCCTAGCAGGTTTTATACCGGTGATTTACAATTCCGAGTTTAGACTACGAAATGATTAAGTTATGGAACAAATCGAGTAAGCCTAAGCTTGTGCAAATGAATTTTGTTAATTCGATCATAAGGTATGTATTTTCATACTTATATGTTATATGTGCGGTCATTGAACAAATAAAACGATGAAATAAATGTGTTGTATATTAGGTTGATGGAATATGTGGATAAATTATGTTATGTGGATGTTGTTTACTTGATAGCATGAGAGTTGTTTAAAGATGTTCATGTATGTATATCTATATATACAGATATGCATATATATCTATATATACAGATATGCATATATATCTATATATACAGATATGCATATATATATATATATATATATTTCTGTTATACGAGATAATTTGTATTTTTATCGAGTCATGTGGAATATATGTATATGTGTTATCGAACATGTGGGATTGAATTTAGATACTTTCGGTTATAGTGGCTTACTATATATGTACAGGGAAAATGATATTCGGTTATATATATATATATATATAACTTTTATGTGATGTGTATTTGAAGAGTTCTACTTTTAAGTAGATGGTGATAATAATTTTGCTATATATATGGATATTGATATTCGGCTAGGATAGCATATAAATGTCTTATTATTTTATAAATGTTAAGAATTTGTTCGATTTAACTTGTTTTAAATAATTAGCCGAATTGTTGAAATTGCTTAAGACTTACTAAGCTAAGTTAGCTTACTCTGCGTGTTTGTTGCTCTGTTTTATAGATTTTGATCAAGCTACGAGCTTATGGGATCGTCAGAGAAGTCATCCACACTATCATCTTGTTTTGGTACTTATAAGCTTAGTTTTTGAACTAAAGACATGTATAGGTTAGACTAGGTTTTTAAACCAATGAGTTTTGTCTTGTATAAAAGTATAGCCATGCGAAAATGGCTAAGTTAAGATACTTTGGTCTTGAATGTATATGGCAATGTTGTATGAACTTTATGCAGTATAATCAACAATGTAAGTTGCATGAATGGATGTATAGTTAATTATCGTGATATTCATACAGATTAACTTAAACGTTAAGTTAGTTATCGAATGAGGTTGATCATGCAAGGTCTTTGGTTTGTTGCTTATTATGGTTTGAATTATAAGAGTTACAATTGAGATGTTAACGGTTGCATTTATGTGAATGTGTTTGATTCATGGATTTAGGAAGAAGTGTTAGTGAAGCGTTTTATTCAAGTTTTTAAGAAGTAGAAAATGTTATAGTGTACATAGTATGTTCGGTCAAATGTGAAGGCATAGGTTTAGAAATATGAAATGCATAAATAGGTATTTGACATGTTTTATATATCTTGATATTTGATGTAGTCAAATACGCATATGATTTTAATGATTAATGAAATGTGTTTGATCATAACCTAAAGTTGTTAATGCCTTAATTTCTTATGGTCACTAAGTCAAGTATAAGCATGAATAAAATTTTGAAGCAAAGTGTTTAATTTATGTTAGGTATTCGTATATTATTAAGATGATGAGCCTATGTTTGAGTATTGTGTTCGTAAAGGATGCATATATTATTTAGATTTGTGGTATGTTCTTTGTTTGAAATTTGAACAGATATATGGTATGATTACGAGTAAATGTAGAGGCATGATCCATATGTTTAATATTTAATTAGCTACGAGCTTTATATATATTTATATATGAATATGACTTGGGTGAACATTTGAATCTGTATATCTGTTCGGTAATACCTTGTGACCCCAATCCGGCGACGGATACGGGTTAGGGGTATTACACACAATGTGTTCCACTTCTCCATGCTAAGGCGTTATCGCTCTGATCCCACACATATAGTACCAGTCGAGGAGATTGAAGTTAGGCCAGATCTGACCTTCGAGGAATAACCAGTACAGATATTGGACCGTGAGGTTAAGGTACTAAGGAAGAAATCGTCCCATTGGTTAAAGTGCTTTAGCAAAATCACGGTACCGAGGAAGCCACGTGGGAACCTGAAGAGGCAATGCGACAACAGTACCCTCACCTATTCTGACCAGGTAAATTTTGAGGTCGAAATTTCTTTTTGGGGTTGAATTATAATGCCCCAAAACTTTAGGGTCTATAATTTTACATGTTCTGACACAAATACTTGTCTGCTTCAGTGGTTAAGTGATTTGGGGGCATTTGGGGGTGTGTGAGAATCAGTGGATGTGGTTGGTAGTTGGGTGATTTAGAGGAGAATTAGGAGGAGGAAATCAAGGAATCCAAAACATGGAGAGTTGTAGCCGATTGGGGAAGCTTGTATATGTAAATTCGGCTAGGGGTCTCTTTTGTGTGCATTTCGGGAATTTGAGAGCATTTTTGGGATATTATTGTTGTGCCATTTTCGAGTTTTGGGTCTTGTGACAACTAGTGATAACATGATTATTTTGCATGGTTTCTTTTGTTTAATTTAGTTTATTTCTGAATCAATCCCTGCTAAATTAGTATTTTTATGATTTAATTCTTGTTCAGGGATGCAATTGATCAAAAACAAGCTGAAAAGGGCCAATTTAAAAGAAAATCATGGAAATGGAGCCAAATCAAAAAGAAGAGAGGAAGCCATGGACACATCAAATAATTTGACTTTGTAAAAAGCCAAAAATAGAAAATCCTATTTTAGTTTATTTTATATTTATTTATATTTATTTTTAATTATTTTAGATTTTATATTAAATTAATTTAGGCTATTTTTAGTAAACCCCATGTATATAAATATGGGCTTTTTGGTCTTAGAAAATCATCAATCAAATAGTTCTTTTCCTATTACTATTTGGAGTTTAATTATCTTTTTTGTCTTTTTCTACTTCAATTTGGAGTGGAATTATTCTTTTTCTTTTCAGGTTGGCGTCAAGCATTCTGCCAATTTCAAGTCTAATTGTTCACTTTTCCAAAATTGGTTCAATTTCCTTCCAAGCCCCTTTTCCTTTCCAAATTCCATCATCCTTTACACAAAGCCAAATCACATTCCACAACCTTCAAGCATGATTAAATTCATGCCACACTAAACCCCTTTAAGCTTTAAGCCGGTGTTAACCCCATCAAAGACCCGTGAGTTACGAACCCGAGCTATTTAACTCACACTTTTCAATGTTTATTATTTCTCCAGATTAAGAGTATGAATTCGTCAACTCACAAAGTCAAATCAACACTAAGTCAAAAAAGACGTTGTTTGAGTTAGTGTGGTTAGACGTATAGTTGGGATTCCGAAAGGATAGATTGTCTAATCGGTTTTCCGTGAACACATTGGTGTGCCAAGTGGTGATTGCTGTTTGGTTCCATCAAGGGAAGTAGTAATCGGATTTAAATGTCCCAGGCGCTTGAGGGCATTGGTTCGAGCTAGGCTTTTCTAGAACGCAAAGCTGTCGGAGTTCTAAATCACGAACGTTTCATAGGTTGTTCGATGGGTAAGGGTTAGTTATAGGACGTTCCATAACTAATTTACACGAGGAAGAGTTGGTGTCCGAGGCATCTTTAGTAGCTATAACTATCTTATTGGAAAAGAGGAGTTCATCTAATTTCGAGGATCGGTTCAAAGACGGGAAAACCTGTGCCTAAAGCTGAGCTAAGTTTAATTGATCTTTCTTTAAATTTACTTGATTGTTTTTTTATTTAATTGTCTTCAGCTTTTACTTTTTACATATTGTTTTTTCCCTTTGTTTATTTCAGGTTTCATATTTTATTCCCCCCAAACGTCATGGGCACGACAACTGCCCAGGCATAAATCTGGTCGAGAGAGAAACAATTTTCAGTAAACTCAGTCTCTGTGGGATCGACCCTACTCCCTATACTGCTTAAACTTTCAAATTAGGTGTAGGATTATATTGGTGGAATCGACAGCCATCAGTTTTGGCGCCGTTGCTGGGGACTGGCATCACTTATAATTGTTTAAATCGTCTTTATGACCAGATCTTCATCTGGAGATCTCGAATACGACCCAGAGATCGAGAAATCAGCACGAGCGCAACGAAAAGAGACGGAAGCTCTTAAACATGCAAGTAGAGCAGTAGTTGAACTAAGACAAGGGATCCTAGAATCCAACATTGAAAAGTTGAGCGAAGTATTTCGTGTAGAGGCAATTGGACGTGGGAAACAAGTCGAAGTGGTTGAACCTGAGACCGAACCACTTTTTGAAACAAAAGAAGTGAAAGGCAACCTTGGTGAACCAGAAAGGATGGTAGACAGAACCATTCGTCAACTAGCCGCTGCTCCCAACGAGCAAACACCGTTATGCATCAACTATCCAATAGCAAGAACCCCTTTCGAGTTGAAATCAGGCTTGATTCACCTTTTGCCCACTTTTCGAGGCTTGAAGGACAAAAATCCACACACTCACTTGAGAGATTCCACATGGTCTGCTCAAGCATGAAACCTTAGGGAGTAATCAAAGATGAAATCAAACTTCGGGCCTTTCCTTTTTCTTTAGTTGATACAGCAAGAGAATGGTTATTTTGCTTACCTCCCAGTTACAGATTCTTTCCAGCATCACAAGCAGCTGAACTTAGGAGGGACATAGTGGGAATTCACCAAATGGAGAGTGAATTGTTCTACGACTATTGGGAGCGATACAAAAAACTGTGTGCAAGTTGTCCTCAACACGGGTTGACCAAACAATCATTTCTTCAATATTTCTACGAGGGTTTGCTTCCTATGGAAATGAAGATGATTGACGCTGCTAGTGGAGGGGCGCTTGTCAATATGACCCTTCAAAGGGCAAGAAAACTAATATCCACCATGGCGGCAAATTCTCAACAGTATCGGCCAAATTCGGAACCCACAAGACGGGTTTATAGGGTAAACGTTTCATCCTTAAAAGATAAATTGGATAAGATTACTAATGTTGTTCAATCATTGCTTAAAGAAAAGAAGAATCAGACCCAACTGTGTGCAATTTGTACTGCGTCTGAACATTCGACGGATTTGTGCCCAATCCTTAACGACAATTCAACAACACATGTTGATGCTATCGGAGGTTTTTCGGGACCTCCGCAGAGACACTATGATCCTTTCTCCAACACCTACAATCCCAGGTGGAAGGATCACACCAACTTGAATTACGGAGCTAATCCTCGATATAATCCATCATACCAATCGAGACCTCTGCAACCACTGTAACAACAGCACAAGCCGAGCACATCTCTAGAAGCTGTTGTGGAAAGACTTGTCGTCGATGCTGCAAAATATCAACAGAGGAAAGACGCATCAATACAAGAGTTAACTAATCAAGCTAGTAAACTCTCGATGGCAGTTAATCGCTTGGAGTCTCAAGGTAAATTACCTTCCCAGACAGAGCCGAATCCTCGGCAGAATGCAAGTGCAATAACTCTTCGTAGCGGAAAGGTTCTAGAAACAGTTCCAAAAAAAGTCATGGGCAAGACAAGGAACGGGAAAAGCAGATCTCTGATCCAACAGCCAGACCAAAATCAGAAATTCGAAAACCAGTTGTGATGCCACCTCCTTTTCTAGGGAGGCTTACAAAGGATAAGAAAGAGAAGGAGGAAAAAAAATCCTCGAGACATTTAGAAAGGTGGAGGTAAATATCCCTTTACTCGACGCTATCAAACAAATCCCTCGTTATGCGAAATTCCTCAAGGAATTGTGTTCTAGCAAGAGGAGGTTAATAGGTAACGAAAGAGTAAATGTAGGAGAAAATGTCTCCGCAGTACTGCAAACGAAAGTTCCGCCCAAATACAAGGACCAAGGTATGTTTGATATTTCCTGTGAGATAAGTAATGTAGGCATTAAAAAAGCCATGTGTGATTTAGGGGCTTCCATTAATGTTATGCCTTATTCTATTTATAAGTTGATTAACGCGGGTCCTTTAAAAGAAACATGAGTAATAATCTAGTTGGCGGACAGGTCAGTCGTCTATCCTGAAGGGTTGCTTGAAGAGGTCCTTCTTAAAGTTAACGAATTAGTTTTCCCTGCAGATTTCTACATTATTAATATGGAAGATGATAACTCAACTAATTCGTCTGACATTTTGCTTGGAAGGCCATTCCTAAGTATTGCAAGCGCAAAAATTGATGTTCGAAGCGGAACGCTGGCAATGGAGCTTGATGGCGAAATCGTGAAATTCAATGTCTACGAAGCTATGGGTCATCCTAACTCACTATTAAACATTTCTAGTATCAATATTATAGATCGTTTAACTCAATCTTATTCTGAATATCATGACTTTGATGAGTTGGAAACTGTCCTTTAAAGAAGCATTGACATGGATGTTTTACATCATCTCGAGGAATTAGCAATCATAGAGGATCCGTTGCGAGAAATTGTCAAACACTTGGAAATACGACCATCGTTGATGAACCAAGGTGACCAATTTGAACTATTATCTTCCCGAACTAAAATGTTGCCTTTGGTTTTGCAGCCACCAACCTTGGAGCTTAAAGCATTACCGGACCACCTTAAATACGTCTTTTTGGGAGAGAAAGACACCTTACCAGTGATAGTGTCAAACAAACTAACCAAAGACGAGGAGGAAAGTCTAGTTCGAGTTCTGAGAGATTATAAGAAAGCTATTGGTTGGACGATAGCCGACATAAAAGGGCTAAGTCCATCCACTTGTATGCACAAAATTTCCATCGAAGATAACACGAAACCAAAGAGAGATGCTCAAAGGTGCCCTAATCCACCTATGATGGAGGTAGTAAAGAAGGAGATCCAAAAACTGGTAGATGCTAGAATGATATACCCGATTTCTGGCAGTAATTGGGTTAGCCCAGTTCATGTCGTGCCCAAGAAAACTGGCGTGACAGTGGTGAAAAACTCGTTAGGAGAGCTGGTCCATACCTGAGTCCAAAATGGATGGAGGGTTTACATCGATTACAGGAAGTTCAATGCAGCTACCTGAAAAGACCATTTTCTACTTCCTTTCATCGATCAAATGCTTGAACGATTAGCTGGTAAGACCTATTATTGCTTTCTCGATGGGTACCCAGGATTTTTCCAAACTCCAGTGGCTCTGGAAGACCAAGACAAAACGACTTTCACGTGCCCCTTCAGAACGTTTGTGTAACGCCCCAAAATCCCAAAACTCTAAATTTCTGGTCACTAATGTTGGTATGTACAAGTAGCACTTGGAATATTAATTTTAGGGTATTCCAGGGTTATTTGAAGTCTTAGGGATAGGGAAGACCATAGGGAATAATTCAATTTTTGCCTTAGTGGACCTTAGTCTCAGGTATTAGGCCTCTTAAATAGATTAAGAGGAAAATAGGACACAATTGGGCTTATGGTCCAGTGGCAAGGTGGCGTCACTTGTGGAGCTACAAGGTGGCGTTATTATTAGGTGAAGAGGTCCAAGGTTCGAGACTTAAGAGTGGTAAATTGAAGGGTTTTATTTTTGCACATAGAAGAAAGGTAGTGGCGCTGGAGTGGACTCTGGAAGGGAGTGTTCAGGAGAGAAATTTAAGGTAAAGATAAGAGAGAAAAGATAGGGGATTGAGGTGTGGATGTGTTGGTGCCGAATTGGACTTTGGGGGGAAGGTAGTTTTGGCTTTGGCTGTAAAAAGAGGGTCCCGAATTCCTTTGAAGGGTTCTTTGGGTTTTCATTATTTTTTTCTTTTCTTCCCCTCATTCTTTTTCTTTCATTGCCAAATTACCATCATCCCTTTTTGCCGAAATCCCTACTTGTGTCGTTTCTTTTTTGTTTTCCTCCATCACTAATCTGTTGATCAAGTGTTAAAAGCCGGATCTCGTTCAGTAGCTATCTTGGCTGGAGGATCAGGGGTGGGATTTGGTAAGTACTCAGTCAACCTCTTTAGTGTGTTTTTTTAAAAGCCGAAGGGCTATCTAACTTCTCCTTTTCGTTAACCTTGTATTAATAAGGGTAGGGTTCAAAGATCGCAAGCGTGGTAAGGATTGTTAGCAAGTGGTAAGTGTACTCGTCTCAGTTGTGTATTAGTGGGTGGCCAAATGTAAGTATGGCTTATAGGGGTGACTTGTGAAATATGAGTCACTTGATTGTTGATAGTATATGTGTGGGTGCAGATCTACGTGAATAGTGGCTAAGGAAGGGCTACTAGAATTGGTGGCACACGGTAAGGTTATGGTAAGGCTTTGGTTTTTAGGTAAACTGCAGTTAAGTGTGTATTGATTGGAGATTGGTATTGGTTGTAGGTTCAAGGCTGAGGATAGTGTAGCACGTCGCAGTAACCAGGTGTGTACATACACTTCACACACAAAAAATCGGCAAAAGCTGAAATATCAAAAAACCCAAAATGCCGAAAGTCAAAAAGCCAAAAAGCCGAAAGGTTGGCGCCGACAACCACATGAGCGTGCGAACATTCCTATGGGAACACCGATACAATTACTGGGGCCAAGAGAGCACTCTCATGGTCTCGGGCCACTATTTGGCCAACCGGGCCAGACGGGGCTAAATGGGCCTACCGAGCTCGTGGGCCCAAGTTAGCAAAGAGTTGATATGTGTAACTAAATGATGGATGGTTGTATGATTTGATTGTGATTGGGCCTAATGGGCTACATAAACATGATTGGGCTTAATGGGCCATATGGACATGATTAGGCTTAGTGGGCCTTATGGGATTTTAGAAATGCATGCTAGGGTTTTAATGGACTCTAGGCCTAGTACTGATAAATTCTTAAATAGCATAAGACTTAATTTAATAATCAAACATGTCTATGGACAAGTCGCTAGGTTAGAGTGTGGCAATGGACATATGCATGTCTAGGATTGGATCTAGGAAGAGCTTGGTACTTAAGCGGTCCTAGTGACCCACCTCTTCTCTAGGATCCTACCTGGTGCATAGTGTCTGTTCACTTTAGCTGCAAGGACTTGTTAATGGGCCAAAGTTCATAACTAAAACCTGTGATTTGCAAAATTACTAAAATACCCTCAATTTACAAAATTACCGAAATACCCTCGGATTGCAAAACTACCAAAATATCCCTAATTTGCAAAATTACCAAAATACCCTTGATTTGTAAAATTACCAAAATACCCCTGTAGGGTAGATTTACAAAAATACCCCTGGGTAGTGAAATGACTAAAATACCCCTAGGTTCTTAATGTGTGAAAATGTGTATGTTGCATTCATGAGATATATGTTACACTTCGGTGGGTTTGATGATACAGAGGAAGATATGTGAGGATCGCATAGTCGCTTGACGACCATGGATCCACCAGTGGCTTTAAGCCCATTATATGCTTAGCAGCCTTGCTGCAACGTTTGAGTAGTGCCGCTGTTGGTGCTAACTTTGGAGTGTAGGGATAGGTGGGTTGATATTTATATCCCCACAGGAGTGTAGGGTTGGAAGGGAAATGGAGTGCAGGGTTGGATTTGGGATGGGAACATTGCATTCATATGATACTGATGTAATATGAGGTCATTGTGGGCTAAGACCCAAGACCATCGTTTTTTATAGCGCTTAGGCCCAATGTGATAATTGCATGTTGATTGGATTACCAAGGGTCGTACACACTGAGTTTCGAAACTCACACCCTTTTATTAAATGTTTCAGGTGACCCTCAGTAGACTACTCGACTTGGGAGAGGACTCGGAGATGGCCACACTACAAGTTAGAAGTTTTTGTTTATTTGTTTTCGAATGACTTATTGTTAGTTATTTCATTTGTGAATAAGGCCTTGTATCTCCAATTTGACTTTACATTTGGGTTTCCTTATGTTTTCAACTGCGTAATTATTAAACTTGAATATATTTCTTAAGTTTAAACATGGTTTTCAAAATACCTATAACATATGGGCGTTTTCTTAAAACATGGGATTTTATCATTACTTAACAAGTTGCTTAGATTTTCAGGTTTCTAAGCCTTAAACTTAAGTTTTAACTAAGCAAAGTTGTTTTGAATTATTCCTTTGATGTGACTTCACCGGATTTGGCCATAATGTCTGGGCCGGGTCTGAGGGCGTTACAGTTTGCGTACAGACGAATGCCGTTTAGACTCTGTAATGCTCCAGCCACTTTCCAAAAGATGCATGGTGAGCATATTCTCCAATTACATCGAGAGAATCATTGAAGTCTTTATGGATGACTTCACGGTATACGGTAACTCTTTTAATGAATGTCTCGATAATCTTGCTAAGATATTACAAAGATGCCTAGAATTTAATCTTGTTTTAAATTATGAGAAATGCCATTTCATGGTTGACAAAGGATTAATTTTGGGTCATATAATTTCCTCGAAAGGAATTGAGGTCGATAAGGCAAAAACGGATATTATTAACTTGTTACCTTACCCCACATCCGTGAGGGAAGTTCATTCGTTTCTTGGCCATGCAGGATTTTACAGACGATTCATGAAAGATTTCTCGAAAATAACGCGACCGCTTTGCATTCTGTTACAGAAGGATAAAGAGTTTGAATTCGACTAGACTTGCAAAGACGCATTTGACACACTGAAGCAGAAATTGGTCTCCGCTCCCATAGTGCAGCCACCAAACTGGAACTTCCCGTTTGAAGTCATGTGTGATGCAAGTGACCAAAGTGTGGGAGCTGTTCTTGGCCACCAAAGTGTGGGAGACCAAATTGGTCTCCGCTCCCATAGTGCAGCCACTAAATTGGAGCTTCCCGTTCGAAGTCATGTGTGATGCAAGTGACCAAAGAGCCTCATGTTATCTACTATGCTTCGAAGATTTTGGATGCTGCCTAAAGCAATTACGCAACCACTGAGAAAGAATTATTAGCTGTTGTTTTTGCTTTAGACAAATTTAGATCTTACCTATTGGGAACTAAGGTGATTATCTTTTCTGATCATGCAACTTTGAAATACTTAATAGGAAAGAAGAAGGCAAAACCCCGACTGATCAGGTGGATTCCGCTCCTACAAGAGTTCGATTTTGAAATTCGGGATAAAAAGGGATGCGAAAACCTAGTAGCTGACCATCTGAGTCAATTATCGATTCCAGTAGATGACACACCATTGAAAGACAACTTTCCAGATGAAAATCTATTTTCAGTAAATGCGGTTCATCCTTGGTACGTAGACATAGTAAATTACCTCGTTACAGGTACTATTCCTTCGGAATTACCAAGGTCTAAAAAAGATAAGATAAAAAAGGATGCGCGATATTACATTTGGGACGATCCTTACCTTTGGAAGTATTGCTCCGATCAGGTAATTCGACGGTGTGTAGCAGAAAAAGAGGTACAGTCTATCTTAACTTTTTGTCATTTTTATGCATGTGGAGGGCACTTTGGGCCTAAACGCACCGCACATAAAATTCTCGAATATGGACTATTTTGGCCAAACATATTTCGTGATGCCTTTTTATTTTGCAAAACCTGTGAAAAATGCCAAAAAGTTGGCAACCTTAGTCGTCGAAATGAAATGCCCCTTACTCCTATTAGTATTTGTGAAATTTTTGATGTGTGGGGAATTGATTTTATGGGTCCCTTCGTTTCTTCTTTCGGTAATTTTTATATACTCATAGCTATTGATTACGTCTCTAAGTGGATAGAGGCGAAGGCCACTCGTAATGATAATGCTAAGACCGTAGTTGACTTTTTTAAAAGTTCTATCTTTTCCAGGTATGGCACTCCACGAGCATTAATCAGTGATAGAGGAACTCATTTTTGCAATAAGCTCGTAAGTGCACTTATGGAGAAATATGGGGTGACTCAACGAATTGCCACTGCTTACCATCCACAAACAAACGGGCAAGCTAAAGTGTCGAATCGAAAAATCAAGTCTATTCTGGAAAAGACCGTTAAACCTAACAGGAAGGATTGGAGTTTGAGACTAAATGACGCACTTTAGGCTTATAGGACAACTTACAAGGGACCAATAGGCATGTCACCTTATCGACTCGTTTTCAGTAAACCGTGCCATCTTCCGGTCGAGTTAGAGTATAAGACATTTTGGGCAGTTAAGTAGTGTAATATGGAGATGGAGTCTGCAGGAAGGTCACGGAAATTGGCCATCCAGGAACTCGAGGAAATTAGAAACGATGCATATGAAAATGCTCGAGTTTATAAAGAAAAGACGAAGGCGTTTCATGACAAGTTAATCACTAGGAAGCAGATTTCAATATGACAAAAAGTTCTCCTATACGACTCTACCTTAAAAATTTTCGCTGGTAAGCTTAGATCCAAATTGATAGGACCATTTACTATTACTAATTTATTTTCAAATGGTGCAGTGGCAATTCAGAGCGAAGAAACACGAAAGTGCTTTAAGGTGAATGGTCAACGACTAAAACCCTTTTTCAAGAATTTTCAAACGCACACAGTTGTGGAGATTATTCTCGATGAGCCCAGAATTTGAATAACAGGTCGTCGAGCTAACGACATTAATCGAATGTGCTTTTTGGGAGGCAACCCAAATTTCTTTTCATTTATTTAATTTTAAGTTTTAGTAAAATGTAGGGTGTAAATAAATTTTTCTTTAGTTCAGTGCAACATCCTGAAATTGGGCCTAGTAGGATTGAGCCCAATGGGCCTTAGGAGTAGTAGCGTTTAAAATTTTCGAGAACGGTATTAATGCAAGTTAGACTTATTAGGTAAGTTATTTTGGAAGGTTAGAGGGCTTCTATGAAGTCTCGGGATCAAACTTTGGATTTAGGG
Source organism: Gossypium australe (assembly GCA_005393395.2). Lineage (NCBI taxonomy): Eukaryota > Viridiplantae > Streptophyta > Magnoliopsida > Malvales > Malvaceae > Gossypium > Gossypium australe. The sequence goes on from CM016618.1 coordinate 35,812,121, forward strand.
AAATTTTGGTTTTAGGTGAAAAAAACCCTAGAAGTTGGCAGGTAGGCCTTAAGAATAAAATATGGAGAAAATGACACAAGTGGAGTGTGTGGTGTAGTGGCAAAGTGACGCCACATAAGAGACAAGGGGGTGACGCCACAAGGAAGGAAGGAGGTCCAAGGTTCAAGTCTTGGCTTTTGCATTTTGGTTTCTTTTTACTTGGATCTTAGAATTTGGGCCATAGTTTATATTTAGTTGCGCATGGTTTAAGACACAAGAGAAGCTTGTGGCCAAGTGGTTAGCGGTGTGGATTATGTTCCAAGGGAGCCTGGGTTCAAATCTCATGAGAAGAAAGGGAGTATTTATTTTGCGGATTGGACGGTAAGAGTTTCAGTTGAATTTAAACGCTACTGACGAAGGGATCCCACATCGGAAAGACACAAAGAATGAAGGTGAGGAGCTAGCTATATAAAGAGCATCCTAGGAGGAGAGTAAACACATCTTAGAGGGCGTTTGGGCACAGGAGTAGTAAGAGCGCGGATTAACACCAGAGTCCTATCAGGTGTGTAACTCTCTCTACTCTAGTTGTAGAGCAGCAAATGCCGAAATGCCGGTCACACGGCATTAGTAGCCACACGAGCGTGCGAGCGCACGTGTGGGGCTTCGATGCGATAGTTGAGGCCATCAGTAGTATTCTTGTGGGTTGGGCTGCTTGGGCCACGATGGGCCGAAGTGGGCCCAATGGGCCCATGGGCCCAAATGAGTAAATTGTATGATTGTTTGGTATATGTTGAACTAGACTAGGTGGAACTTATATACGTGGCTAGATTTGTGCTAGGTGGGCCACACGAGCGTGTGGGCCCAAATAGGCCGAAATCGGGTTTTAGGCCCAATAGTCCGGTAAGGACCGAAAATGGTAGCTGAGTCACTCGGGGCAACATTAGGCCTTCGGAAAGGCCATTGCAGGTGCGAATTTACGAAAATACCCTTGGTGGGTAAAATTATCGTTATACCCTTAGAGGTTGATTAGCCTGATTATGTTGTATTGGTTATTCTGATTATGATGGTAATTTGTTTCATATGTTGTTTGATATGCTCATAATGATTACATTGTCATTTCATCATAATGTATTGTATATGCATGGGGATTGTGATATGATTATTGAAGGACATAGTGTACATTTATGTACGTGGATTGATGTCAGCCTTGAGCTACATCGTGGATTGATGTTGACTTCGTGCCTCATCGTGGATTGATGTTGGCTATGTGCCTCATCGTGGATTGATGTTAGCTACGGGCTACATCGTGGATTGACGTTGACTACGGTCACGTTGTGGATTATATTGTGATTTGATCACGTGGACCAGTGGCTCGACCACTCAGTGGATGGCATTAATTGCCGAATTGGTGTGTAGAGGTTGGAAGGTCGATTTAGTAATCCCCTGGTGTGTGGTGGCTGGATACGGGGGTGTGTAGAGGATGGACCCTAGGCTGGGTTGGGTGCATTTTGCATAATCATGTGTGGTATGTGGATTTATGTGGATTTGGGGCCAAGCCCATTTGTGGAATCATGTGGATTCATTGCATTGCACTCATTCTTGATATGCCATGACATTGGGCTAATATAGTACTGTGGGCTTAGGCCCAGTTATCGTGGTAAGGGGAATTACACACTGAGTCTCGATGACTCACCCCCTCTTTTTAAATGTTTCAGGTAATCATTAGATCGCGAATTTGGGAGCCGAGGCAGACTTGTGGTGGCCTTGCAATGTTTTCTCGTAAACTCGTTTCTTATATTTAAACTTACTTTTAACTTTGGGATTTTGATATGTAATAAGGCCTTTGGTATTTTATTTGGTTTTAGCTTTCAATTTGGTTACTGTTTACTATTTAATGTCCAATATGGAATTTTCCTGAAATGATAATAAACCGTTTTTACTCAAAATTACTTAAACTCGATTTTCACAACAAATACAATTTTATTCAAATTAATAACAACTTTGTAAAGTGGACATTGAATGAATTGGCTTTTATAAACAAACCACAAAACGCGGAGTTTCAAAAAGAATACGAACTTTTTAACAAACGCACAGTTTTTAAACAACCCTTTTATGTGACATGTCAGATTCGGTCTTAACGTTTAGGCTGGGTTTGGGGTGTTTCAATTATGGTATCAGAGCCCAGTTTCAAAAACTCGGCTATGGGTTTGGGTTCAAAAATGTTTTCAAAGGATGGTTTGGAAAATGATTTAGAAAAATATATATCTGTTTTCTGGAAGTATGGCACCCGAGTCTCCGGCACCAAATCCGTAAGTTTCCTTTTTACTATATTCTATTATATGTTGAATGATTGTATTTATTCTGCGATGTGTGGATGTGATGCTTGAATATAGGAATTGTATGTATGTGTGGAAAATATCTGTTTGCTTCGGTGTTAGATAGTTGGTTATGTGAAGGGTTCCAAGATTTAGTTAGAAAATACATTAGTTTTATTAAGATCAGAGTGCGCAGCGTGAGCGTAGTGTTGTAGGTTAGGATGTGTGACTGTACGTATAGTTGGAAATTTCAAGGACAAAATTTCTTTAAGGAGGGTAGATTTGTAACATCCTGAAATTGGGCCTAGTAGGATTGAGCCCAATGGGCATTAGGAGTAGTAGCGTTTAAAATTTTAGAGAACGGTATTAATACAAGTTAGACTTATTAGGTAAGTGATTTTGGAAGGGTAGAGGGCTTCTATGAAGTCCCGGGATCAAACTTTGGATTTAGGGAAATTTTGGTTTTAGGTGAAAAAAATCCTAGAAGTTGGCAGGTAGGCTTTAAGAATAAAATATGGAGAAAATGACAAAAGTGGAGTGTGTGGTGTAGTGGCAAAGTGACGCCACATAAGAGACAAGGGGCTGATGCCACAAGGAAGGAAGGAGATCCAAGGTTCAAGTCTTGGCTTTTGCATTTTGGTTTCTTTTTACTTGGATCTTAGAATTTGGGCCATAGTTTATATTTAGTTGCGCATGGTTTAAGACACAAGAGGAGCTTGTGGCCAAGTGGTTAGCGGTGTGGATTATGTTGCAAGGGAGTCTGGGTTCGAATCTCATGAGAAGCAAGGGAGTATTTATTTTGCGGATTGGGCGGTAAGAGTTTCAGTTGAATTTAAACTCTACTGACGAAGGGATCCCACATCGGAAAGACACAAAGAATGAAGGTGAGGAGCTAGCTATATAAAGAGCATCCTAGGAGGAGAGTAAACACATCTTGGAGGGCGTTTGGGCACAGGAGTGGTCGGAGCGCGGATTAACACCAGAGTCCTATCAGGTGTGTAACTCTCTCTACTCTAATTGTAGAGCAGCAAATGCCGAAATGCCGGTCACACGACATTAGTAGCCACAAGAGCGTGCGAGCGCACGTGTGGGGCTTCGACGCGATAGTTGAGGCCATCAGTAGTATTCTTGTGGGTTGGGCTGCTTGGGCCACGATGGGCTGAAGTGGGCCCAATGGGCCCATGGGCCCATGAGTAAATTGTATAATTGTTTGGTATATGTTGAACTAGACTAGGTGGAACTTATATACGTGGCTAGATTTGTGCTAGGTGGGCCACACGAGCGTATGGGCCCAAATGGGCCGAAATCGGGTTTTAGGCCCAATAGTCCGGTAAGGACCGGAAATGGTAGCTGAGTCGCTCGGGGCGACATTAGGCCTTCGAAAAGGCCATTGCAGGTGCGAATTTACGAAAATACCCTTGGTAGGTAAAATTATCGTTATACCCTTAGAGGTTGATTAGCCTGATTATGTTGTATTGGTTATTCTGATTATGATGGCAATTCGTTTCATATGTTGTTTGATATGCTCATAATGATTACATTGTCATTTCATCATAATGTATTGTATATGCATGGGGATTGGGATATGATTATTGAAGGACATAGTGTACATTTATGTACGTGGATTGATGTCAGCCTTGAGCTACATCGTGGATTGATGTTGGCTTCGTGCCTCATCGTGGATTGATGTTGGCTATGTGCCTCATCGTGGATTGATGTTAGCTACGGGCTACATCGTGGATTGACATTGACTACGGTCACGTTGTGGATTATATTGTGATTTGATCACGTGGACCAGTGGCTCGACCACTCAGTGGATGGCATTAATTGCCAAATTGGTTTGTAGAGGTTGGAGGGATGATTTAGTAATCCCCTGGTGTGTGGTGGCTGGATACGGGGGTGTGTAGAGGATGGACCCTAGGCTGGGTTGGGTGCATTTTGCATAATCATGTGTGGTATGTGGATTTATGTGGATTTAGGGCCAAGCCCATTTGTGGAATCATGTGGATTCATTGCATTGCACTCATTCTTGATATGCCATGACATTGGGCTAATATAGTACTGTGGGCTTAGGCCCAGTTATCGTGGTAAGGGGAATTACACACTGAGTCTCGATGACTCACCCCCTCTTTTTAAATGTTTTAGGTAATCATTAGATCGCGGATTTGGGAGCCGAGGCAGACTTGTGGTGGCCCTGCAATGTTTTCTCGTAAACTCGTTTCTTATATTTAAACTTACTTTTAACTTTGGGATTTTGATATGTAATAAGGCCTTTGGTATTTTATTTGGTTTTAGCTTTCAATTTGGTCACTGTTTACTATTTAATGTTCAATATGGGATTTTCCTGAAATGATAATAATCCGTTTTTATTCAAAATTACTTAAAATCGATTTTCACAACAAATACAATTTTATTCAAATTAATAACAACTTTGTAAAGTGGGCATTGAATGAATTGGCTTTTATAAACAAACCACAAAACGCGGAGTTTCAAAAAGAATACGAACTTTTTAACAAACGCACAGTTTTTAAACAACCCTTTTATGTGACATGTCAGATTCGGTCGTAATGTTTAGGCCAGGTTTGGTGTGTTTCAATTATGGTATCAGAGCCCAGTTTCAAAAACTCGGCTATGGGTTTGGGTTCAAAAATGTTTTCAAAGGATGGTTTGGAAAATGATTTAGAAAAATATATATCTATTTTCTGGAAGTATGGCACCCGAGTCTCCGGCACCAAATCCGTAAGTTTCCTTTTTACTATATTCTATTATATGTTGAATGATTGTATTTAATCTGCGATGTGTGGATGTGATGCTTGAATATAGGAATTGTATGTATGTGTGGAAAATATCTGTTTGCTTCGGTGTTAGATAGTTGGTTATGTGAAGGGTTCCAAGATTTAGTTAGAATATACATTAGTCTTATTAAGATCAGAGTGCGCAGCGTGAGCGTAGTGTTGTAGGTTAGGATGTGTGACTGTACCTATAGTTGGAAATTTCGAGGACGAAATTTCTTTAAGGAGGGTAGATTTGTAACATCCTGAAATTGGGCCTAGTAGGATTGAGCCCAATGGGCCATAGGAGTAGTAGCTTTTAAAATTTTAGAGAACGGTATTAATGCAAGTTAGACTTATTAGGGAAGTGATTTTGGAAGGTTAGAGGGCTTCTATGAAGTCCCGGGATCAAACTTTGGATTTAGGGAAATTTTGGTTTTAGGTGAAAAAAACCCTAGAAGTTGGCAGGTAGGCCTTAAGAATAAAATATGGAGAAAATGACACAAGTGGAGTGTGTGGTGTAGTGGCAAAGTGACGCCACATAAGAGACAAGTGGGTGACGCCACAAGGAAGGAAGGAGGTCCAAGGTTCAAGTCTTGGCTTTTGCATTTTGGTTTCTTTTTACTTGGATCTTAGAATTTGGGCCATAGTTTATATTTAGTTGCGCATGGTTTAAGACACAAGAGGAGCTTGTGGCCAAGTGGTTAGCGGTGTGGATTATGTTGCAAGGGAGCCTGGGTTCGAATCTCATGAGAAGCAAGGGAGTATTTATTTTGCGGATTGGGCGGTAAGAGTTTCAGTTGAATTTAAACTCTACTGACGAAAGGATCCCACATCGGAAAGACACAAAGAATGAAGGTGAGGAGCTAGCTATATAAAGAGCATCCTAGGAGGAGAGTAAACACATCTTGGAGGGCGTTTGCGCACAGGAGTGGTCGGAGCGCGGATTAACACCAGAGTCCTATCAGGTGTGTAACTCTCTCTACTCTAGTTGTAGAGCAGCAAATGCCGAAATGCCGGTCACACGGCATTAGTAGCCACAGGAGCGTGCGAGCGCACGTGTGGGGCTTCGACGCGATAGTTGAGGCCATCAGTAGTATTCTTGTGGGTTGGGCTGCTTGGGCCACGATGGGCCGAAGTGGGCCCAATGGGCCCAAATGAGTAAATTGTATGATTGTTTGGTATATGTTGAACTAGACTAGGTGGAGCTTATTTACGTGGCTAGATTTGTCCTAGGTGGGCCACACGAGCGTGTGGGCCCAAATAGGCCAAAATCAGGTTTTAGGCCCAATAGTCCGGTAAGGACCGAAAATGGTAGCTGAGTCGCTCGGGGCGACATTAGGCCTTCGGAAAGGCCATTGCAGGTGCGAATTTACAAAAATACCCTTGGTGGGTAAATTACAAAAATACCCTTGGTAGGTAAAATTACCGTTATACCCTTAGAGGTTGATTAGCCTGATTATATTGTATTGGTTATTCTGATTATGATGGTAATTCGTTTCATATGTTTTTTGATATGCTCATAATGATTACATTGTCATTTCATCATAATGTATTGTATATGCATGGGGATTGGGATATGATTATTGAAGGACAGGGTGTACATTTATGTACGTGGATTGATGTCAGCCTTGAGCTACATCGTGGATTGATGTTGGCTTCGTGCCTCATCGTGGATTAATGTTGGCTATGTGCCTCATTGTGGATTGATGTTAGCTACGGGCTACATCGTGGATTGACGTTGACTACGGTCACGTTGTGGATTATATTATGATTTGATCACGTGGACCAGTGGCTCGACCACTCAGTGGATGGCATTAATTGTCGAATTGGTGTGTAGAGGTTGGAGGGTCGATTTAGTAATCCCCTAGTGTGTGGTGGCTGGATACGGGGGTGTGTAGAGGATGGACCCTAGGCTGGGTTGGGTGCATTTTTCATAATCATGTGTGGTATGTGGATTTATGTGGATTTGGGGCCAAGCCCATTTGTGGAATCATGTGGATTCATTGCATTGCACTCATTCTTGATATTTCATGACATTGGGCTAATATAGTACTGTGGGCTTAGGCCCAGTTATCGTGGTAAGGGGAATTACACACTGAGTCTTGATGACTCACCCCCTCTTTTTAAATGTTTCAGGTAATCATTAGATCGCGGATTTGGGAGCCGAGGCAGACTTGTGGCGGCCCTGCAATGTTTTCTCGTAAACTCGTTTCTTATATTTAAACTTACTTTTAATTTTGGGATTTTGATATGTAATAAGGCCTTTGGTATTTTATTTGGTTTTAGCTTTCAATTTGGTTACTGTTTACTATTTAATGTTCAATATGGGATTTTCCTGAAATGATAATAAACCGTTTTTATTCAAAATTACTTAAACTCGATTTTCACAACAAATACAATTTTATTCAAATTAATAACAACTTTGTAAAGTGGGCATTGAATGAATTGGCTTTTATAAACAAACCACAAAAAGCGGAGTTTCAAAAAGAATACGAACTTTTTAACAAACGCACAGTTTTTAAACAACCCTTTTATGTGACATGCCTGATTCGGTCGTAACGTTTAGGCCGGGTTTGGGGTGTTACATTCAGTTAATTTGATGTTTTCAGGAAAATAATGGAGAGCATAAATTTTTCCGAGAGTCGGATAACAGTGGTGGCGCGGGCACGACATGCTAATATGGTGACAAATATTTACCTAAAAAAAAACCCCCAAACTACTTCATAAAACACAAAAACCCAAACCTAATACCCATCCATTTAACATATCTACACATACCCAAATACCAACCCAACAAAATTATCCCAATAATTTAGCCCATTTTACCCATCCATCCATTTAACCCACCTACACTTACCCCAAAAAAAAAAACACCCACAAAACTTAACACATACCTAAATACCAACCCAATAACACAAATCCAATAAACCCAACACCCAATAAACCCAACATCAAAGCCCAACCGAAAATCCAAAGAAAAAGAAAGAAAAAAAAAAGAAAAAAACAAATTAAACACCCAAATCCCAAAATCCCCAAAACCTTTTCATCCATCTTCATCTTCTTCAAAACGAATACCTCACCCCAAGACCATCCGACGTCGCCGTTACCGTTGCTGTCCCCGTCACCACTGTACAACACTCATTGTCGCTGTTGCATTCCACCTCACCATTGCCGTCGCCCCCTCCCCATCGCAAACGCCGAACGACCTCCCTACCACTCCCTCCATTTTCTTTCCTCCACCCTTTGTAAATCCCCGTTCGTCGGCCTCCTCCACCACCGCTCCACTATTCGTTGAAGCCCCTACCCTCCCCACCACCGCGCTATCGCCGATCGGAGACCACACCCCCAACCACCACCTCTTCCATATTTCTTTTTCTTTCTTTTCTCTCCACCACCAACCACCCTCTCAACCACTTTAATCGAGGCCACAACCAAAGCCACCGCTATCGCCACTTTAAAAATCAGCCGAAACGCGCTGTCACCATTCGCCATCGCCGACTGCTGCTATCGCCGCCCCCCCATCGTAGCCACAGAACAGATTCTTCAACATGTTTACACGAAAGTGATGGTCCGAACTTGAAACCAAACGGCTGACAATATTCTGATTTCACTCAACCGAAATAGGCACCGTTTTTCAGCGCCTCCTTTCGTTGATTTAGCTGATGATGACGCTCCTCCGCCTGCTCCAAGAAAAATCGCCGGCCCGTCGAGAGCCCGCCGTCAATGGAGTTTGACCCCGATCGAAACAGATTCTTCGGGTAGTCTAGAAGAGGTTGGGACATCTAACGACCATGTCGAAGCTACCCCCACCATCGATGAATGTGTCTCTCAACGCCAAACACGGTCTACTCGAAGCAGTTGATAATCGACACGTGAGCCATCACACCCTCGAATAGCAGTACTAACGCTGCTGAAGGTGCAAGCCCACCCGACTCGCCTAACGAAGGTGTTCGAACAACTCGAGATAGTCAACGCAACAGACGTAGTCGAGCAAACACTATTCCTACTGGATTTTTGGAATTTTTGACATCAGAGTATCAAACACGATACGACGCCATCCGACAACGCTCGCTCCTAGTCTGTAAGCAAATCGATTTACCACTCTTGATCTTTTAAATATTCATGATGCTGTGCTTCATTATTTTGATGCTATTGGTTGGAATTTATTTGCTAATATTTCCTGTAATGCATATGATGAATTGGTATATGAATTCTACACCACATTTAGCTTCGACATAAATGCATTGCGAACTGTTGAAACATAAAGCATTGTATGTTTTCGTTTGCTTGGGAGGGACTTTCGGATGTCAATTTCTGAATTTAACATTGCCATGGGTTTCATCGACCTTGATGATATTCAATCTGATTCCTATCATTCTGCTCTGTTAGATATTCTGAGTAACTTTGATGCTCAACATGTTTATCGTGTTTTAACTAATTTTGATCATCTTTATAATCTGAAAACCACAAAAGATTTATTGGTGCATGAACCTTGTTTGAGATATATGTTGGAACGCCGGTACCCCATGGCGCAGCAGAATAAAATTAGATCCGGCGATCCAAATCATGGATCCATGTGTGAGGAACGAATCGGGGTGAAATAAAGGTTTCGAAATTACCAAAACTTCAATCTGAGTAGACAGCAACACCTTGGGAACAAGAGTTTTGATCTACCATCGAATCAAGCCTCAACCTTTTGCGATGTCGGCCTCTACGTAATCCACCCGGTTTGACTATGAACGGAAGAAATCTCCAAAACTGTTTTGGAGGCTTATTTGCTTGACGACTGCTAGACCTAACAAGCAATCACTTAGGGTTTTCATGTTCAGTTTTGTCTCCTTTTAATACCTTTTATAATGGGTGCCTTTCTCATTGGGCCTTTTATAATAGGTATCCTCTTAATTGGGCCTTTTATAATTGGTATCTCTTGAATGTATTACAAGATTAAATAAATACAATAAAGTTTTTAACCGAAAATTATAATTACATTAATTATATCTGAAAATTATAATTACATTAATTATAATAAGGATTCTGGTAAACTATATTTATTTAAATTTATATATGAATCAAATTCATATATTAATAAAATTATGTTATCATTATGTGTACAACATCCTTGTACATATAATATGTTCAATATTTGATTGCCCAATTAAATTAATTCTTTAATTAATTTAATTTATGTGACAACCAAGCACAATACCAACTATATTTTATTCCGTTCATTTCAACCATAGGGTGTGACCCTGTAGGTTCTTGCAACGTTAGCAGTAATACTAGAACGATTCTATTGTCACAGACAATGAGTGGCATCTAGCAATGCATCATTGCTACCTAAGTTACAAGAAGTCATGATTCGACATAACCTTTCGTGATTAACCTTTCATGCATTAATCCTTAAGTCCTGTATCTCTGGAACGGATACAAGTCATGGAATAGTCACACTTGCATAGTCCATCCCATGTTTCTTGATATCTTGAGTAGACTATGATATACAAATTAGTATGACATCTCATATCAACTTATTTGAGCATGGCCATGCATTTCTAGTCTCACTCAATCAAGTGGCCTAAGATATTACTCCTATTATGTAGGAGGGACTTATCCTTTATTGATCAACCATATCCCTCTACATAGATTGTGGTATATCCAACATCAGCCTTTATAGAACAACCTGTTACGGTGTACGTTTGACTGTATCAAAATATACAACTCACGATGCTGGGATAATAATGATCTCAAGTCTGAGGATCATATACATATTAATCACTATGAGTAATGTTGTGACAATTACATAATAATCCAAGAAACATACTCATAGCGGGTCAATCCAATATGTTGTTCTCTAACACACATATTCATGCATTGATTTTGACACTCCATATCAATGACAACTCTTTATCATCAACCAACTACATGTTAGTCTTAATGCATTATTATTGTCCTAGTCAACAATAATACTCGACTAAGGATCTTTTAAGAATAATCATATTATTCTCAAGACATTATTATAAAACAGTTTATCTATACACACAGAAAGAAAAACTGAAATAATAATGACAACGCTTTATATTAATAAACATGGTAAATTAAGTATGTTATTACAACCATCTCATGATTGATCTTTGGGCATACTCTTACAATATATACACCGATTTTTGGCATTTAGTCAAGTAGAAATGACTCATCATCTATTCTGACTAAGACTGAACTGTTCTTTTTGTGGTGCATGCATTCAAGTTTTAAAGTTAATTTAGGATATTGGTTTGCACAAAATTTTCATGACGTTTTGCGTTACAATCGTCCATTAATACTTGGGTCATATATTTCAAATTTAACCTCTCGACCTTTTCAAACTGAAATTGATTTCTCAACCTTCACATGTGCATATAGTATGGACAGCTTAGATAAATATTGTTTGGATCCTATGGGATTGCTTGCCGGCACCCCTACTTCGTGTTATTTTGTTCCTCCAGGTACGCGGACTACTCGCGAGAATATGGTTTTTCACCAACGTCCACACATCAATACTAGAGAGCAAGAGGAACAACCTCTATCTGTGGAGGCGCGTTTACGCCGAATCGAGGCGAGACTTGGAACGATGGAAAATCAAGTCCCTACAATCCTTGATATCCTGCAAAGCCGTTACCCGCAACATCGACAAAATCATTGAGGACACATAGGGAGTACTCTGAACTTTTCATTTTACTTGTTATTTGAGCTGCTGTTTTTCTTTTCTATTATATGACACATACTCGAGGACAAGCATATATTAAATGGGGGGTGAAAATGGTAGTATGCATGGATGGTTGATTTTGGCTTAGTATGCATGGATGGTTGATTGATTTTGGCTGCATGTTTCTCTTTTGCATGTGTTTAATCTTACGTTGAATTCATTCGATAGTTTATTTGACATTGAGCCTTTAATCTCATAATTAGTCGACACTTGTGTTTTAAGGTTGATATATGTAGCTAGATTTTTTTTATTAATTGTTTGAAAAAAATATATTTGCTTGTGCATAAAAAAATACAAAAAAATAATAAAAAAATTAAGTAAATAAAGGCTCAAGTTATGAGTGAATGTTTCCAAAACATGACCGGATTGAGTAATCGGGGTGAGGTGCTTGGGTTGTCATCTCATCTCGCGTAAAAAGGTTCGAGTGACAAGTCGATAACTTAATAACATTCCACTAACAAAGCCTAATAATACTAATAAAGACTGTTTGAACTGAGTAACTGGGATAGGGTGCTTGGGTTGTCATCCTAGTTCGCGTAAAAAGGTTTGACCATGTCTAAAATTTTTCTAAAGCGTAGTTAATTAATAACGCCTTGCAATTTATTGGATTCAAACTCAATTTAATGAAATTATCTAGTTCGCATATTTCAAATTTTATGACACTTGTTGATTAAACTATATGTTCTGAGCATTTATTTATTTATTTTTGCCTATGTTGCTTACATTGAGTATGGATGCAGAAAAGAGGCTCGATTTTTAAATTGTGGAATTAATTCTAATGTTTGAAAGAACAACATGCTTGAGGGCAAGCATGAGCTAAGTAGGGGGGATTTGATAACATGATTATTTTGTATGGTTTCTTGTGTTTAATTTAGTTTATTTCTGAATCAATCCCTGCTAAATTAGTATTTTTATGATTTTTCTTGTCAAGGATGCAATTGATCAAAAGCAAGCTGAAAAGGGCCAAATTGAAAGAAAATCGTGGAAATGTGGCCAAATAAAAAAGATGGAGGAAGCCAATGACACATAAAATAATTTGACTTTGTAAAAAGCCAAAAATAGAAAATTCTATTTTAGTTTATTTTATATTTATTTTTAATTATTTTAGATTTTATATTAAATTAATTTAGGCTATTTTTAGTAAACCCCATGTATATAAATAGGGTCTTTTTGTTCTTAGAAAATCATCAATCAAATAGTTCTTTTCCTATTTCTATTTGGAGTTGAATTATCTTCTTTGTCTTTTTCTACTTCAATTTGGAGTGGAATTATTCTTTTTCTTGTCAAGTTGGCGTCAAGCATTCTTCCAATTTCAAATCCAATTGTTTGCTTTTCCAAAATTGGTTCAATTTCCTTCCAAGCCCCTTTTCCTTTCCAAATTCCATCACCCTTTACACAAAGCCAAATCACATTCCATAACCTTCAAGCATGATTAAATTCATGCCACACTAAACCCCTTTCAGCTTTAAGCCGGTGTTAACCCCGTCAAAGACCCGTGAGTTACGAGCCCGAGCTATTTAACTCACACTTTTCAAAATTTATTATTTCTCCGGATTAAGAGTATGACTTCGTCAACTCACAAAGTCAAATCAACACTAAGTCAAAAAAGACGTCGTTTGAGTTGGCATAGTTAGACGTACAGTTGGGATTCTGAAAGGATCGATTGTCTAATGGTTTTCCGTGAACACATTGGCGTGCCAAGTGCGGATTGCTGTTTGGTTCCATTAAGGGAAGTAGTAACCGGATTTAAATGTCCCACACGCTTGAGGGCATTGGTTCAAGCTAGGCTCTTCTAGAACGCAAAGCTGTCGGAGTTCTAAATCACGAACGTTTTGTAGGTTGTTCGATCGGTAAGGGTTAGTTATAGGACGTTCCATAACTAATTTACACAAGGAAGAGTTGGTGTCCGAGGCGTCCTTGGTAGATATAACTAGCTTATTGGAAAAGAGGAGTTCATCTAATTTTGAGGATCGATTCAAAGACGGGAAAACCTGTGCCTAAAGCTGAGCTAAGTTTAATTGATCTTTCTTTAACTTTACTTGACTGTTTTTTATTTAATTGTCTTCAGCTTTTACTTTTTACATATTGTTTTTTTCCCTCTGTTTATTTCAGGTTTCATATTTTATTCCCCCCAAACTTTGCGGGCACGACAACTGGCCAGACATAAATCTGGTCGAGAGAGAAACAATTTTCAGTAAACCCAGTCTCTGTGGGATAGATCCTGCTCCCTATTCTGCTTAAATTTCCAAATTAGGTGTAGGATTATATTGATGGAATCGACAGCCATCAACTAGTCTTGGTTTTCCTAAGTGCCAAATTTTCCTACTTTCTCCTCTTTTGCGGTTTGGTGCTCTACCTTGGTGATCAAATTGCTTTTGGGCATTTTCTTGATTTATTTCTTTAAGCCGAACCTTGTCTCTCTACTCTTGATATTAATCCTTCATTTGGCCAAACCCTCGTCCCTCTTCTCTCACAATCAAAGTCGACTACACTATTATTCTTTCCCTCTTTATTCACCTTTCTTCTCCTCTCAATACCTTTCTTTGTCTTGGTCGAACTTAACATCTCTCTTCTTCTATTATTCTTATTTTGTTTCCTTTATTCTTTTACAAGTCAATTATCTTCCTCTCTTGTCCCTTGAACTCCATTTTTTCCCTCTTAAATACTAAGCCGACTACTCCTTGGTAATTTGGTTTCGGTTTTGCAAGACTTTAGAGAAATCGATTGGCATTTGTATGTTCCTTCTCTAGTTCGCTATTATTCCAGGTATTACCAAGGAGTGAAAGGTGCAAGTGTTCTCGAGTTGTCGAAACCCTATCTCCCAATATTTGATTAAGGTATTTTCGACACCTTGTTTTTTGGTATAGGCCAATTACTCTTAGATTCTGGAAATGTTATGTATAAGGTTTTGGGCTACATTTTAATCGGTTCTATCTATCAATCTGTTGTGTGTGTAGTTAAGCGCTAGGATACGTGTAGTTGATTCTAGCCACGATCTAAGTATATTTGGCCATACTCCATTCGGCCAAGGTAAGCAGGAGTATTGTTTAGGGATTAGATGACTATGAACACTGTTAAGTAAGAGACTAACTGAAGGTTGGAATGAATGTAGGTTGGTGCTCAAGAGTTTTTGCAAGTGTTCGCAAACAGGTGTGTACACACCCTGATCTAACTGTAACACAGCAAAAGCCGAAAAACTAAAAATACGGTGATTGAGGCCACATGGGCGTGCGAACGCTCGTGTGGTAAACCGAGCCCACAATTATGGGCGATAGATTGTAGAGGCCACCACGAGCGTTCTCGTGCTCTTAGGCAGTTTTGGGCCTCGTTGGGCTGAAATGGGTCGTGTGGGCCCAATGGGCTCGTGGGCCCCACACAGAATAAATCCACGACAAGTGACAAACACTAGACTAGGCTACGTTGTTTGCATAGTCGTGACTGAATTTGGGCTAGATGGGCCACACGAGCGTGTTGGCCCACTTGGGCCGAATATTGGACCTTGGGCTCATTTACATCATTTTGATCATATACGTTATCTGTGTCGCTCGAGGCGACTGTGGACCTTTGGAAAGGTCGTTAACTGCACTGAAACCCTAAAATAGGTAAAATGACCAAAATACCCCTAAAGGGTAAAATTACTATTTTCCCCCTAATATATGGAAATTCCCATTTTATCCCTAGAGGTAAGTCGATTGATGAATGTATATTATTACATGACAGTACTGAGTAGGACATACTGCATACACGAGATATTTATGATATGGCATACTGCATGGGGTTGGGATATTGTTATGGAGGAAGTGTACTGTTACTGGTGGCTTTGCCACAAATACTATTACTGGAAGCTTTGCTGCGGTACTGATACTGGCAGCTCTGCTGCAATATTGTTATTGGTGGCTTTGCCACATATACTATTACTGGCAGCTCTACTGCGTTATTATTGCTGGCAGCTATGCTGCAACATTGGTGTGTTGGCTGGGTGGGTCGATTTTATCCCCACATGGTGTGTTGGTTGGTACGGGTGGTGTGTTGGCTGAATTGGGGGTGGGTTGCATATGTGCACCATACTGGTACTGTATTGGGCTAAGGCCCACACTGTATTGTTACTGAATAGGGCTCAGGCCGAGACTGTTACTGTATGATAGGGGATTACACACTGAGTTCTTCTAACTCACCCTTTTCTTTTAACTGTACAGAAAATTCCCAGCCTTAGATGATTTGGAGCTGCGAGGGACTCGGAGGTGGCAGCATGTTCGCTGATATTTTTATTTTAGCCCTAGTTATTTAAATTTTTATATTGGGTTGATATTTATGTACTAAGGCCTCTAGTGATTTTAATTTCTTTTAATTGGGTTTAATTTCTTATTTTGGAAGCTGCCAAACTGATACAAACAAGTTTTCAAAAATAATAACTGTTTTAAAAGAGAAACACACATTTTCAAACTTCAAAATGACATTCATTAGAGTAGCTTTTGCGGGTTTTTAACCAACCAAGGAACCAACAGTAACAAACATGGCAATCGATTAAAAACGGTTTTTCTCAACAAAGCCTGATTTTGAAAAACACTTCGATGTGACACGTCAGATTCGGTCGTAACGTCTAGGCCGGGTTTGGGGTGTTACAGTAGGCCATGTAAGTGGCCTCAAACCATAAATGATCTCCTATAAGACATAATCAGTACACGGCTTAAACTCCAAAAGTGAGATAATGCATTACCTTGATCGAACGTTGAGAATTAGAGTTGTGAATATTTTGAAACCACTGACACTCCACCACTCCTCAAGGAAAACCCTAGAACCGCGACGAGTAACATATCATGAAATAAAGGAAACAACAGTTGGTATTCAAAAGTTGAATAAGAGGGTAATCAGTTTTAAGAAGAAGAATAGAAGCGAATAAGTTTAATCACCAAGTGGGGATTATAAACACTTACCGAAAATCAGAAACATTTGCAGTGCTGGAATAGTAAGAAGCAGTGAAGAGAAAGTCGGCGCAGAGAGTGATAACACAAATGTGATATTCGGCCAAACCACAATCACTAAAGAGAGATAGCTCTCGATCAAAACAAGAAAATATTTGGAGGTAGAAGACGGAAAGAGAAGAATCGGACCAAGCCAAACTGATTAGGAGTAGAACCTAGAAGGAAAAAGGAGATAAACCGATTGGAAGGTAAGGTTATTCGGTCAGAAGAGTACAGATTTAGGAAGAGAAGAAGAGAGAAAAGAAAAGGAAGAGTTGCTCACAAAAAAATGACTGACAACTATTGACCGAAAAGAAGGGACTTTTGTTGGCTAATGCGCAGCAATCAAAAATAATTTTGAAAGAACCAAAAGCCGATAAATGGGAGGAAAGAAAAGAGAATTGGGCAGATGCTATCCCAATGCCGAAAATGACCAACATTCACCCCCAGCCGAATTCTTAAGGCTTGAGTTCCCCCAAATGGCACAACACGTCCCCTCACCCAAACTCCTTGATTTTCTCCTCGAATCTCTCCCCTTATCCCTCCTTGAATCTCTCCATGACCTGTAACATCCCCAAACCCGGCCCATTCACTACGACCGAATCTGATTATGTCACTGAAAAAAAGACGGTTGAAAATCTTCTTTACTTTTGAATAAACCTTGAAGAAATTAACTTTTGAAAACCTTGTTTATTTATTACCTTATGAAAAACTTTGAAGTTATAAATTAGCTGAATTAGAAAAACTTTATTAAACATATTCTTCATAAATAGGTTGCTAGGATTAAAATCATTTTCACATAGCAATTTAATTTAAATAAACCATAGTTAAAGTAATACCAAAATAATAAAATGGCCTTTATTACAACCCAACAATTCAAATACAGTACTTATGTCAAAATCAAGCATGAAATAATTAAACATCATCTTCGGCATGGGCCACCTTGTCCTCTCAGATCCCGGTCCAGCTTTATGCACTACCTGAAATGGTTAAAGGAAAAAGGTGAGTCACCAAGACTCAGTGTGCAACCCTTTTTCCCCGGATCAGTAGAATATCATATGCAAACATAACCATGATCATCATGCATCCAATTAATATGCACCCAATCCTAACCATCCATACACCTTTTCTACCCCGTGTGGTACCAAACCACTGGTGGTGCCAAACCACTGGTGACGTATAGTCACAGATGTGATGCCAAATCACTGGAGGTGCCAAACCACTGGTGTCCGAAGACACGATTGTGATACCAAATCACTGGTGACCGAAGTCACAAATCAATTGATGGGGCCAACCCATCGTGTGATACCAAATCACTGGCGTCAATCCCTCAATACCGCCTTGTGGGGCCAACCCACTGTGGTGCGAAACCACGGGGACGAGACGCTGAGGTGCCAAACCTCTGGAGGTGCCAAACCTCTGGTGACCCAAAGTCACAAAGTTGTGTTACCAAAACACTGGTGCTCGTCAGCACAAAATATCACTGCCCCCTCTACTCGTACAACCCACATCAACCACTAATATGCATTTTAACAGAAATATACATCATGCTTATTTAGCAACATACATATTGTTTATCCACAATCAAGTATTATAGCACACATATCGGATATACTATGCTTACCGAAAGCATCAACATGACAACTCATAGCAGATACAGCATGCTTACCAAAAGCATCACAACAGGGACTTACCTGACCCTTTGCCTCATACCTTAATGGTACTTCATCCACTTTTCCCATGGATCCAAACAACACTCAACATGTATAAACATATAATAGCAGAGCAGTGTGTTTAAGTACACAATATAGTAAGCACATTTATTACTAGAAGAGTGTGTGTGTTGTACACACCTGCAAGCCTTAATCAAAGAATCGACCTAAAATCCCTTGATCATCTTGCACCTACGCGCTTTTGAACACTAGCCAACACCACCAAATGCTCCTGCTTCACTTGCCCAACGATCGACCAAAGAACCGAGGCTACGCTTGACTGCTTCGAATCCCGGATGTCCTGTGCCAAAATGATTCCAACAAATGATCAATACACTACCCAACAAAACGTTAAAACCAACCCTTACCCTTAAAGATGTCGACAGAGAACAGAGGATAATCCATAGAGCATTCAGCCTTACCTTCTACCTTCTCCAACGATTGGAAACCAAAACCCCAAAATGATCCACACCACAACTTCTATTCGGCCAAAGAACAAAACTAAAAGGAAAGGGAAGATTCGGCCAACACTATAATCACAAGGAAGAGAAATCGGCTTTAGATGTTTAACACACCTACATTCGGCTTGAATGGAAAGAAGAGAAAAGATGAGAAGTGAAGATAAGGTGTCGGTACAAAAGAAATGGGGAGATAACAATTGGAGAAATCGGCTAGAACTTTGGGAGTAGAAGAAAGAAATAAAAGATAAGTAGAGGGGAGGGTATGTTCGATTAAGAAGCAAATGAGAGATTCGGCACAAATGGTTTAAGATAAAAGGAATGAAAATATGCAAAGGAAAGGTAGCTAGTTTCGGCAACAAAAGAAATTCAAGGAACCAAAAGCACAAAATCGGCTAGAAGTATATGCTGTTTGAGGATTTTCGGTTTCCAAGAAAACTCCAAAGAGAATTCGGCTTTTGGCACCAAAAGCAAGGCTAACCGAAATATCAAAATGCCTTAAAGAATTTCGGCATTCTCCCCCCCTTAACCCCTCCAAAAACCAGCCACACAATCACTTGAAGACTCCACCAAACGGCCACCACCTAGAAACTCCCCAAGCCACTAGTTCAAACAAGTTTGAACTAGTCAAATCCCACCATTCACTCCTTGCCATCCATCTCACCTATTGACTAGGTCCAAGGCAGAGTTTGAACTGCCTACAACCTCTCCTCTCCTTGGCGTCAAAAAGGAAGACAAAAGATGACCACTCCGCAGCTTGAACACAGGACCTCCCCCTGTAATTGGCGTCACACACACAAGGCCTTAGTGGCGCCTAACTTGCCACTCCACCAGCTCCTCTTTTGTGACAAAATTCACCAAATAAATCTCTTAAGACCACCAAAAGCCAAGCTCCCTTTTACCCACTGGAAAAAATCAAAAATTCCCCAAAGCCTTCCCTACCTTCCAGGGTTCTCCAAACCCCCTAAAAACTTGCACAAGCCCACAAGAAGCCTACTAACACCTGAGATATGCACTAAATGCATAACCCCTAAAACCAGGGTGTTACAATGCTACCCTCCTCAAAATAATTTTGTCCTCGAAATTACTTGGCTAGACTAACGGTCTACATCCTAATTCCCCACGCCACACTATCGCTGCGCACTCTGATCTCCAATAGCTAAAATCTTCCTAGGCATACTTTCTACCATACTTAAGGTTCTAGATACTCACTAGCAACAACAACAAACAGCCACCAAAACGAACAAAACAACAAGGAATATTCCAACCAAAAGAGGCTTACCCGCTAACACATCAGGCACAACATCATCCTCCTTCCGACGAACCAAAGCTTCACGGCCTCGACCGAAACCATTTCCTTCATGGTTCGGACCACGACCTCTCGTCGCCTGCTGACCACTTCTGCCAGGCTGCACAAAACCTTGACCCACTGTCCGATTCCTTTTCGGATCTAGGGGACAATGCCTAACCAGATGCGACTTGGACTGGCATCTGAAACATTCTCGAACACGATTCCAGCACTCGCCAACGTGATACCTCCTGCACTGAGCACACGGACGATCTGGATTCCTAGCAGCTGACTTAGAACCACGAGCAGATGTCTCGACCCTCGGTCTTTTCTGAGACCTCTCAAACGATTCCGACGATCCCGAGCTCCTCTCATCCCGGTTTCTTATTCTGACCCTATCCTGCCTTTCAGTCCTTCTGACATCCTCAGCTATCGGAGCTTCTTCCACGAAAATAGCGATACCTCTGACCACATTGGCTCCTGCCACCCGCTCGAGCACCCGCAGCATAGCCTGCGATACTGCGTTATCTCCTCTGGTCTGATCCTGCTGCTCAGCCTCAACAGCTGGTGATGGTACAACGCTCTCTGACCCAACCGGTTCCGCTACTGCCATCCTGCCTCTACCACGTCCACGAGAAATGCGACCACGCCCCCTAGAACTCATATCTAGCCTCGATTTAATCTGATTAAAAATTTTATGCATTAGAAATTCTTGTTTCACTGTTTATCCACGAGCAATTTTATGAAAAGAGGTTTCCA
This sequence comes from Gossypium australe, assembly GCA_005393395.2. Taxonomy (NCBI): domain Eukaryota; kingdom Viridiplantae; phylum Streptophyta; class Magnoliopsida; order Malvales; family Malvaceae; genus Gossypium; species Gossypium australe. Next base: position 35,833,106 of record CM016618.1, read on the forward strand.
AGAGTAGTTCTTTCGAGCAATCAAGGTTCCATTCCCAACCCAGGGGTAATTCCGACATTTTTCCTAAAGGGTATATTGATAATAATTCCGGGTCAATTTTGAAAATAGTTTTCCAACTTAAAGATATTTCAAAATTCACAAAATCTCAGGGTTATCTTGAAAATTTTGTTTTTCATACCAGGGGTCCCACAAAAAAAAATTTCAGAAATCAGGGTTATTTTTTTTTTTTGCAATTTTGGAAATCAGGGGCATTTTCATAAATTCTCCAAATCGTAATTTCACAATATTTCACAGAATGGGATTTTCTAACATTTGGCAGAATAAGAATATTTCGACAAAAATCGAGAGAAATCTGAAAATTTAGAACCCAAGGGCATTTTGGTAAATTTATCACCAGGGGTATTTTCGTAAATTTCCACGAACCAGGGTATCTGAATATTTCAAAACCATAAAATTTTGGTATTTTATAGAATAACAATCATTTCTTCAAAAAAATTGAGGGTAGTACGGTAAATTTTATAACACGGGGGCTTTTTGTAATTTTGCCACTAGGGCATTTTGGTAATTTTGTAAACCGAGAAAACATCCTTCAAAATCTGATTTAGAGTTTTACAAACCAAAGGGGTAAAGTTGAAAATTTTAAAACGGGAATTTTAAAACAATCAGGCCAAATCCCTTTCGGGTTTTAATGTTCGGTTTAGCCTATGAACAAGTCCTCTTGGTTAAGGTGAACCGAAGCTGCGCACCAGGTAGGATTCCTGCGAAGAGGAGGTGAGTCACAAGGACTGCTTAAGTACCTAGCTCTTCTGGATCCAATCCTAGACATGCGCACCAAGGTTACCACACCTTAACTCGGCGACTTACTTCACAGGTTTGTTTAAGAGCTTTAAGTTTTATGCATATGTTTGAGTAGACTAATCCTAAGGTCCAACAGATCCTAGCATCCTAATCTACGAGCCCAAACTAAGCCCAAATCAACTCATATATACAAATCACTTCAAGAAAGTTCGAAGTGCTTACCTGATGGACTTCGGGTCGGAGACACAGGTGCCATGCCAGAATAACCTGAAAACTTTTTTATAAAAACCCATTTTTTTCAAAAAGCCCATTTTGAAAACTGTTTCGGGCCCAAAACCCTCAAAGCTGAGTTTTGAACCGGGCTCTGATACCAAACTGTAACATCCCCAAACCCGGCCCATTCACTACGATCGAATCTGATTATGTCACTGAAAAAAAGACGGTTGAAAATCTTCTTTACTTTTGAATAAACCTTGAAGAAATTAACTTTTGAAAACCTTGTTTATTTATTACCTTATGAAAAACTTTGAAGTTATAAATTAGCTGAATTAGAAAATCTTTATTAAACATATTCTTCATAAATAGGTTGCTAGGATTAAAATCATTTTCACATTGCAATTTAATTTAAATAAACCATAGTTAAAGTAATACCAAAATAATAAAATGGCCTTTATTACAACCCAACAATTCAAATACAGTACTTATGTCAAAATCAAGCATGAAATAATTAAACATCATCTTCGGCATGGGCCACCTTGTCCTCTCAGATCCCGGTCCAGCTTTATGCACTACCTGAAATGGTTAAAGGAAAAAGGTGAGTCACCAAGACTCAGTGTGCAACCCTTTTTCCCCGGATCAGTAGAATATCATATGCAAACATAACCATGATCATCATGCATCCAATTAATATGCACCCAATCCTAACCATCCATACACCTTTTCTACCCCGTGTGGTACCAAACCACTGGTGGTGCCAAACCACTGGTGACGTATAGTCACAGATGTGATGCCAAATCACTGGAGGTGCCAAACCTCTGGTGTCCGAAGACACGATATCCGTCAATGTGGTGCCAAACCACTGGTGTCCCAAAGACACGATTGTGATACCAAATCACTGGTGACCGAATTTACAAATCAATTGATGGGGCCAACCCATCGTGTGATACCAAATCACTGGCGTCAATCCCTCAATACCGCCTTGTGGGGCCAACCCACTGTGGTGCGAAACCACGGGGACGAGACACTGAGGTGCCAAACCTCTAGAGGTGCCAAACCTCTGGTGACCCAAAGTCACAAAGTTGTGTTACCAAAACACTGGTGCTCGTCAGCACAAAATATCACTGCCCCCTCCACTCGTACAACCCACATCAACCACTAATATGCATTTTAACAGAAATATACATCATGCTTATTTAGCAACATCCATATTGTTTATCCACAATCAAGTATTATAGCACACATATCGGATATACTATGCTTACTGAAAGCATCAACATGACAACTCATAGCAGATACAGCATGCTTACCAAAAGCATCACAACAGGGACTTACCTGACCCTTTGCCTCATACCTTAATGGTACTTCATCCACTTTTCCCATGGATCCAAACAACACTCAACATGTATAAACATATAATAACAGAGCAGTGTGTTTAGGTACACAATATAGTAAGCACATTTATTACTAGAAGAGTGTGTGTGTTGTACACACCTGCAAGCCTTAATCAAAGAATCGACCTAAAATCCCTCGATCACCTTGCACCTACGCGCTTTTGAACACTAGCCAACACCACCAAATGCTCCTGCTTCACTTGCCCAACGATCGACCAAAGAACCGAGGCTACGCTTGACTGCTTCGAATCCCGGATGTCCTGCGCCAAAATGATTCCAACAAATGATCAATACACTACCCAACAAATCGCTAAAACCAACCCTTACCCTTAAAGATGTCGACAGAGAACAGAGGATAATACATAGAGCATTCGGCCTTACCTTCTACCTTCTCCAACGATTGGAAACCAAAACCCCAAAATGATCCACACCACAACTTCTATTCGGCCAAAGAACAAAACTAAAAGGGAAGGGAAGATTCGGCCAACACTATAATCACAAGGAAGAGAAATCGGCTTTAGATGTTTAACATACCTACATTCGGCTTGAATGGAAAGAAGAGAAAAGATGAGAAGTGAAGATAAGGTGTCGGTACAAAAGAAATGGGGAGATAACAATTGGAGAAATAGGCTAGAACTTTGGGAGTAGAAGAAAGAAATAAAAGATAAGTAGAGGGGAGGGTATGTTCGGTTAAGAAGCAAATGAGAGATTCGGCACAAATGGTTTAAGATAAAAGGAATGAAAATATGCAAAGGAAAGGTAGCTAGTTTCGGCAACAAAAGAAATTCAAGGAACCAAAAGCACAAAATCGGCTAGAAGTATATGCTGTTTGAGGATTTTCGGTTTCCAAGAAAACTCCAAAGAGAATTCGGCTTTTGGCACCAAAAGCAAGGCTAACCGAAATATCAAAATGCCTTAAAGAATTTCGGCATTCTCCCCCCCTTAACCCCTCCAAAAACCGGCCACACAATCACTTGAAGACTCCACCAAACGGCCACCACCTAGAAACTCTCCAAGCCACTAGTTCAAACAAGTTTGAACTAGTCAAATCCCACCATTCACTCCTTGCCATCCATCTCGCCTATTGACTAGGTCCAAGGCAGAGTTTGAACTGCCTACAACCTCTCCTCTCCTTGGCGTCAAAAAGGAAGACAAAAGATGACCACTCCGCAGCTTGAACACAGGACCTCCCCCTGTAATTGGCGTCACACACACAAGGCCTTAGTGGCGCCTAACTTGCCACTCCACCAGCTCCTCTTTTGTGACAAAATTCACCAAATAAATCTCTTAAGACCACCAAAAGCCAAGCTCCCTTTTACCCACTGGAAAAAATCAAAAATTCCCCAAAGCCTTCCCTACCTTCCAGGGTTCTCCAAACCCCCTAAAAACTTGCACAAGCCCACAAGAAGCCTACTAACACCTGAGATATGCACTAAATGCATAACCCCTAAAACCAGGGTGTTACATGACCAGTTCAAACTCCATTCAAATTCTATTCAAACTCTCGTTAGCTGTGTTTTAGTCCAACTCCACTACCTACATTGCTCAAGCAGCAAAATAAACACTTCATTGTGCAACCCAGGACTTGAACCTCAGACCTCCCAATTACACAACACACCACCTTGCCACTAAACCACAAGCTCTTTTTGTGTCATAAAACAAGCACACTCATATAAGGCTATATGCTAATGTCCATGTAACAGACCAATTTTGACCCTAATCGGAACGGTGGTTTCGGAACCACGAATCCGAGCCTGAGAGTTATTTTTTTTAAATATTATGTTTTGTGTCTGTTATGTGTGATTTAGTAAGTGTGAAAATCTCGTGGAAAATCTTAGCCATCTAAGTGTTTAAATTGATAAAGGTCTAAATTGCAAGAAGAACCAAAGTAGTGGGCATTAATAAAAAGGGGGCTAAGTAAATTGTCCATTAAACATGGGGATTTGCATGTCAAATTCCCCATTTTTAAACAAGGTGGACGGCAAGCATGCATTTTATGTTCTTTTTTTTATTTTGTATGATATTTAGGCATTATTATATTAAAAGCATGCCAAGAATATATGCTTTTTAATTATATATATATATATTGATTTTAGTAATATTATAAGAAAAGCATGCTATATTTTATGTTAAAAAGTTAAAAACAAAAAGGAAAATAATTCTCTCTTCATTCATTCCCTTCTTGCCCGATTCTTACCTTGAAGAGAAGAGAAGAACTTCATCTTCCCCCATTCGGCCCTTGCATGCAATAGGATAGGTAAGAATTGAACTTGATTTTTAAAAAAAACCTACCTTGATATGGCTTAAATTCTTGATAATTTTTCTTTTGAAACAAGCAAAAGTTGTTAATATTGGTATAATGAGATTCGGCCATGGGTGCTAATGTTGTAGTTTGTTGTGTTAATAAGTTAGATAGTATGAGAAGAAATGGCATGAACTTGTAAGAAGATTTTGTTGATTTGGCTTGAAGGTACCCTCATAGTTGGCCGAATAATAGGATGGATGTTCATGAAAACATTTCTTCTTGTGTTTTGATGTAAGGCCATCCTCTTATAATGAAATTAACCATAGAAGATTGTGATATGTGATGTTAAATTATTGGGTGAACTAAGTTTAAGACTTGATTACTTGAAGTAAATTAGTGCAAGGGGTAAAATGGATGGAAGGAAGAGTTATAGAGAATCCTAGGAACCTAAGGGCCATTCGGCCATGGAGAAGAGATCCAAATGGGTTGAAAATTTTATTGTGGTGTTCAATAGGTTAAATGGGATTAGTTAAATGCTTGAATTTGGTGTGGTTATTTAGTTTGTTGCTTGGTTGTATGTTGAGGAAAATGCATGGGTATTGAATTGGCATATTCGGCCATAATAGAGAATGAATTTGAGCTATTGTATTCGGTTATATATGTATAATTATAAAGTTAATGTATGGCTATAGATAAGAAGGTAAGTTGTAAGTTAAAGCACATCAAGGAAATTATTACCAAAGTGTTCCCTAATAATTTTGAATGCACTTGAACAAAGTAGAGGATGAATGCCGAATGCAAATGTTTATGTCTTGGAATTATTTATTTTATGATTTTGCTTTCGAATTGAATGGAAGTGTGGTTTAATTGGTTTAATTGAACCAAATTAGATCAAGATCAAAAGGAGAAAAAGTTGGAGCGAGGAAAAGCTAAACTAAACGAATAGTTGGAGATTTTGAATCTATCTACTTCTAAGGTAAGTCCTTTATCTAAAATAAGTCAATAAGTTAATTACGAATTTAGTGAATGATAAACTGTGGAAAAATTAAAGTATAAATTCATGATATAGCCGAATGTAAATGTATAGTATTGAAGTGAATTTATTTGGCTAATGCAAATGAATAAGTAAGTTCTTGAGAAATCTTATGTTTTGAGATTATTTACAAAATCTAATGAATGATAGAATTTGTATGAGTTGGTGTAAAACCATGAGTTGGCCGAATGTGATGATGATGGATTGGGTTAATTTCAACTGTATTTAACTAAATGTGAATAAACGCATATGGTTCGATATGTGACAGTGAAATGTGAAAAATTTGTAAAGCTATTTTTGATATTCGGGCTTTATGCCTAGCAGGCCTCGTGCCGGTGACATAATCGGGCTTTATGCCTAGCAGGCTTCGTGCCGGTGACATAATCGGGCTTTACGCCTAGCAGGCCTTGTGCCGGTGTTACTTTTCAGGCTTTTACGCCTAACAGGCTTGATGCCGGTGATGTATTTTACCAAAGAGGAATTTAATCTTTGTTCAAGACAATTTAGAGCTAAATTGTCAAGAATATGGTTCAGGTAAGTATGTGAGGTATGCTATGTTTAATATTACTTGGGCCAAATTAATATTGATGGATGTAATTTGACGGAAGTCGAGCTTAGAACGTGCTATTATGGAACAATTGGTTTTCATGCATAGACATTAAGAAAGTAGGTTTCCATGCGATATGTTTATATGAACTACGAAGAAATGTAGGTCTAAGGAAATGTTCCCTAATTCACTTAGGTTACTGAATTATTAGTATTTGGCTTTGTGTAAACTATTTACTTAATTGCCTATGTGAAATGCCATATGTTGATTGTTTTCTTTTCGTAAATAATTAAATGTTCTATTATTATGAGGTAGGATTTACTAAGCTAGTAAGCTTAATTATGTGAGATGTTTCCTCTGTTTTATAGATTAGGGGCAAGCCACAAGCTCATCGGGATTGTCGGAAGGTCGCTCACACTATCAATCTACATTTTGGGTACTCTTTCATTTTGGTTTTAAGCGAAGGCATGTATAGGATAGGCTTGGTTTTTGTTTGATGGAATCTTAAGGTTCATGTGTAAAAACTAAAAAAAAAATAGCCATGCGAAAATGGCTAAATTTTTGTTAAGTACGTTGGTGTGTTTTGAATGTAAGTTGGTTCATGGTGGCAATGTCTATGCATTCTTAATCAAGTTAATCGTTTTTATTAATGAAATTTTTGTATATGAATTGAATCCTTGAATTTGAGATGTAGGTAGGTTCGGTTAGAAGCTAGTTTATTTTTATGAATGCAATAAAACAGCTTGTGGTGGCAGCAGTGACGTGAGTTCGAAAAATCACCAAAAATAGGGTGTATTGAATTTGGAGGTGAGTGAGTTATGAAATTGAACCTTAGTGTGTCTATTTTTACATGAAAGAAACAGAATAGGTAAAAGACTTGTATATTATGAGATAATTAAGTTTTAACGAGACCTGCTCTAAATGAATTCGTGAGCTACTGTTCTGTTTTGGAAAAATTGTCAAAAATTGTACAAAAATAATTAGGAATCATGGTTTATATGTGTAGAACCCTAAATGAGTCTATTTTTCATTGGTATAAACAAGAACATCATAGAAAAATTGTGCAATCAGATAACTTCAGTTTTATAGGGACAGGTCAGAATTGTCCAGCAGTGTAATAAGGGTAACTTTGAAGAATAAACTGTACTAATTGGCCACATGAAAAATTCTGGGAAAATTATGGTGAATAGTTATATGAGTCTAGTTTCAAGGAGAATTTACGGATCTAAATTTCGAGTTTTGTAACTCGAGTTATGGCCGCTTTAGTCAGTGTGACGCAGTTGGACAGCTTTAAAAAAATTTTACTCCCCAAGTTAATGGTTTACGTCTAGTAATGCCACGTACTCGATTCCGGTAAGGGTTTCGGGTAAGGGGTGTTACAATTTGATTGGTATCAGAGCTTACGGTTTAGTCGATTCTAGGACTACCGTGGCGCGTGTGAGTCTAGCTATACATGCCCGTGGATATATGTTGATAGTGTGGTGACTTCTGACAGCCTGAACTTTGTTTTGTATAGTAAATGGACTCTGAACCAGAAAGAACTGTAGCTGATGATGTGGAGAGCGTGGCGCCTGACCGTACCCACGGATCAGCGTCGATAGACTCTCGACCTGTTTCGGGTAGCCACGAAGGAGAAACTAAGCAAGCCTTTTATCGGATGATGAATGAGTGGTTTGCCCAATTTATTCAAAATAACCCGGCTGTACCCCAACCTCCGCCCCTGAATAATCCAACTCCGGATCCTCTAGCTCCCCCAATGATAGACCCAATGAGATCTAGTAGGCCCCCAGTTGACAAAATTCGAAAATATGGGGCTGAAGAATTTAAAGCCAATGACGATGATGATGCTGAGAGAGCCGAAATGTGGCTTGATAACACTATTCGGGTACTTGATGAGTTGTCTTGTATTCCGGATGAATGCTTGAAGTATACTATATCCTTATTACCGGACACTGCATATCACTGGTGGAATACACTAGTATCAGTGGTTCCGAAAGAAAAAGTGACATGGGATTTCTTCCAAACTGAATTTCGCAAGAAGTATATTAGCCAAAGATTTATTGATCAAAAACGAAAAGAGTTCCTTGAGCTGAAACAAGGACGAATGACTGTAACGGAGTATGAAAGAAAATTTGTCAGGCTCAGCCGTTATGCTAGAGAGTGTGTCTCTACTGAAGCCATTATGTGTAAAAGATTCGAAGACGGCCTAAATGAAGATATAAAGATGTTTGTTGGCGTTCTTGAAATCCAAGAATTTGTAACTTTAGTTGAGAGAGCTTGCAAAGCTGAAGAGCTCGGGAAAGAGAAAAGAAAGGCTGATACAGAAGCCAGAGACATCCGAAAAAGGTCTTCGGGTAAAGTCTTTCATTCCACGAGCAAGAAGCCCAGAGATGACTACAGCCGACAAAAAGCTACTACAGATCCGCCTAGACGGGATCGACCTCCTATGAGCTCCGAGCTACCTCAATAGCCAGTGTTGGTAACATTCCACAAAATAGAGTTGAATGCAAGTACTGTGGGAAATGGCACTCAGGGAGTTGTAGATTCCATGATCGGTCTTGCTATAAGTGTGGATCGTCAGATCATTTTATCAGAGAGTGTCCGAAGTTAGCTGAGCAGAATGCAGTTCAGAACACTACACCGAGCAACGTGCCAATGCGAGGTAGACCACCCAGACATTCAGGCAATGTAGGTGGTAGCCAGAAAGGAACGAAGAACACTACAGATCGATCTGAGGCTAGAGCTCCAGCTAGAGCATATGCTGCGCGAGCTAGAGAGGATGCTTCCTTCCCCGACGTCATTACCGGTACTTTCACTCTTTTTGATACTACTGTGACTGCACTAATTGATCCTGGTTCGGCTCATTCTTATGTGTGTGAAACTTTAAAATTTGGCAAGACTCTGCTAGTTGAGTCTACCGAGTTTGTAATTCGTGTGTCCAACCCTTTGGGTAGATGTGTGCTTGTTAATAAAGTGTGTAGAGGTTGCCCGTTGATGGTACGAGACTATTGCTTTCCAGCTGATTTGATGTTGTTGCCCTTCGATGAATTTGATATAATCTTGGGTATGGATTGGTTAACTTCACATGAGGCAGTGGTGGATTGCAAAAGAAAGTTTATTGATTTGAAATGCCGAAATGGTGAGACAATCAGAATAAAATCCTGTGATGTAAATGGGTTACCTACGGTAATATCTTCAATGGTAGCCCAAAAGTATGTGAGAAAAGGGTGTGAGGCCTATTTGGCTTATGTACTGGATAATAAAATGTCCGAGAAACTAATGAAATCGGTACCAGTTGTATGTGAATACACCGATGTGTTTCCTGAAGAGCTACCGGGCTTACCCCCAGTACGAGAGATCGAGTTCGGCATTGAATTAGTGCCGGATGCGACCCCAATTTCGATAGCCCGTACCGAATGGCGCCTACTGAATTAAAAGAATTGAAAGCGCAGTTGCAAGAATTGACAGAGAGGGGTTTCGCACGACCGAGTTTTTCCCCGTGGGGTGCACCAGTCTTATTTGTGAAAAAGAAAGATGGGACAATGCGAATGTGTATCGACTACCGGCAACTAAATAAGGTAACTATAAAGAATAAGTACCCGTTACCTCGGATTGACGATTTATTTGACAGTTGAAGAGGGCTTCAGTGTTTTCGAAAATAGATTTGAGATCGGGCTATTATCAATTACGAGTCAGAGATTCAGATGTGACAAAGACGGCATTTCGAACGAGGTACGAACATTATGAGTTTTTGGTTATGCCTTTTGGACTTACTAATGCGCCTGCTGTTTTTATGGATCTAATGAACCGGGTCTTCCGACGGTTTTTGGATCAGTTTGTAGTAGTGTTTATTGATGATATATTGATCTACTCCAAAAATGAAGCGGAACACGCTGAGCATTTGAGAGTAGTACTACAAACTTTGAGAGATCAACGGTTATATGCAAAGTTCAGTAAGTGTGAGTTCTGGATGAATGAAGTCAGCTTCTTGGGTCATGTTGTTTCAGTGTCAGGTGTTCGGGTGGATCCAAACAAAATAGCAGCTATACTCGAGTGGAAACCACCAAAGAATGTTTCCGAGATACGAAGTTTCCTAGGCCTCGCGGGATATTATAGACGATTCGTAAAGGGTTTTTCCGTAATAGCTACACCCTTGACGAGACTACTACAGAAAGATGTCAAATATGAGTGGTCAGAAAAATGTCAGAAAAGTTTCGAGCAATTGAAAGCCCTTTTAACCGAGGCTCCAGTGTTAACTCAGCCCGAATCGGGTAAAGAATTTACTATTTTTAGTGATGCTTCTTTGAATGGGTTGGGTTGTGTTCTAATGCAAGAAGGCAAGGTGATAGCCTACGCTTCAAGACAATTGAAGCCACATGAAAAAAATTATCCAACTCACGATCTGGAGTTGGCAGCCATTGTGTTCGCATTGAAAATTTGGCGTCACTATTTATTCGGTGAAAAATGTCATGTTTATTCAGATCACAAAAGTCTAAAAAATTTAATGACTCAGAAAGATCTAAATTTGAGACAACGCCGATGGTTAGAATTGCTGAAAGACTATGAATTAGTGATTGACTACCATCCGGGAAAGCTAATGTTGTTGCGGATGCGTTGAGTCGAAAATCATTATTTGCTCTTCGTGCATTAAACGCACGGGTGACGATGTCTGAGGATGGTTCGATCATAGCCGAGTTACAAGCGAGACCGATGTTTATTCAGCAAATTTGCGATGCACAGAAAGTTGACGAAAAGCTAGTTGCTATTCGGATTCAGTGTGAAAACGCTACAGAATCAGATTTCCAGATAGATGCAAATGACTGTCTGAATTATAAAAGTCGATTGTGTGTTCCGATGAACTCAGATTTGATACAGATAATTCTGAGTGAGGCCCATAATGGCCGAATGGCGATACACCCGGGTAGCACGAAAATGTATAATGATTTGAAACAGTTCTATTGGTGGCCTGGCATGAAACGAGATATATCCGAATTTGTCTCCAAGTGCTTAATCTGTCAGCAAGTGAAAGCTGAGCATCAGGTACCATCCGGATGCTTCAGCCAATCATGATACCCGAATGGAAATGGGATAGAATCACCATGGATTTTGTATCTGGTCTCCCTATGACACCTAGTAAGAAAGATGCCGTATGGGTTATCGTTGATAGACTGACTAAATCAGCTCATTTTGTGCCGGTACGTACCGACTATTCACTTGACAAACTCGCCGAGTTGTATGTGTCGCAGATTGTAAGATTGCACGGTGTACGAGTTCCATTGTTTCAGATAGAGACCCAAGATTTACATCGCGATTCTGGAAGAAATTGCAAGAGGCATTAGGTACTAAACTTCATTTTAGTACAGCCTTCCATCCGCAAACAGACGGTCAGTCTGAGCGAACTATTTTGATACTTGAGGACATGTTGAGGTGCTGCGTTCTCGAGTTTGAAGGTACGTGGGAACGATACCTACCTTTGATTGAATTTGCTACAATAATGGCTTTCAATCTAGCATAAAAATGGCACCTTATGAAGCCTTATATGGTCGAAAATGTCGCACACCATTGTATTGGACTGAGTGAGAATAAGATACACGGGGTTGATTGGATTAAAGAAACTGAACAGAAGGTGGTTGTAATTAGAAGTAATTTGAAAGCTGCTTCGGATCGTCAAAAGTCCTATGCCGATTTAAAACGCAAGGACATTGAATTTCAGGTCGGAGATCGGGTGTTCTTGAAAGTTTCTCCGTGGAAGAAAATACTCCGATTCGGTCAGAAAGGCAAGTTGAGTCCGAGATTTATCGGACCGTATGAAATCATCGAGCGTATAGGGCCTGTGGCTTATCGATTGAAACTGCCCCTTGACTTAGAAAAGATACACAATGTATTTCACGTTTCGATGCTTCGCAGATACAGATCGGATCCGTCCCATGTGATCACCCCGTCAGAGATTGAAATTCGATCTGATTTGACCTATGATGAGGAACCGATCCGTATCTTAGCTCGGGAAACCAAAGAGTTAAGAAATAAAAGGGTTCCATTAGTAAAGATTCTATGGAATCGTCACGGAGTTGAAGAGGCTACGTGGGAGCCTGAAGAGTCAATGAAGCAACAATATCCGAACTTATTTAACGGTAAGATTTTCGGGGACGAAAATCCTTAAGGGGGGAGTTGTAACAGACCAATTTTGACCCTAATCGGAACGGTGGTTTCGGAACCACGAATCCGAGCCTGAGAGTTATTTTTTTTAAATATTATGTTTTGTGTCTGTTATGTGTGATTTAGTAAGTGTGAAAATCTCGTGGAAAATCTTAGCCATCTAAGTGTTTAAATTGATAAAGGTCTAAATTGCAAGAAGAACCAAAGGTAGTGGGCATTAAAAAAGGGGGCTAAGTAAATTGTCCATTAAACATGGGGATTTGCATGTCAAATTCCCCATTTTTAAACAAGGTGGACGGCAAGCATGCATTTATGTTCTTTTTTTTTATTTTTATGATATTAGGCATTATTATATTAAAAGCATGCTAAGAATATATGCTTTTAATTATATATATATTTTAGTAATATTATAAGAAAAGCATGCTATATTTTATGAAAAAGTAAAAACAAAAAAAAAAATAATTCTCTCTTCATTCATTTCCTCTTGCCCGATTCTTACCTTGAAGAGAAGAAGAACTTCATCTTCCCCATTCGGCCCTTGCATGCACTAGGATAGGTAAGAATTGAACTTGATTTTAAAAACCTACCTTGATATGGCTTAAATTCTTGATATTTTTTCTTTTGAAACAAGCAAAATTTGTTAATATTGGTATAATGAGATTCGGCCATGGTGCTAATGTTGTAGTTTGTTGTTAATAAGTTAGATAGTATGAGAAGAAATGGCATGAACTTGTAAGAAGATTTTGTTGATTGGCTTGAAGGTACCCTCATAGTGGCCGAATAATAGATGGAATTTCATGAAAACATTTCTTCTTGTTTTTGATGTTCGGCCATCCTCTATAATGAAATTAACCATAGAAGATTGTTATGTGATGTTAAATTATTGGGTGAACTAAGTTTAAGACTTGATTACTTGAAGTAA